>JAVRXN010000009.1:11015904-11615904 GCA_033556935.1 Timema podura
GACTACCGGCTTACTAAGCCTGTCGTGGTCTATACCTGAGTAGTGAGGCTGTTGCTTATAGGTCCTCAGGTAGACCTTCTCTTGGTGGTAATATTTCCTAACTTTGTCTATGGGTGCTGATGATTACTTAGCTCATTATCACCAACCCTCACACTCCCAGCCCCCCAAGCTGGGAGCCAACTGGCTAAACCCTGTTCAAGCTTGTTGGTTTTGGCCCTGATCAATCTCCTATCTCTTGTCTGACCTGGCTTCCCACTGGGGTTCAACCCAACCTCCACCAGACTACTCATATCCCGGGGCACACCACTTAACGGTGAGATCAAGATCGAGTAGGAGCAGAAAAGTGAAACCCACTGGGTAGGCTCCTTATATTCATGTTAGTACCCTGATTAAAAAATATATTATATTGTATTTCGAAAAATAATTTTATTTTTATTTAAATTGTAAACCATTTAATTATGTATTTTATTGAATTCAAGTTCTAATCAAATTTATAGTAATCATAGGCTTTCTGAGGAGCTCATTCAAGCCCAATTCGGTATGAAAAGTCTTGAGCTCGCAGATTCATACTTAATGAATAGATTTGCTCCCTCAAAGCTATCCTATTTTTTAAAAAATTTTCTAAACACCTTGTATACAAAGAAAATTAAAAATCAATAAATACACTAAAATCTTAATCAATTAATTTTACTTATGCTCTTAGGAACATTAAAGCTATTACAAACTGAATAATGTTACCCTATTGGCCCAAATATAGTGCAATGTTTTGCTCCTAAAAATGTCCTTCCAAAAACTGTATTCTTATTTTATTTTCATGTAGAATACCTTAAAAATTTAAAATTTGCATTATGAAGCCGTACTATATTAGGGCCAATGTGTTACTTATGTAAACACTTTAAATTAATTATCATCTCTAGTGGTAATAGAAATGTTTATTTTAATAAGTAAATCAAAGTAACTCTACAAAGTATCCGGGTCTTTGTGTTTGGTTAAACAGCTTTATAATATTGATACTCTTTTAGCTTTTAAGCAAGTAATAAATAACTCAAACTATTTTAAAAAATGGGTTATTTCCTTTAGCCTAGCTATCTATAAGTCTTTAGATTTATTTGAGCAATAATTTGAATACTTTTCTAGTTCTAATCTCTGTGTTTTAGACCAGTTTGGTGACTATTCAAGTTTCTTTGATGGTTAATGCTTGATATAATACTTAGTGGAGTAGTATTAGGTTTTCCATATAGCACTTTTAAAAACGATAAATTCAAAAGATTATTTAAGAAGGTAAGAATATATTTTTTGTTCAGTATTTAAAAAAAACATTCAATCCTTTTCAACTCAGTTTTGTTTAGTTGAAAACAACAGCCTAATTAAGTAGTTAAGTATGATTACTCTCATAATGGTTGAATCCATCAAAAAAATAGTACTCTTAAGAATTTTTTAAACTTATACTAGTAAAAATAATTAAGACTAATTTTTTTTTATTAGTAAAAGTGACAGATTAGTTGTGCCCATTCATTACTCATTGTTAACAGTGTTCACAACAAATATTCCCTTTAAAACAGTTAATAATGCAATGTCAGAACCAGCATATTGAAAGCTTATAAAATAATGTTAGAGATGGAATGTTTCAAAATTTTGAAATCAAGGATTTTCATTACTTTTTCATGGTGGCACACTTTTAAAACGGTTAAAAATCAAAACAATCCCACTTTTTGGTGGCTGTGTGGCAGGTATTTATACTATATACATTATAATCATTATTAGTAGTCAAGGCATGTCAAACACATTGAAGAAACAAACCGTAAATATATTATAATACACACACATATTTTGTAATAGTTTCTAATCATTTTATTTCACCCATTAAATCCAAGACAGGGGTAAATATACAATTTGGGAAATTTATGTGAACTTAATATTTTTTTAGCACCGTGTCTTACTACCTGTTTGGGTTACACGCCTATATACTAATTACACTAATGGGTTAAGGATTGGGAAGGTTCAATTGAGAGGAAGTGCAGTCGCATTTGTGTGGAGGGAGAGTGGAAGACCATTTAGGAAAAAATCATCCTCGGTGCATCCGACCAGGATCAAACCCCGATCTCATCTTTGGCAGTTTAGTCTTCTAACATGAGAGTAGCACGTTAGACCACGCAACCACTGAAGGGGATGTGAATTTCATTATTTATTTATTTGTAGATTTTTTAAAATCAAAAATTCACTCAAATATTTCATACTCATCAAGTCTATTTTTCACTTGACAAATCAAGGCTGCCTTCTAGCTAAGGCTGGGCCGATGTTGATTGCCGATCCATTCATTGGCCAGTGATTTTTTTGTGCTAATCTTTTGAATTGTGTAAGATATGAGTCAGGTAGTGGTTATTCACCATTAAACTGGGTAGTAAACAACATGGTCCTTCGCACTATTGCGTGTAGACAGGGAAGGGATTTGCCTGGTGGAAAAGAGAATCAGGAGTGATGGGACAATCTGTGGTGACTCATAATTAGCGGCTTGCAAGTGAGACAAAGAGATATTGCAATAGGTTGGATTTGAAGATCAACACTTTGTGAGCACCAGGCAAGAGAAATAGAAAGTGTGAAAGAATGAGAGGGTGGATTTAAGAAGTGACAGTACCAAAATATATTCAACACTAGTTCATGACTACTCATCTGCTCAAATACCTTTTCCCCTTGATTACCTTGCTACACCCAGGTCATGGCTTAGAGAATGATAGTTACTCACAGCCATCTTAACTGTTGTGTTCGGTCTAGTTGTGATGAGCTCGACAAGTGAGACCAAAGGTGAGCCAGAGGGTGAAATAGGTTACAGCTCAGCGATTGAAACCACAGTGAGCCAGAGGGCGAAATAGGTTACAGCTCAGCGAGTGAAACCACAGTGAGCCAGAGGGCGAAATAGGTTACAGCTCAGCGAGTGAAACCACAGTGAGCCAGAGGGCGAAATAGGTTACAGCTCAGCGAGTGAAACCACAGTGAGCCAGAGGGTGAAATAGGTTACAGCTCAGCGAGTGAAACCACAGTGAGCCAGAGGGTGAAATAGGTTACAGCTCAGCGAGTGAAACCACAGTGAGCCAGAGGGCGAAATAGGTTACAGCTCAGCGAGTGAAACCACAGTGAGCCAGAGGGTGAAATAGGTTAAGCTCAGCGAGTGAAACCACAGTGAGCCAGAGGGTGAAATAGGTTATAGCTCAGCGAGTGAAACCACAGTGAGCCAGAGGGCGAAATAGGTTACAGCTCAGCGAGTGAAACCACAGTGAGCCAGAGGGCGAAATAGGTTACAGCTCAGCGAGTGAAACCTCAGTGAGCCAGAGGGCGAAATAGGTTACAGCTCAGCGATTGAAACCACAATGAGCCAGTGGGCGAAATAGGTTACAGCTCAGCGAGTGAAACCACAATGAGCCAGAGGGCGAAATAGGTTACAGCTCAGCGAGTGAAACCACAGTGAGCCAGAGGGCGAAATAGGTTACAGTTCAGCGAGTGAAACCACAGTGAGCCAGAGGGCGAAATAGGTTACAGCTCAGCGAGTGAAACCACAGTGAGCCAGAGGGTGAAATAGGTTACAGCTCAGCGAGTGAAACCACAGTGAGCCAGAGGGTGAAATAGGTTACAGCTCAGCGAGTGAAACCACAGTGAGCCAGAGGGCGAAATAGGTTACAGCTCAGCGAGTGAAACCACAGTGAGCCAGAGGGTGAAATAGGTTACAGCTCAGCGAGTGAAACCACAGTGAGCCAGAGGGCGAAATAGGTTACAGCTCAGCGAGTGAAACCACAATGAGCCAGAGGGCGAAACAGGTTACAGCTCAGCGAGTGAAACCACAATGAGCCAGAGGGCGAAACAGGTTACAGCTCAGCGAGTGAAACCACAATGAGCCAGAGGGCGAAACAGGTTACAGCTCAGCGAGTGAAACCACAATGAGCCAGAGGGCGAAACAGGTTACAGCTCAGCGAGTGAAACCACAATGAGCCAGAGGGCGAAATAGGTTACAGCTCAGCGAGTGAAACCACAACGAGCCAGAGGGCGAAATAGGTTACAGCTCAGCGAGTGAAACCACAATGAGCCAGAGGGCGAAATAGGTTACAGCTCAGCGAGTGAAACCACAGTGAGCCAGAGGGCGAAATAGGTTACAGCTCAGCGAGTGAAACCACAATGAGCCAGAGGGTGAAATAGGTTACAGCTCAGCGAGTGAAACCACAATGAGCCAGAGGGCGAAATAGGTTACAGCTCAGCGAGTGAAACCACAATGAGCCAGAGGGCGAAATAGGTTACAGCTCAGCGAGTGAAACCACAATGAGCCAGAGGGTGAAATAGGTTACAGCTCAGCGAGTGAAACCACAGTGAGCCAGAGGGCGAAATAGGTTACAGCTCAGCGAGTGAAACCACAATGAGCCAGAGGGTGAAATAGGTTACAGCTCAGCGAGTGAAACCACAGTGAGCCAGAGGGTGAAATAGGTTACAGCTCAGCGAGTGAAACCACAGTGAGCCAGAGGGCGAAATAGGTTACAGCTCAGCGAGTGAAACCACAGTGAGCCAGAGGGCGGAATAGGTTACAGCTCAGCGATTGAAACCACAGTGAGCCAGAGGGCGGAATAGGTTACAGCTCAGCGAGTGAAACCACAGTGAGCCAGAGGGCGAAATAGGTTACAGCTCAGCGATTGAAACCACAGTGAACCAGAGGGTGGAATAGGTTACAGCTCAGCGAGTGAAACCACAGTGAGCCAGAGGGTGAAATAGGTTACAGTGAAGTGAAGCATATGTATCGTTAGCAATTGGTTTATTCCCCCGAGGGTGAGGGGAGTGTTACCATGGTGAGCACAGGGCAATAAATGAAAATTTGAGTGACCGGTCACTCTCTTAAACCCCCTTGTTGAGTACTTTGGTTGGTGTTGGTTTGTAATTGAGCTGTTGCGAAAGGGGTAGCTGCTCGTTTGCTGTTGGTTTCAAGCTGAGCAGCCACAAAGGAGGAGGTGCTTGGGTCTGTGACCCTTAGCCCTCAGGGGATGAACAGTGGGGTGAATAGAGAGACGTATGGCTTGGGGGGGGGGGGTGTGTTAGCAAGAGTCCTGCAGATAATAAATTAAATGATTAGAGGCTGAGGGACAACAACCTATTTTATAAATATTGATTGATATCAAAATTTGATGACTTAAAAAAAAATTTTTTGTCATCTATTACTATTGTTTAGTTTAAGTGTATTATTTAAAATATATTTAATAATAATAGCTACTCATGTTAAAGATGAAAACAAATAAACATAATCTTAGCCTTTGAATAACTTTGTGCTAGTTTTGAAAGAATGATTATACTTACAGTTGAGTATTTTGGATGTATATCAAAGAGGTCTAAAACACTTATCTATCTTGTACTTCCTCCTCCCCCTTTTCAAATAGTTACCACAACATGTTTGAGTTTTTTATTATGATTATTTTTATATTTTTATTAATATTGTTTTTACTATAAACTTAATGAACATAAAATAGTTTATATTAAACAAATGTAAGTGTGTCATTTTTCATATTACCTTTGTAATATTATAAAGAAAATAAATCAAATGATTGACATCGGTGATCGACAAGATCAGCAAATGGGCGATTGGCTCAGCCCAACTGTCTTCCATGTTTAACCATGTGTTATTTCTCCCTAGTTAACACAATGTTCAAGTTACCCACTGTTAAAATGTATTTTTTACTAGATATTTTACTACACAATAATATATATTGAATAAACAGGGTGCAACTTAATACACCTATGATATTACTTATTTTCATGATAAATTATATTTGTGATATACAATCTTAATTAATAATATAAAATATATTTTTGTATTTTACATTTCTTGTCCAGTAAGAAAGTTATCACATAATCACTTAGCACGCAGTTCTGGTTCCTCTCATTAGCCCAACAATTTTTCTTAAAGGTAGGGTTGTGCAAATACTCAAAAATTGAAATTGTAGTAAAGTTGTATTAGTTGTTTAAACTCAACTAGAAAACTTACTCAAATTTTTTAAGTTTAATTTATTTAGCTCTTATAGGAAAACCTCTAATTCACTTTTTAAGGTATATTTGGTCATGGGCGCCGGAACCTTTTTTGTTTGGGGGGATGGGGCGGGGAGTGCAAAATTATGTTATGTCCTAGTTAAGTTAGGTTGAGTAAAAAAAACAATGGGTAGGAGGGCCAAAATTATGTCATGTCCAGGTAAAGCTAGGTTGAGTAAAAAAAAAGGGTAGGTGGTGGAAGCAATTCCTGGGAGAACAATGTACACTAAAAAAATTAAATACAGCTCTACTGTAGAATTTATTATTATTATTAGCACCGCGTCTTACTACCCGTTCGGGTTATACACACTTACGCTAATGTGTAATGGTAGGGTGATTGTGAGATGAAATGGAGGACCTACAGTTTAACGTGGAATCCGAACCACGTTAGAGGCCTGGCATTCCTCACATTCACAAGTTGTGATTAATACACATCTTGTCAGAGGTGAAGGAAGGGTTTGGCAATCAGATAAATCTGTGCCGGGACCGAGGAATGAACCCCGGACCCTCAGCACAGAAGTCTGGCACCTTACCCCTAGACCACTAGGTCACCAAGAGAATTTATTAGTTTGAACAAAATACTATTGATGGTTTTGACAATATTTACTAAATAATGTTTGATTAAGATTAAGATAGAACAATGCAATTTGTAAATTTGGGTATTACTGAACACACAAAAGAAATAGTCAGTGTGATGAGTACAGATATAAAAGTCAAGCCACTTTTCCAAACACTTGACACCTGAAAGAATTAGTGCTAATAAAATAATTTATTATTTTGACTTTATTAACATTATCAACTAATTCTGGGTAAGCGTTAATAACATGCATATGATTTAAACGTGTTTGTGTCATGGTTGTTTGGAGATATGTTTTTACCCTGTATAGCATAGTATTAAAATGACCATTCAGCTGTTGCAGATGTTGCATAATCTTAGGAGGACACACAACTCAGGAAATAGTTTCTTTGTTTCAGGTTGCATTCCTTTGAATTTATTTACAAAGTCTTCAACATTATTTGGTATTTGAATCAATTGTTCAATAAATTCTTTTTCTCTTTTAAGCTTTGCCTCATCAATTCCAAATTCAGTTAAAAGCTAGTATTTAAGATGTGTTCATCCCATGATGCCGGAACTATCAGCAAACTCTTTTCCAAATAAAGGCATTTTTCAAATCCAGGCTGTTCAAACCTGTATTTCATTCATAATGTTATCTAGAAACTCATAATACATTTTTGAAGTAGTATGCTTTAGCTGATTCAAAATCGTGACTAAAAGCAGGACTTTGGTTCTGTTCTAACCTTTTTGGATGTTTCTTTCTAAAAGGTCCATTATTTAACTTTTTTCTTCAACCTCATCCCAAATACTCTCAAATGCAGTATCTGATATCTTGCTTTTTAGACATTACAGTACCTTATTCACAGCTTCTTTTTTTTTTTTTTTTGCGCCAACCATGGTCTGAGTCCTACTTTGTGGAATAGTATTGAGATTCTCAGTCAGTGAAAAGACTATATGACTTAGATGTATTCCAATAAACACACTCCCTTTTGAATTCTGATCTCAAAGTCTGCTTGCCTTAGAGCTAACATCACTTCTCTCACAAGCCAAAGTGTCTAGAATCTAGTACAACTGGATATAGGTTTATAACACCAGCTAATGATGCTTCTCGGACAGTCCAATGAGTTGGACACAACAGGCTTGGTCCAGCACTAGACAAATTGTATGTATTAACAGTTTGTGTAAACACTACAGACTGCTTTGAAGAATACTTGACAATTACTCCATCATTTACCCACTGCAAACAGTCCCGAATCAAAGAAATTGATTTGGATGAGTCTTGTAATGCTACATTAATAACTTGAGCTGTGCGGTGAATATATAATGCTAATGGATGCTCTGCTTGAATTCTTTTTTTCACTCCAACTTTGCATTATCCATGTTGGAGCCACGGTCGTAGCACTGTCCTTGTAGATAGTTTAAAGTCAAACCGAGGTGAATTAAATTAAACAATGATTCTCCACTCATTGATGATGTTTCTTGTAATCCAATGAACACCTCATCAATATTGAATGTGTCATGATCTACTGTTTGGATATTTATTTACACTTGCTCACTGCCACTAATGTAACTTGTTTCCTCCACCATTAGAGCAAACTCTCTTCTATTTTTTATCATTTTGTACACATTGCAAAGAATATCATGAGAAACGATTTTTATGATTTCATTTTTAATATCAAATAAAGGAAACAATTTTTTTTCTGCGTTGAAAAATTTCAAGTTCTGGAATGTAATTTTCCCTCAGCCGGATGAAATTTTCTTCATCACTGTTCTAAGCTCTAAATGCTAATCCCTGACGTGCTAAAAACAAAGTCGAAGTAATGATCGCTTTTAAAGCAACTCGGGTTTTTAGCCTGGTCAATGGTCGTGGATTGCTTGTGAAACAAGAAATACTACTGGTGTAGTTTTTTTGAGAGCATTCCACTTATTTATTGATTCTTTGTGACAAGGAGAAACTTCATGCTTTTTAAACTTAAGAGATATTTTCTTCCAATTATGATATCCTTCTTAAGTCGGCAATGTGTCATGATTTGATTCATAATTAATAAGTTTTGTATTCAGAGCTTGTACACAAAATAAGCAAAACACTTTTTCATGCTTTATATTATAATGAAGCCAGGGATGATCTTTATATCATTGATTTTTAAAATTGTGGTTTCTTCTGCCTTGATCTTTGAAGGTTGATGTGGCTTTTCAACAGACGCAAGATCTTCATGCACAATATCTTTATGTTTAATTGGAAAAAGGTACAGGCTGGACATTCACGACTGTAGGATCTGAAAGAAGATAAATAAATATCACTGCAATACAATGTATATATATGCTATTTTAGCACATTGTCTTTCTACCTGATCATGTTATATGCTCATTTTTTTATTCCTTAGTAGGTTCTAGCTAGGAACAAAATTTTCAAAAATGAGTTAATTACTAAAAGTCCCTTACTACTATTTAATAGGTTTTCTTCAACAAAATAAACAAATTTTTTGAAAATCATATGAAATTCCTAAGATTTAAATTTTAAACAAAATTGCTAGCAATTTTAATTTGTCTAGTTTGTTGAATTTTCAAAATATTTTAAATTTTCAAGAACCAGTTGTTTGTAAAAATTTGAGAGCTATACTAAAAATAAAATTAATATTTCTTGACGTATGTCCATTTAGCACCTAAATACCAAGTGTGCACAACATCCATTTAAACATTTCAGCTGTAGCCCCAGGGAAAGAAAGATATGGTGTCACAGAATTTTAAGAACACATGATTTCGCGGTTAAAAATTTTCACAATTACAATACTTTTTCTTTATACGAGAAAGTAAAAAAAGTACACAATTATTATATAAAAATTATATTCCGTAAGTTAAAGAAATTTTTCCAATAACTTAAATTTATGTTGACTGGTAAGAAGAGATGTATCAAGGCTTACAGCCCTTACACACATTTCACTATAGGCTTATATATAATACAGCAGTTAGAGCTAGAGAAAATGTAGTAGAAATTATCAATACATTTGTCACAATATAATATAGCCCTTAAAAGTATTTATAGCAAGAAATAATAACTAAAGTAAATTAATCTCGACTACACACTGATATAAAAAAACATACATGAACAATACTCATAGCTTTAAAACGTGTAGGTACCTATTTCAACCTGGACAAAAAACTTTGTTGTTAACAAATTTTGTAACTATTTCAGAAACTTTGAAGCACTCTTTATTTTTATTAATATAAAAATCTATTAAATCTAAAATCTATTATAAAATAACTAAATATTTATCAGTTAATTAGATTAAAATTAATCTTTATATTAAATTAAAGTATTTTTATAAAATACATATATATTAATTTAAATAATTTATATTAATATAAATAATTATATGATATAATAAATTAAAATAATCATTTATATTTTAGTAAATAGATTATTAGGCATTAGTCCTTTATTTTTTTAAATTAATATAATGATTGTATTATTATTTAATTATTTTTTAAGTACGAAATTTATTGATGCCAACATACTAACACATTGTGATAGGTAGAATTGTTTTGTTTACCTTCTGAATTCACTTTCATTTTCTTAAAATAGAATTAATTTTTTGAAAATTGGTTCACACTAATTGTGGTTGCAGTCCTGTTCATTTTTCTCTTGGTTTTTTCAATTATAAATCTTCACTTACACAAATGAGTTCTGAGACTTTGAAATCGGTTTTAACAACACTATTTTAAGCATTAACAAACTTCTATCGTTTTCACAATAAAAATAATGTATAAAAACAGAGAAAAATCAAAACCGCTAATTTCTATATCTATAAACATATAACGTGGCCTCATAGCACAGGCTAAACAATACACAGATCTCGAAAATGTTACTGTCTGAAATGGACACTGACCATGCATGACACATCTAATGGTCATGTAGAGAACTAATGTAATTGATCTAAACTTATTGGTGTAAATTGCTCTCTAAATAGTTTGTTCACAAAACCTAAGGCTGGGAACAATTTTTTTTTAGTTTTTCTTTTTGATTGCTTTACTTTTAACTTTTTTTAACCTCAAAAGGATTTTAATATATTTTTATATTGTGCTATGGTTCAAAAAAAGTTAAAAAAAAAATGCAAATTACGAAAAAAGGATTAGTCCAATCAATCTTGTTCAATGGTACTGGTCATTGGTCGGGAGAATCATAAGTAAATAGCTAAACAATCTTTTCAAGACCCTTGCCCCCCTTTGCCCACACTATTAAAAAGCAGGGGGACAATGTACCCATGGCTCCCACTCCCCCAGTTCCGGCGCCTATGTATTTTGTATATATTGAAGAAAGTAGAGGAAAGAGTGATAAAAATCAATAGATGAATACCCTTTTATTTGTTTTTATCACTCTTTCCTATACCTTCTTCCATGAACTACAAGTTTAATTAATGTGATTCACTTTATAGAAACTACCTTAAGAAAAACAGGCTCTCAAACTTTCCTTTAGTCTGATTTGAAAAAAATCCACTTATAAAGTTAAATTAAATTATGTAAAAGCTCAAATTTGCATGATAATAATTTTTTCACAAAAATTATCTTAAGTAAACATGTTATGTTTTTCTGATTATTTTATGCTCTGTACAAACACTCAATTTGAAATATTTGCAGTAAAATATTGATCTATAATATTAAACTTGACTAAAACTTGATGTCTTATTCAAACTCGAATCAAAGGGAAATATACTTACTTAAAACTAATTGTGATATTGATTGTAGCATATAGATGTGAAATTAAATTTGCAGCAATGTTTGTATTTACTGTATGTGTTTAGTGTGTCTTTCATCTTCACCATTAACGGGGAAAAATAATTCCCATATAATATAAGTATGCATATAAACTTTATAATATATATTATATATATATATATATATATATATATATATTAGTTCATCTAAACATTTGACTGTGAAACTTTAAAAAAAATATATATATATATATATTAAAGTTTCACAGTCATATATATATTAAGTTTCACAGTCAAATATATATTATATATATATATATTAAAGTTTCACAGTCAAATATATATATAATATTAAAGTTTCACAGTAATATATTATATATATATATATATCAAGTTTCACAGTCATATATATATATATTTTAAAGTTTCACAGTCTATATATATATATATGTATTAAAGTTTCACAGTCATATATATATATATTTAAAGTTTCACAGTCAAATGTTTTTATAAATGGTCTGATCTGGTCTTCCAATAAAATATTGATTTAAAGCAGTCAAGTTCTGCATAAAGCTTGACACTTTTCTTTAACAATCTTAAGAATCCCACTTTAATCCATGGTAATTATTTTTGCCGTTAATGGTGAAGATGAAAGACATACTAAAGTGGTTTTATCTCTCTTTAAAGTAGGTAGAATGGTTGTCAAATAATTTAGTCCAATTATAAGCATACAGCTGTGATCATTTCTGTTTGTAGATTATTATAGTATGTGTTCGTGCTTTGCCAACTCATTTTTCTTATATTTTATTTACTTAGAGTTAAAACACATGTGCACTACAAACCTTCTTCTTTTTTTACTAAGTGTTAAGTGTTAGCTTTTATTTATTCCACTATTCATTTATTTAAACTGTAAAGAAAGCTATTTCTTTCATAAGTTTAGCAAACTTATAGTTGTGATTTAATTTTTATTTATGAGGGATTTAAGAAACAATTTTGGCAATAATTTTGTTAAAATCAAAATATTTACTTAACGAATAATTGAATGTACATTTCAATGAGAAAAATATCATCATCATTATCATCAACTGTATCCAACCTATGGACGGGTCAGTTTTGTAAAATGCTTCCATCTTCTTCTAGTCTTCTACCATTCTTCCTACTTTATTGCTCCCATTATTCGCCTCTCATTTACACACTTTCTGTTATCTGGTACTCCTGTCTCTTTCTTGACCTCCGTTGTGGTCTTTTTCCTACATACTTCATCTCCATCATTCTCTTTAGCATCCTCTCCTTTCCAATCCTCACTTTCCTTGTTTCTCTCTCCCATCCTTTGTTCCCTAACACATCCTCAAACTCTCTTCTCATACTTTTGCGTTAAGGTTGCCCATTAATAGCTGCCACTCATTTCCCACATGCCTTTATAAAGTTTCCTCAAACTTGTCTTTTTCTTCTGCTGGGAATCCACTTGTGCTGCATACACTTGTACCACCTTCATCTTTTGTCTTCTATTTATTATTGCCATCTTTATAATTAGGTTATTATTTCCTACCACCTCCACCTGCAGCTCTTCTCTCACTACAAAACCTACTTCGTCTCTCCTCTCTTCATTGTTTCCCATCAAATGCAAAATGTAGCCATTCCTTATAATTTCCTCATGCCTCTCCACTCTCTCTATCAGACCCAGGACATCCACTCTCCTCTCCTCCATCATGTTTACAATCTTCTCCACTCTTCCATTCAATGTGCCAATGTCCAGAGTTACTATTCATAGCTAATGTTTGTCAACATTTTTTCCAATCAGGCATTTTACTTTATTTCCTCGAGTGTTTTGGTTTGTTTCGACCACCAACTTGCTAAGACTGTCATGGCCTACACCTGAGTATCAGGGCTTCTGGTAAACCTCCCTTTGTTGGTAACCTTCCCTAAATGAGGCTACAGGTGCTGACAATGACTTAGCTCATTGTCACCAACCCTCACACCTATCTGCAACTGGCCAGACCTTGTTCCTGTGTCCCGTGTGCACCTGACCTGACTCAGGCCCGGGGAGAGGCTAAGCGGAACCCAGTAGGTAGGTTCCTTGTATTTTGCATGACTCTTGTAAGTACAGCAGAAGGATAACATACTGGCCTAAACTGAGGATGGATAAAAATTAACCTCAGGCGACCACTTGGGATTATACCAGGTCTCTAGGGTAGGCTCATGTATACAACAAACCATGTTGTTCGCTCACTTTATCTTGTAGATTAGTAAAACTATATTTTGAAAACTTATCTCCTTGGCTTGATATAATTTACTTAGGTAGTCTTTACTGAAGACCTTCATAGTGATGCAACCACTACAAAACCATATACGTACCTAATTGTGCCATTCACTTATGGAGTAGGCAAGAAACTGTGAATATAGCTCTAAAAACAACTTCGTACTTAATCCATCCTCACTAACTCTATCCACACTTCCCTATCCTTCGCTTCAACAACATTCATACACCGGGTCATTCATGATCTTATATTCTTAAAACTCTTAATGTTTCTTGTTTTCATATATGCATCTACAACGTTCAGCCACATCTTACTACATGACCTACCCCTTCCTTTTGATCCATACAGTAGTAGTATGTATGTATGTATGTATGTATGTGTGTGTGTGTGTGCGCGCTACAAAACCAATCTACAGAATTGTACATTATTGACATAAGCTCTTTCTTTGTGCTTACCTAAAAGTAGAATTAGCTTAAATAGATTAAAATTGAAAATAGTTTATAGAAGTAATAACAAAATATTATGTTTTTCTAAGTCATGTTTGATTGCAATCTAATAAAATATCTTGGCTTCATATTGCTAATATAGTTTACTTACATGCAACATTTATATGTGACCATAGTGTCTTATGTAATAAACATAAAACATATCAAATGTATCGAATTAGGATGATTCTTTAAATTTAATTTAGGACTGGGTTGATGCCGATTATATAATCTGATCATCAGCCGATTATGACACAATCAGTAAGCCAGATCGACATTTTGCTCACCAATTATTAAAGCCGATCTTTTGATAACAGACCCACCCGCATGTGTCAAGCACTGGTGACTCATTATTGTTAAGCTCTTGGCAACCAATCTTGTCCTTTGTTCTATTGCTATAAAGGTGGTGTGGGGTAGCTGCTAATGATTGAGTGAACAGTTACTTCTTTCATTAATAACAAGGGGAGGGGAGAGGTTATGTTGAGAATAGACAGGTCATTGAGTGAGAGAGAAGCTGTGAGTTGGGAGGGATTATCTTTTCAAGGTCATCCACAAAGTCAACTAGCAAAAAGACCTGAACCAAGAGAGAAAATTCAACAACCGATACAACTGGGGGAAATTCAAGGGAAGCCAAAATTTGGGTAGAGTCAAAAGAAGTTAAAACTAAGGAACTACCGGAGGTTTCAAACCTACATCATGAATTCAGAACTTAACTTTATTTCAATATTTAAATTTATTCATCAGTTGATACTACTTATATTATTTTAAAATTAATTAGGCTATTCTTATTTAAGTTCCAACCAATTTTATGAACAAAATATGTGTTTTTTTCTGTTTTTACTCTAAAATTAATATATTTGCAATGATATTCTATGCACAAATTTTTAAATAAAATTCCTAAATAAAACTTTCACAAATTTAACCATGAGAAGAAGTGAAGTCAATTTGACAGGAACCAACGATAAAGTGAATTGTATTTAAATTAACTCTAGTTTTTATTTAAACTTTTATATACTGAACAAAATATAAATAGCCCACGTGAACAGTTGATTTTTAGTATTATTAAGATCTTTGTAATGTTAAAGTAGAATAAACCAAATGATCGGCATTGGTGATTGACCTAATCGGCAACAAATAGTCAGCGTTGGCATGATCGGCCCAGTCCAAATTTAATTTGTTGGTACATTGCTACAGTGGCATTAAACCTTTTTAGGGGTAGAGGTGTCTAAAGAAACCATCCCCCCACACTCTCTATTTCTAAATCAAGCCCCCCCGTAAAAGGATTAGCTCAGGTGCATACTACTTTAAAATATTTCAAAATTATACATGTTTTATTTGTGACTTTGAAGGAACACAAGCAGTTTGAACAACACCAAGCTGGTTTTATATTAACAGCAATCAGATAAACTTTTATACATGGCTTAGCCCCGTTTTCTGGTGGTACATTGTAACCAATGAAAAACGAAGGTGATGCCAAACAAGATAATAATAAGTGTGTGTTAAAGTAATAGCCCAATTTTAAGATACTCCTATTGATTAAAACCATATCTCAAATCTCTCATTCTAATGACACCATTGTCTTGCAACAAATACCTTATATTTGAAACAAAATACTTTTAAAAAAAACCACTGCTCTCTAGTAGCTATAGAGGCACTCCAAAGTATCCTACTTTATCCAGAAATATTCTAGAATAGCCCTCTTGATTTAGCTCTGCAAATTGGCTCATGGCTTTGTAATGAAATAAAACATATTTGTACTAAACACTCTTTGCAGTATTTACAACCTAACAATTAGTAATTGCTTGTTCGCGTTTGTGAGCTGACGATATGCCTTAAAGTCTTTATATGAACAAATCTATCTTTTACCACTTAGCAAAGGGTTGTTTATATTTCAAAGTATACAAATTATCTGCATAGCCTCAATAGTTCATCTAAATGTGATAATAACTAAACTTGTAAGCCTGACAGGATCTAGTTAAATGGATAAAATATGTCTTTTCCATAACGACTTTAAAACAAGATGATTGGCTGTTTAAAATTAGTGAAAACTTTTTATAAAATACTTTTTGGATTGAGAATTTAGCTCCTATAGCTGCCACTATCTATGTGTATTTGTTTCATATAAATTGTATACCCATTCATTGTCCTCAAACTTGACAATAACTTACAAATTTATATCTTTTTGAGAATAATGTGTACGAAATAAAGCGCACTAAAAAAATTATAATATATCATTTAAAAAAAAATAGAATTGTAGAAAAATGTAGCAAAAATAAAATTAAAAACACTAACACATATTTACAAACACTTAAATATTTTATGTGACATGGCATCTTCATCAGGAGGTAGCAGATTGTTGTAGACTATACTCTTATTAATTCCTGAGGAAGATACCATTTTGCACCAAAATATTGAAGTGTTTGCAAATATATGTTAGTTTGGGTTCTGCGATCTCAAGTTTTTTTAATCGAGTCAATCTCAAGCGAGTTTCCTATAAAGCTCTTGGGTATTGAGCCGGGTCGAGCTTAGGTTGGATGAATATACATAATTTTAAAACTTAATGATGTAAATAAAAACAAAATTCGTGTTAAATCTCTCTTAATTTATTTTAATGAATTAAGACTCATATATTTAAAAGAAATGTTTTAAAATTTAAAATTGCTAATTTTTAAATAATAATAAAAAAATAAGTCCTTATAAAATTATTGGACTATGTTTTAAATATACAGTGATACTAACTAAAATATTAACTATGATTAAATATAGTGTTCTTAACAAAAGTTTTAATACAAGCATTCATGAAAATATGTTTGGATGTAAATATTTGGCAATATTAAAAAATATATCCCTGTTCATCTATAGTGCAGCTGTCCACTTGGTGTTGGCCTCCTATTACAAAGAGATAAACTAAAGCAATGGTTCCCAAACTTTTTGAATGGTGTACCACTCCAACAATTTCTGTAATTTGGAGTGACATCAAGATAATGCTGAATATTTACTATTAGGGTACATTTTTTAACTCTGGCCAGGTATATAATAACACAAACTTATGCGGTTGTCTGATTTGAATCAGTGTTGCCACCCCTTAGCTGCTGTTTAAACCTGTTTTACTTTTGATTAAACTTGGTCCAAATATGTTTATAAGATTTGATGAGACCTCTTCTTTTTTCTGACTTTAATTTTCTTGTTTTGTTTGGCTTCTAGTGGCGTGCTATTGGGAATAAGTGTACTAACCACAGTTTGGGAACCGCTGAATTACAGCATTAATGATTTTTAACTATGAACATAGTACACTTTTGCATTAAGGTATAGTTGATATCATCTTTCACTAAGCTCTTTGTGGTCTAAAATCCCTACATATCGATACCTTTCTATATATTCTATTATACAAGCCTTATACTCTTCTTTTCATAAACAAAACCAGCAAATTCAGTTGCTAACCTTAACATTTCAATGTCCATCTGCTGCACAATACTCTCTCTTTGTTAGGTTATTCTCCACCTCCATCTCTGCCCACCCCCAAATCCACAAACTTCATAGGCACTTCCCAATAAGTAGCGAGAAGAGTAAAAAATTAGTCATTCATTGCCAGACACACAATGTAAGGTAAAAAAGAAAATTTTTCAAGGAGCTTGAAATTGTGAGTCCATAAATCTTTAGAGCCTGAGCTCAGCTCAAAACTTGAAATTCGAGTGTTAGTGTTTTTACTTTTATTTGTGCTACATTTTCCTATCATATTTATTTGATTATATATAACCCACATAATGCACTTAGAGTAAGATAATATATCAAATTAAAGAACTGAAGTGTATTTAATTGTGTATTTATATATGGTTCATTTTTCTACAACTCTTTTGAGAATTGTTATTTTGAAATGCAATTTTTTTTAAATATGTGTATGTAAAAATGTTTGTTACCAAATATATGCTATTTTTGAAAACAAAAAACAATTTTTATTTTATTCCCAATAAGCCTGGCTTAAGCAGATTTTTTTTGTACATCCTATTAATTTGCAAATATATATTTAAAGCAAAACACTCTCTACCTATGACGGCAGTGACTTAAAAGACTTTCATCATATTACATTATATTTTGGATTGTTAAATTCAGAGCTCATCAACATTTATTTCCCAAAGAGGCGACATCTTTAAATTTACCAAAGGTATAATTATTTCCAAATTTGTTTGAAATTTAACTTTTAAAATCCAAAATATATGCTATTTAAAAAAAAGGGTGAATAAAAGCAATTTGTCCCATTTTATAACAAAATAGCAATGTGTTTTTCTAAACAATACAGTATTAATTTTCATTAGACTATTTCTAATTGCTGAGAAGATAAAAATAGTACTTACTGCCAACCTACCACAGACTGACCTTTGAACCCATGGCCTACTTTTAGATCATTTTAAAAATGAAACCTGGATCAAAATTAGCTAATTCAAAAATAGAACCAAGCTGTGAAAGTAGGTCGTATTAGAGTAGCTCATTCTCATTGAAACCAGATGCAAAAGTTGGTAATTCTAAAAATAGATCCCGGATGTGAAGGCTGGTCATTTAACCCGTATCTAAAAGTCATTCAAAAAATAGAAAGATAAAGGATGTAGCATTGAAGTGTAAAATGAAAAAAGAAATATCTTTTAATAAATATAATAGTTTTAATTTAGGATAAAAAATTAGTTATTCTTGTAAAAAGAAGAAGCCAACAAATGAGCATAATGTACTTTTTTTTTTTTTAATCAAGTTGAATATTGAGAGCAAGTTATAAGAGGTAGCATGTCAGTTGCCTGCAGTGATAGTCAAAATTTGGTATTAAGGCTGAGCCGGTCACAAATTTTTAAATTTAGTCACAAGTTAGGCGAAATAGAAGGAAAAATTGAGAAATCAAGTTGCTCATTCAAATATTTAAAATAACATCACATTGTTTGAACAAGTTTAATCAAAATATGTACGTTTTGACTACTCATTTACAAGTGCCTCAGATACAAATGTTGAAAATTGCTCAAATTAAAAATGTAATATAATTTAATGCAGAATTTGACAATCCTTTTGCCTAACAAGTTTTAAAAACATTGGTTGAATATATAACTCAAAGCACATTTTAGCTCTGCCATCAAATTGACATCAACAATTTGAGATCTGTATTTTGACTAGATGACTCCCATCGTAGATTACCTCACTTCACATATTTACATTGATACAAACATGAACAATAATTTTGCAACACCCAATTTCAAAGTTATTTATTGTCAGTCAGAATAGAGTTCTACATATCTGTGATTGAATAGTTCTGGTAAATTTCCTAAGTGTTCCAGACTGTGAAGAGAAACTGAATCATCTTCAAGCCCATGCTTGTTTAAAAACAGCAGGGCAAATTTTTAATTTTTTTGCTTGAATTGGTAATATTATCAAAGTGGAATGAATCATACAAGAATTTAAATGCCAATTTGAGCTAATTGAAATCGGCAAAATGTGATTTGAATTTTTGGAACAGTTTATGTAGTGTTGCCGCTTCATGTCAAGCCTAATTTTTTCCCCAATTATATACAGGAAATAAAGTTTCAACCAGCACACGCTAATAAGAAAAGGTTTATTTTATTGTGAGAGCTGGCAAACTTAATTAGTCAATTGTGACTATTGGTGACAGGTTTTCCTACCCCTGGTCTAAGGTGTCGCTTGCAATGCATTGAACTGCCAGTGATAACGAGGTTAGGGCTCAAATCCCAACTAGGTTTACTGAAGAGTTTTTACTAAATAGTTGCCCACTTGCCCTCCGCACGTGTGTGTACATTTCATCTGGATTCTACTTTTCTCATCCATACCCTGCCACCTGTGGGTAGCCTGGACAGGTAATAAGATGCAGGGGATGAAAAAGGAGAATATAATCTATGTATAAATAACTAAGTTACCAAAGAAATTAATCAAGTTGGTTGTTATTAAATTTAACTATAAAAGTTGCCCACAAAATAGCTGTTTATCTCAAGTTTGTGAATTTGTATCAATCTGGCAATCTTTTTTTTAAAGTTTCAATCCTCTTAACAATATAAAATCAAACTCCAAGTGTCAGCCTGCAATTGAGCCCTACAGACCCAGTGGCTGCCGTTTGTTGATGAAGATAGTGCTAACTTCTACAGATAGGTGTCATGTGATCAGCACAACAAACCCTCTGGCTGTTAATCTCACTTTTCTAAACCAGAACCGCCACTTTTTCATTCAAGTAGCTCCTCATTTGTGTTCACAAACCTGAGTTGACCTCGTTCCAGACCCACTGCTTTACAGAAAAATCTGGAAGCACCGGGAATTGAACCTGGGTCCTCTGGATCTGTTGCCAGGAGCTCTGACCAATAGACTGCAGAGATGGTCTATAAAACCAAACAGCTTTCTAAAATTCTAACATAATAATCATAAAGTCATTGAATGTTAGAAATAGATAAGAAATTGGAGATGGGTGTTCACTATTACTCTCTAGTCACTGTCACTCCGAGTGACTAGAACTCAAAACTATTACTGATTGAGATATTAGTGATCGGTGTAGTGCAATACGCTCGCCAGATGGTGACAGATGAGCACTCTGGTTTGTGAAAGCGGTGACCGTGACCGACAAAATATCAGTTGACGTGATTCACAGGTGCAGCCAGTAGTGGTCTCATGTCCTTTGCTACTATGTTTAAATAAACATCATTTGATAACTTTGAATGGCAGCAACCTTGAATCTCTAAACAAAATTTAATTACAATAAAATCACATAGGATTTTTCACTAATTTATTTTACTAAACCAAACGCTTATGTATAAACCAAATAAGGGACTTATTTTTAGTATTTCAAATGTAATAAGTTTAGTTTAGCTATGAAATGTGAGCTTCTATGACTACAGCGTCACATGTGTAACGGCTGTCAAAATGAATGACCCAATATACCAGTTAAAGAAATACCAGTTTTACAAATGTAGTAAAGACTAGAGCAGTGACTAAGATAAAATATTGATACTGCAACAAACTGCAACCTCATTAAAACATCTGTTCGGCAAGACACAGTGAATTCCAGTCACTGTGAATAATCATAGGTATAAATTACCGATATTTTAAAATCGCGGTCATGGTCATCACCAATATTGGAAAATCACTGTTTCGCCCATCCCTGTAAGAAATATGTTTCTTTATTATAAATTGTAGGGAACTTAGAAGCAGTGCCTTTAAATCACTATTTTAGTAGTCACAGAGCTTTAGACCACAGTTGTATTAGGTTTATTAAATTACACCTATTAAAAAAAACTAAACTGTCACAACATTTATGCCATCAATATTACTTATTTTTATATCATACCTGTCATAAAATCTACATTGAAATGCACCAGTGCTATGTGTGGAAATTCCTGTACCAGTGGACATTCTAACTAAAGCTTCGAGCTCGCCTAGTTTAAATTGTTGCTCACAGGGAGGACAAGGTTCGAATCCCAGCCAAATATACAGAGCTATTTTTTCATAAATGGTTTCCCACTGACCCTCCATGTAAATGTGGGCACACTTACTTTAAATTCTGCCTTCCTTGTTTCTAATTCATTAGTGCAAATATGCATCCAGTTCAAATTGGTAAATAATACATGATACACATAAAATAATTGGGCAAGAGGGCAGCAAAATTAGGTTACTAATGACTGGAATTTGAATCTTTAATTCCATCTCAACTGCAATCAAGTATATTACAAGTTCAACTCCTTAAAGACTGCCCGACCTTTGATTATATTGACCATATAAGTCAAACAAAATGTTTGACAAATATCAAATACATTTTATGGTTTTTCTTCAGACATACAACTTTTAAAATCGATGTAGTTGATCAAATTTAATTTTTAATAATCAAAATAGAGATATTTAAAATATAATTATTGATTTTGAAGCATATAACACAAAATAGGGCTTTTTTCATTTGGGACTACATTTAGGGATAATCCATAAACCGCATAATACTTTTTTCTTATCTTTTTGACCCCCTCCTCATGCCATGTAACCCCAATTAGACATTTAGTCTAACTCCTGTCCCTTACAAATATATTGCATAACTTTCCATATCAAGAGTGAATGTTACTATTTAATTTCATTTTCAACACTTTATAAAAAATCTTCACAGTAGTCAAGACTATGCATTTTTTTGGTACATAACCTAAGATAGCAAAGCTGAGCTTTAAGTTTTTTCTTTGTCTAAAATTTGTAATATTGACAGATCATTTCATCTCTTGTGTTGTGGAGCCACAGAATATTCTGAAAAAAGTGGTGTTTTTTTTCCATCTAAATAATTCATTTCCTGAAAATGTGTCACCTTGACTTTCTCTAAGGTCATTGCCATTTTAGTGACCTGCCGAACTTTCAATTTAATTAGTAAATATTAGCAGTAGTGAAACTTGCGAGACCTGCTTCAGTGGCCGCTTGGCCTAAGGTGCTACTCTCGCCATAGACTAGACTTCTGAAGACGAGGATATCGGGGTTCGATCTCGGTCAGGTGAACTAAGGATGGTTTTACTAAATGGTTTCCCACTTACTTCCCCACATTTTACCTCCCCCACAAAAATGTGGCTACATCTTCTCTAAATTGAACCTTCCTAATCCCAAACACTTAGCGTAACTAGTATGTAGGTGTATAACCTGAATGGGTAGTAAAAAAACTTGCGAGCACACACAGAACTTGGCAATACATTTTGTCTGTGCCCTTTACAGACATATTGTTCATCCCTTCAACTTCAATTACATATTCATAACTTCAACTTTATATATTCCCCACATAAGTGGTCACACGCTCTAAGGCGTTCACTCTTGCAAGAGGCTGGATTGCCAGTGACAAGATCAGTGTTTGAATCCTAACTGAGGGTGAGTTGAAACCTAAATGGTTTCTCACCCTCCTGTGAATATACAGGAATATTTCCTTTAAAATTCTACATCTCTCCTTTATTTGAATAAATATTTAGATAACCAAGTCAAGCATAAAAAACCAATATCAAGAAAATGGATGCATGAAAAACAAAAACATCCCAAGGACTTGTTTATATAGTCAAATAATAAAGAAGAGAAAATTCTCATAAGAAAATTATTAACAGTGAAATTGTATTGTTATTTTAGTTACCATAGAATTATTGAAACTTTTACTTTATACAAAAGTAACCATTTCTAAATTTTTCTGTTGCTCTTTTCTTTTTCAATATAATCCAAATCGATGTGTTAAATATACTTTTAATTTAACATTCAATAATATTATTTGTATCTTAGACATTTCAGGTTTGTATAAAGCATAGCTTTTTTCTTTTGTGTCTCCTCAAACATAACCTTATTAACCTATACTAAGAACTTAAATAGACCTATGTACTTTTATCAAAAGGTTTTGTATAGGTATTTGAAAAATGTTAATACCATTTACCGTGGAAGGTAGCAAGCTTGCCTTGATGTGTTACATTGCCGTGCAGCCTATAAGATTGGCCACATTGTACTTGGTCAAGGTAGGAGAGAGTACACCTGAATAGACCACTGAAGCTGTAAGATTATAACTTAATGTATCTTTATGCTTATGAATAATTACTTTTAGTTTATACACACTACAGTGATATTTAATTTATAATTTGTTAATTTTTTTTTTAGGTTTCATGCTTGTATAATATTTTATTTACAATACCAAATCTCTAACTTTAAAATGTGCTAAATGTAGGCTGACCATAACTCCTTGAGACAGAGACAAGACGGGTGGTATTAGATCAAAATATTTAACATACCTGGAGACAATGATTCATCACAGAACCCATATAAAACCTTTTAGCTCAATGTAAAGATGTAATGCTTTTCATCATACTCATATCATGGGTATTTTTCAGACAAAATTACTTTATGCAACAAATTTCAAAAATTGCAGCTTAAAACTGTCAAAAAGTTAGCCAAATAAAAATATAGGATTATGCGACATGGTATGCTGCAACCGACAAGTGTGCAGTGACAGAACACAAACTCTACAGAACAGACGTACAAGTGTTGCCAACACACATTTTTTCTTTCTATCAATAATTCATTGACTTTAAAGCTACATTATTTAGCCTATTCAATGATCTCGATCAACTTCACCTCCAATTGCTACACGAATGACTGGTACCTATAACAAAAGCCATTGATACAAACTTGATTACGGGCTATAATGAACCAATATTTAAGCATATTTTAAGGTGTTTTTTTAAATATACAAAACTGGCATTTTTACTAAGACAACAGGACATTTGGGATATAGTAAAAAAAAGTACTGTCCCGTCAAAAACAGGATGTGTGGTCAGCCTAACTAAATGTGATTTGTCATTCACTTGAAGTAAAAACCTATCTAACGAAATGTAAGCCAAATACCAAAAGTCTAGATTAAATTTTAACATATTTGGTCATCTTATCTTAGTTATCCTCGCAACAATTAACATTATACCATATTAACATGAACCCAGGCTTATTGGTACTAATAATACAATAAATAAATACATTTTGAAACAAAACTTAGGTTCTAGCACAAAACTACTGATAAGATTTAAATATGCTTTTTTAAATTTTCAGATCGTTTTGTAAATATTTATTAGGCCTAAGTTACTGAACTGCTAGAGTAAATAAATTTTTGAAAATATTCCTTATAAAAACAATAAAAGGCATGCAAAAATGAGAATGAAAGAGATGAAAATGGGAGGTGTAAACTTCACGCATGTTGGTGGCCTCGAAGAACATATCAAATGTCTGAAGGAAGTTGTCATGTTTCCACTCATCTACCGAGATGTTTACGAGAGGTTCCACATTAAACCACCGAGAGGAGTATTGTTCCATGGACCTCCAGGTAATGTCATTTAACAGGAAGCCTAGCAGTGATATATCTTGGACCTTAATTACCACCGAGAACTTAAGTACCGTAAACTTAGAATAATTTACAACCTCACATGGATTTTACTGTATAAATAAAGATATTACAAAGGTTTGAACCAAAAATATCAGAAAAGAATGGACATAATCTAAACCACAATACTTGACAATTTGCCCAATATTGGGGCCTTGAATAGTTATGTTCTAACATTAACTCTCATAAAGTTACAAATTATAATAGGTACCTATGTATTTAGTATTTTGATACAGTGTGAAATGCAGCTTACTTTAAACAATAACTAATTCAACCTTCATTTTATTTTGAGAAAGAGGGAATTTTATCTTTCTTTTGTGTTTATACCATTTTATCATAATATATCTACCACACTATTGCCAGTTACTACTGTAGATATTCATATTATGAATCTGTGTACTGCATTTCTCAAAGGCTGGGCTTATTGGACTGGCAGCATATTGAAATCAGTACAGGGCAACCTAGCCGAGAAATGTGTGACCTAGAGGATAGATTGAGGCACCTCATGCTGGACAAAGTTTGCCCACAGAAGAGGAGAGGGCAAACAGAGGACTCGGCTCTTTTGTGTGAAGGACACAGCTTCTTCTGTGAAAACAATCAAACAGGCAGCAGTTGATAGAAGTTGGGAGAGAATACCTGGTGAAATATGACACCACTCACAAACATTATGGAGAACAAAGTTAAAATGAAATATGGAGCATTGCACTTCCTTTGATATCACGTTCAGTTAAATTGCGAATTTCATATAACTGACTTTTAGCTCAACAAAAATATTTCTGAAATTCAACTTCAGAAAATAATTACATAAAACAAACTCATCATGTGACTTCCTTTTCTTTGAAAAATTACTTCACACTATAGTTTTTCTTTTCTTCTGGCTACTAATTACAATCATCAAATTTAATCATTCATCATCTGATTCAGATTTTAACTGCAATGTGCGAGATAGAATTCCCGCCATCCCTCATTCAAGTCTGTGCCTGGACTGGTGTCAATATGTGGTAATTGCACCGAATCCTATTCCAATGTCACTATGCTTATGTCACCTCTGCTGTGCTGTTTTGCCCTGCGCTGCTTTCAATATGTGGCCAGTCTTAGAGTGGAATTACTTTGTTTTCACTCAAGATTAATTTAGTAATTTGAGTGGATGAAATACTCCTTGCATAATTTTTGCTACTTTGTAGCCAAAAATATTGAGTGCTTAATTTGTTAAGTATGACCTATTATGAACATAATCTTCTGGGCCATAACCAAAATTTCAATCTTATTAATAATATGGTCAGCCACAACCATAAGTAAATGACATTTCCTAGCCTGTAGGGTGACATAATCATTCATTTCCTCCCCAAAATATATAAATACAGCCAGCAAATTATATATCACACCGTTGTGTTTCTCTTGTCTTATAGAGTGATACAAATGTCTGATGGGTCCTGGAATCCAGTTTAATTAACAATTTTCTCATTTTGTTCACTGTAAAATGTTCATTAGTTTCTAAATTATGCACCTTAAAATTAACAGTTTTAGAATTTTATGTTGTGTTTTTCTTGCACATACAATGTTTTTGATGCTAGGAACTGGTAAGACTCTGATCGCTGGTGCACTAGCAAATGAGTGCTGTCAAGGTGATCGTCAAGTGAGTTTCTACAGCCGCAAAGGAGCAGACTGTCTCAACAAGTGGGTAGGAGAGTCCGAGAAGAAACTACGAGCACTCTTTGAAAAGGTAGGCTACTTTCCCAGTTCATCTGCATCATCTTTGCTAGAGACAGGTAAGCTTGTCTATAATTTTATCTCCAAAACAGTGCAGACATAACCTACTAGAATATATAACTAAAACTTAAGCTTCAATTAAAATTAAAGCCGATGCTCACCAATTTATTTATTTCCTTTTTTTGTTCAATGTAAAAGTTATAAACCTTACCTAAATCATAGTTATAATGTAAGTTTACCTATATGTTTATTGATTGGGGAAATCATTCTTGCTGAGCAAAAATAATCTATTGGTAATTAAATCAATTCAATAGTTATTTTTAACATTTTCAACTAAGCTCTCATGTGGAGCCGAATAAACTAATTCTTGTCAACCCCTGAGTAAAACGTTTGAGCATGACTGCTGATACTAATACCACAAAAGGAATTGGAAAATACCGTGGCCTTGTGTTCTTGACCTGAGTTGTTGAACTCATAGGATATAAATACTTACACATGAGAAGGGTGACAGACAAGAGAGGTAGCAGGGGAAAGTAGTAGAAAGCAGCTTTTGTTTAGCACTGTATTATTACGGTCTTGTGTATGGTGTTAGAACTAGTGACTGGTTCCAGCCCACAAAAGTGATGTCAAGGCCCATTAGTCCAGTACAGAAGCATTTTAAGGGTGGAAAAACGGAAATATCAAGCTGAAAATGTGTGAACTTATATAACTGGCATCATGAAATAATAATCCGTTGAGTCCCAAAAAATCCTGGCCGGCTAGATCCACAATAGTCGAAAATAGGCCATCATATTGGATTTTCAATTTTTTTACGAGTCTAGTGGCTGAACAAAATATGATAGAAAAATAAAATTTGCATATAAATAATAATTACATCATTGATGACATGAGTAGTATATATTATGTGTTCATGACAAATTTTTATCACACTGTACAGGCTGCTTACTATTGTATGGTACCGAAAAGAAAAAAACATTTGGTTAAGAAGCTGTTTTTGATTCTAAGAGAGATGGGACCAAGAAATGTTTAAAGCAAAAGTTGTAGAGGGATAAAATTACATAGAAATCAATTCTTAGTAGATTTGTATAGTTGGACATGGAACCAGAAATGGATACAATAATATGGAACAAATCACGCGCGCAGGCAGCCTTTGGCCTGTTCCCAACACTCGGTTTCTTGGCGCTCAGTGAACACGTGCAAGTATGGACGCGACACTTAGAGTCAGGTGTTGCAGTTTTTTTTTTATATTATAATTAGTATTTAGCTAAGTGTCCAGGTGTTCAGATTGTCACACATGTTAAAATATCTGTGTGTGTTTTAATGTTGAATACATTACATTGGAATGTGAATTGTGTGTTATTTGCAAGAATAAATTCAAAGAGGGTGACAAGTACTATTGAATTGAAAGATGACTTAGAAAAATATTGGAGAATTAGTGTCCTACAAAAATATGGAATTTATAATCTACTTGTAGGGAAAAAATCAGTGAAGTTGCATAGTAATAGTAGAGAGGATTACACTCAAAAGGTAAAAAACATGTAACAGGAGGAAAAGTTTGGTCAGTATCTTAGAAGAGTGGATTCAAGCAACAAAAAATTTGTTTTCTGGGGAACTCGTGGTTGTTAACAAGAAGCATCTCAGTTGAAAACCAGTAGTCAGATATGCAACGACTTTGGAGTTAAAGAATAATGTTAGAGTGTTTGCGTGAAACGAGCCGATAATTGGGAACAAATTGTTCTTTCAAGAATAAACGTTGAAATAGATCTAGTTGCTGCAGAGGCACGAGATCACTACGATTGCTATCCTCTATTTAGTAAGCTTGGATCTCTGTTCCATGTATCAGGGAGTGCAAACCAACACTAATGCACTAGATGCAGCTAAAAAAGAGGGATCCGTTAAGATTGTTTAGTACCTAGAAAACCACAAAGACTGTCAGCATTACTTGGACGATCTATTAGAACAATTGAAAAAGATTTCAGCATATAATAAGTGTTTCACAGGTAAAACCTTGAAAATCAATAAATTAGAATATTACTACGAGATTCTGTTTGTTTTTTTTGTCCCTCGAGAGGAAAACGAGGTTTGGTCATTTGTTTTTGTGGTCTTTCTTCTCGTATTTTGAATGATAAGTAGAATGAGGACGGTCTCAAAAGCCAAAGAGATGAAAGAAAGAGAATTGTTGAGGCAGCCGCAATTATTATCAAAAAGGACATTTGCTCGCATTGTGTAAGATTGCAACTCATACCTAAGCACTGATGTGATGGCCGAGGGAGGATGCGATATGATACCAGAAAATTTGCATAGCTTTCTTTGTGAAGTGATGAGGCTGAAAAAAGGAAAATAATGTGCTCCCAGAAAATAAATTGCAGTTGCCAATTCGATTATTGCTGTAGCACGTGGAGCTGAGAGATTCTCGCCATAGTCGGGATAATACAGATATAAAGATATTTATAAAATAGCCAAGACAGTACTTTCAATTTGAAGGCCCTACCGGAACCATGCTTTCATTGAGCATTGGTGTAATAGGGGATTCATCTGTGAACTATTATATGGCTGTGAATATCAGCACTGTCTCAATGAAATTTATAATTGGAAAATTATTCACACAGGCTCACCTTCAGCGCAAAAACAAAACAAAAAATCTGGCAGCCATGAGCAGAACTGTGAAGATAGCTGGATAGAATGTGGTAGTTAATCAGAATCAGATTTTCCATCGTATTATTTGTGTTGTGAGAACGGATCAGGAACGTGAGCAATGCTTAAAATATTAACTTTCTCATCATCCCTCTGCTCATTTCAATGAAAAGTCTTCTCTAGTTGTTGTGCTCGAGAATAGTTTTCCTTTGAGTGAAAGCTTACCACAAAGTCCTATTTACGTTATAGACAGTGGGGATTTGCTTCACAAGGTTCACAAACGCGCCAAAGAAAATTATTCAGTAGTCAGAACCTTCAGCAGGCTCTAGGAGATGTCACTGTAAATATTCTATTTATTCATGCAATAACGGGATGTGATACAACCTCTTCAATGTTTAGGGAATAAAAACGGACTACTTTCAATCTTTTGAAGAAGAAGAATTGTTTATTTTCAACGAAAGGATATCTGCTTCTGACAATATTGCGTTGGTAGGAGAACATTTTATTATTCATATGTATGGTGGTAACGTTAACGATGGCCTGGACGAGACAAGATACAAACTTTACATTAGCACAATAGCAGAGCATACGATAAGCGCCAAGTTTGGCCTGTCAGTCCTACCAACAACCTCTGCTGCAGCAAGACAGCACAGCCTGCAAGCTTTTCACCAAGTTCAGAAATGGCTTGGCGTGGCTCTACTCCCAACTACATGGGGTTGGTAAAATAAAGATGGCTACCTTTCACCAGTACCAACCACATTACCACCTGCCCCAGAGTGTCTGCTTCGACTTATATTTTGCAATTGCAAATCCAACTGTGAATATAAATGTGTTGATGTAATTGTAATGGCCTCCTCTGCACTGATATGTATGGTATTTGTGGTAGAGAAGTGTGTAGCAACTGGAAAAATACAACCGAAGTTGGTGAAGAAGAAGGCGAGGATAAAGGGGAAAAGCCTGAAGAAGGGACCTCAGCGGGCCGTCGCCGTCGAAGCACTACTATGTGCGTCCTAACCGCCGAGCACGACCCTCTTGTTGAATCATTCATTGATTAGTAGTGCAGCTCTCAATTTTTATAACATTAGTCTGTATTTATGACAAGCTTCAGTAACAAAAAACTTAACTAAAAGCTACGTACTACGTTCTGACCGTCGCCATTTAGAATCTGCTCGACCAGCCATTGACATAACCAAATTTGTTTTCTTTGCTTCTGACACTTCCCACACTCCATTACTTTCCTAAATACAAGCATTATTTTATACTTAATATTTAGCATTGTATAACTTTTATATGAAAGATTATTCAATCCCATCTCTTAAAATAAAATAAAATAGCTTCGGAAAATATTTGTTTAGCTTTCCACTAGGCATAGTGTGATATTAAACTGACTGTACATTGATATAATCACACAAAATGCTCAAACCTTCCTATGATAACTTTAACAACAATATAAAATGCATTTTTATCCAAACCGCATCTTTCTATCTCCTTTTATATCACTGAAAAAGCAAACATTCAAAATGGTGGCCTATTTTCCGCCATAGCGGATTTAACGCAACTGGGATTTTGTGAGACTCAATGGTTTTGTGTTCCATGATATAATTTTTATATGCACACCAATTTTCAGCTTGATATTCCATTTTTCCCTCATCTTGCCTAATAATGAGTATTTGTACTGGACTACAAGGGCTTTCATCTTTTTTTTTTTTATATTGAGCTAATTAGATTATATATTGCAACATAAAATAATCTAAATGGTAAGTTGAAATTTTATCGCTGTCTATATATGAGGTTATTTCTAATTTTTAAAATAACTAAACATGTGATGCCAGGCCTCTACCGTGGTTCGGATTCCACGTTAAACTGTAGGTCCTCCATTTCATCTCAAATCACCCTACCATTACACATTAGCGTAAGTGCGTATAACCCGAACGGGTAGTAAGACGCGGTGCTAATAATAATAATAATAATAATAATAATAACTAAACATGTGAATTAATATTTTGCTTGCCATTAACCGATAGAACTTTTGCCCATATTCAAATTTGTATGTTAGACTAACTATTGAAATTAATCCTGGTTTATAAAAAAAAATTCTTTAATATTAAATCATTTCTAATTAATGATCTTTTCTGTAACCCGCCTCGGTGGCGTAGTTGGCTAACGCGCCAGTCGTGTTGAGCCAGACCACCGAGGACGGGGAGATCGAGGTTCGAATCTCGGTCGGGTGAACTGGGGGCGGTTTTTCCTAAATGGTTTTCCACTCTCCCTCCACGCAAATGCGGGTTTACTTCCTCTAAGTTCAACCTTCCCAATTCCTAATTCATTAGTGTAATTAGTACTTAAGCGTATAACCCGAACGAGTAGTAAGACGCGGTGCTAAATAAATAAATAAATAAAAAATAATCTTTTCTGTACCATACCCGTGAAGGTAAATACTATAATGTGCATTTTATAATTTTTTTTCTGACAATATTGTTTGGATTTCATTATTTTTACTAAGGATAATTCATCAGTTGCCAATAGATACTAAATTTGCCTTGTTTCTTATAAGGGGTGTACCGTGTCTCAATTTTATATATGTGTGTGTGTGTGTGTGGGTCGAATAATTAGAGCAGTGTTCCTCCAAGTTTTTTTGTGATGGAGGGCCACCAACTGGAAGTTGTGTGCACTAGAGGACCACCGTGGCCCTGGGAGAAGGAGGGGAAGGGCCGGTGGGGGGCAATAGGGGTTTGGAAAGCTATGCAGAAAAAACATTACAAATCCTTATGAAAATGAATGCTCCCAACCTTCACCCTCCAACAACAGGCCCTGGATCCACCCTTGAGCGCTATCTCATTTAGTTTGGTGTTCATAGCCCTAAAACTTGCTGAGGTTGTGTAATAAAAAAAATTATAAATGTTTGATAAATTTGTAATTATTATCTTTTGTCACCGATAAAACTCAATCAAACTTAATACACGTTGTACAGTGACTCGTTTAAAGTTTAATCACAATTCATGTGGAGCTACACCCCTTACATGTTCACCACATAGATGTCTTCTAGCTATGGTGTCATGAAGGGGGTTTACACAGACCTCCCTAGCTTTAGTTCTTTGTCTTGTATATTTTATCATGATAGCCTGAGATTTTCTTCCAATCAGGGAGACCATGAACTAACCTAATCAAATTTTTGTACAGACTATCCTTGCATAATAGGTTTGAACTTAACACTAGAATAAAGAGAAATATGAAAACCCAATTAAATGCAAGGGTTATTAAAAGAGGGATACATTAATATGATCACTAGGGACCGGATCCTTAGGCACCAAAAATGTTTAAACTAGGCAGGCAAATAGGCACTAAAAATATGGGATTTAGGCACCAAAATAGGCACTTAATAAAAAAATAGGCCTATAAGTAATGTAAAATTTATTTCACTACAAGTTTATTACCTGCAGCTTACAAACAATTTACATTGCTGTAAATCACCAGATACTTTCCTAGGTTTTCCGTTTTAAAATTGGTTCTATTGTTTGATAGAATGATATTGTGGTTAAAAAAAAAGCTTTGTTCTACTTCACAGGATATCAAGGGAAAATTTTTTAAATTTGCCAACTCTGAAGGGTTTAAATTTTTATCCTGCAACAGCGTACCGTTTCCTCTCAAGATGTCTGCCACTGCTCAATAAATGAGTTTTTCCAAAATCGAGACCTAGCTAGATCGCTTTCTCGCACCCAATAATGGTAGATAAACCAAATTAATCTAAATCCTTGAGCCCGTTTTCAAGATAATTTACAAATATATAACCCCCCCCCCCCCCCTCATACCCGCTAAATGAGTTTTCCCAAAGTCGAGACCTAGCTAAATTGCTATTTCGCATCTGAAAACGCTAGATATCTCAATTTCATCAAAATCCTTAGGAACGTTTTCAAGGAAAAATGTACAAATATATACTAAGCCTATATATGAGAATGTCTCGTTTACTAGGGTAAATTATGGGAATTTCTCCCGCGCGATGCAATGACCAATGAGTAGTGCAGGCCACGTCACATGTCCAGGAAAGTACATGTCACGTGGCCCTGTATAAACATAGTTTGTCAAGGACAGAGCATGTCAGTTAAAGTCACGTCACATGCCTTCTCCCCTCTCCCTTCCTCCTGCCATTCAATAATGCCGAAACTTCCATTTTTAAGAAACTAAAGCTCTTTCAGAAGGGGAAAATAGAGAAAGAGAGTACAAAGCCGAAATAGGCGCATTTAAGGCTTTTATTCATAAAATAGGCAAAAAACCAACATAATAGGCAATTATAGGCACTATAAAAATAGCATATTGTAATCGTAATAACATAAAATAAATATATATATCAACAGCCTATGTTTTACAATTTAGGAAAATAAAAGGCAAATAGGCAAAATCCGGTCCCTAATGATCACAAACATAACACCACTTATTGTTTAATTCAGTTGTGTACACATCATAGGCTCAGCAAACTCGGCCTTCAATCATCTTCTTTGATGAGATCGACGGACTTGCACCAGTGCGGAGCTCTCGGCAAGATCAGGTTCACTCCAGTGTGGTGTCAACGCTGCTGGCCCTCATGGATGGGCTGGACACTAAATCTGAAATTATTGTTATTGGAGCAACTAATCGCATCGATGCTATTGACCCTGCTCTGAGGCGACCAGGCAGGTTTGATAGGGAGCTGTACTTCCCATTGCCAGGATTGAAGGTTAGTATCGTTCATAATCATTCTTTCTTTACTAAGGTAGCAATCAAGTGGTGCAGAAGAACTACTCTTACAGGCTGTATTGTTTTTGTCTCTTGAAGAGCAAGCACCTTTATCGTTATGCCTCTAAGACAGAGTATGCCTAGTGAAATCCTCTCACAAAATGCTCTCTTTATTCGATTTCCTCACAAGAGTGTTTTCTACGCGTTGTCTCTCCAATAGTTCCTGAATATTTGTCTTGTTCATTGTGTTTTAAACTGGACTTTTTCTCTTCATTTAAAAAGTTTCTGGTTAAATGTTGTGCAAGCTTATGTATGTGCAAGTGTGCGCACGCACACACATATACACACACACATGCACACACAGGCCCTGTATATTTTGTTGTGTCTGTAGGCTCGCCAAGACATCCTGAATGTTCACGTGAAAGCATGGCGAGACAAGCCCAATGAGCATTTTATCAACAAGCTGGCCTGTTCAACTGTGGGCTACTGTGGCTCAGACTTGCAAGCACTCTGTGGTGAGGCTGTTATGTGTGGCCTCCGGAGGCAGTATCCGGATATTTACAGCACAGAACATATGGTCAAAGTCAACGCTAAGACTCTCAAGGTGAGCCCACCTATTATTTAACAGTTTTTAATTTCTGGTCTCAGCCACAGCTACTCTTGTTGAAACACTGTGATCTACATGTTTACCAACTTAAAACTTGAATTTTTGTCTAAATTCGAGTGGTGGTTATATTAAATTATGGGTTTCTATCCTCCTTTTAGACAAATGAGAGTATATTTGTCTCATACATATTTTCTTATACTAAGCTGTTGGCAACTTGACTGTGCAAATGCTTAAAATTTGTTATATGAATCTTTATCATTTGACATTTCCCCCCAACTTTTCATTAAAACCCCTATTTTAAAGATTTTAATGACTTGAAAGCTTTGTATAACATTTTAAATCTGGTGGCATGACTAAATCTTAAGAACAAATTTTGTTATTCAACAAAATGCTGGAAAGTTGAAGTTACTGATAAATGCACATTAGTTTGAGTGTAGGATATTCATCTTGAATTGTTTACCTCTCCTTAATTTATAGAGAAGGAAACAATTACTAGAACATAGTTGACTTATACATGATGAAGGATATGGAAGGCAAATATCACAAGATTGTATAAGTAATAGAAATAAATTTATTATAAAAAACTTAATGAGAAATAGGATTACATATGGTTAGCAAGATACAGCACTGGAAGCTTGACGATAATCGTGTTCAGTTATCAATTTCAAAGACATTCGATCGGACAACCGGATATTGATACAAACTAAAGTAAAACCGTCAAGGTTAGATACAACATGTGGTAGTTTGCTTTAATGACTCCAAAAACATGGATACCGGTTCTAGCTCGTGCGATGAAGTGTCTAACTCCACACGACTACGTTAAACGGGGTAGTTGAGTTCAGAGAATACATTCAAAACAATATAGCCGGCCTAACTCCGGACTAAGATCATTAAGGTCTAAATATGAGAAATAGTAAAAACAATTGCATAACTAAAGATCCTATATTTTTAGAGTTACTACAACGAATACTATTCAAGCTAGCTTGCTTGTTATAAGCCTCAAGGAGAGCCATATACACCCTCTAGTTGTACTATCCTATAGGAGGATCTTCTATTTTTCAAACCTTAGAAGGCTAACAATCAGGCATCTACACGGAACTATACTATGGCCAGTCCTTTCCTCATAAGTACTGCCAAAGCACTCAATAGTATAGTTATACTATTACCCATACCCGGGGTATACATTAATACTAGTATACACTATCCTTAAATACTTAGATCAACAAGGCGCCAAAAGAGGTCGGAAGAAAGTACTATCCACGCGGGCCACTACTTCAAACTAGCAGTGTTCCCGCAAGTTGCGCACCGCAAATAGTTACACAACAGGTGTCAACAAGACTGCATACAGTCAGTGACCTAACTAGGTCCTGGACAACGTGTTAGATTACCTGCTTGTAGCCTTACCTAAATTAAAAAGTGAACATGCTGTTTAGGGCGTCATGAAATTTTACAATGTCTTAAGGACTCAGAAAATAAAAATGGATTTATGAGTTAGGGTCAACTTGAACACCTGGACCTACACTTATATAGAGCATACAGCACCCGTATTTAATCTATGCCTGATGGACATAAAAAACATAGTCACTCTGACTAAAGATGACATTCAAAACAACAAATTATGTCTGAAGGACATACAAAGTAAGTTAGTCATTCTGACTAAAGAAAACCAGCTATGTCTGATGGGCATACAAAATATGTTAGTCATTCTGACTAAAGACAACATGTCTGATGGACATACAAAATATGTTAACAATATAACACAACAGGCCATGTCTGAGGGACATAGCAATCTACGTCAAACATTTGGCTTAATACTCATGGAACCAGAAGAGGCTTCCTCTGCGCGGTGGCGGTGAACCCATCGCCTGACACATCGTGACCACCAGTATTTTTATGTCGATGAAGATCGGTGCAGAAGTTCTTCCTTCGATTTATTAAAATGAAATGCCATAAAGTGAGTCCCGGGTGCTTCTTTAAATACAGCTATGAAACTGCGTTGGAACAAGAATTCCACCAGGAAATCTAAGGAGATGAAGGAAGGGGGGGGAAAGGCTTGGGAGAGTGGGGAAGAGTTGCATGGAAAGTCCGTTGGTGTAGTATCGCTCTTTGAATGAGCGTCGAGTTGAGGAAACCATCTGTCTTTTGCAACCATGTGTTTTAAACGAACAAAACCCTGTAATGCCGGCGCTCCTGGAACGAATCGCCAGGGCATGGTGTTTGTATCAGGCAACATCCATCCAGAGTGAGTCAATATCTGCTACATTTTAAAGAAATAGATTAGTTCTAATTTTCTTGTTTTGAAGTCTTTATAGAATAATTGATTGTATATGTCATTTTGTGTAAAGGACATGCTACAATCTAAATATGAACCAATTTTATTACTTCATGATAGAAAATTGTAGTAAATTTAAATATACAGTAATTAATAAACATGGTTTTATATATGCTATCAAACTTTAATACCAGCACTGTTGATACCATCTCAAAGTAAACTTTATTATTATTTTGACTAGGTTTTCTGTCTTAAGACAGGTCCATTCTTTTGTCAGTGACCTTAGACCACCAGTGTGGCCTGTCCTCTGCCTCTTCCTTCAGCTCCCAAAATGTTCTTCTTTCCTTCAAGTCACCCAATATTTGAATCCTCCTCCTTCCTTGGATAATCTTACCCTCAACCTTGCCTTCTTTGATGTCGTGCAGAAGGGTGTGTCTTCTGATCCAGTTTGTTTTGTAACGAAGAATCACATCCAAAATGGTTCTCTTCTCACCCACTCTTCTTAGAACTTCTTTATTTGTCACCCTGTCTGTCCACCTGATGTTCTCAAGTCTTCTCCAGCAACACAATTCAAATCTCTCCAAGTATTTATTTTCCATCTTCCTGAGAGTCCCAACTATCTGCTCCATACAGCGCAATGCTCTAAATGAAGCATTTCATTAGTTTATTCTTCATTTGCAAACTAAACTGGCTGGTCAGCGGTAACCTTTTCTTGTTGAAAGCTTCCTTGGCCATGGCAATCCTTGACCTAATTTCCTTGGTACAGTAGATATCTTTTGTCATCAAACTTCCCAGACACATGAAATGCTCTACGTTTTCCAACTCTTGGCTTACAATTTTGATTTTCAGCGGCTCTTCATTTTTTGAAATCACCATCACTTTTGACTTCTCAATGTTGATCTCCATGCCATGTCTTCTCCCTATCTCCACCAGCCGGTCCATTATTTCCTGCAACGCTTCTTTATTTTTGGTCAGTAATGTAAGATATCTTCGTATTTTATTGTATTTATGATGTGTCCTCCTAACCTGAAAATGCCATGTCCCTCCAGGGCTTCCCTGACGAGACACTCACCATGCAAGTTGAACAGACTGGGTGAAAAACAGTATCCCTGCCTCACTCCTCTTCCTATCTCTACACTTGGTCTCTCTACCATGAAGCTTCACCTCACTCGCTGTCCCTGGTACAGGTTTGCAATCACTCCTCTGTCCCTCCAGTTGATGACAATCATCTTGAGTATTTCTGTAAGTTTCTTCCACTTCACTCTATCTAATGCATTTTACCAGTCAATGAAACTAATGTAGACCTCTTCTTTGACTTCCAGCACTTTCTCTGAAATTATTTTCAGCATCCCAATGGCATTTATTGTTCCTTTCCCTTTTATGAATCCATATTGGTCTTCTTCCATCATGCTTTCTAGTTTATGTTCCAGTCGTCTTTTTAGTATTCCTTCTACAATCTTCCCCTTGAGCTGGTAAGATGGAACTTGGCATAGAGGTACTTTTAAGGTAACGGGCCAGAGGTTTTTTGAGATTTTTAGAAATTCAACTCCTCAGGGGTTAATGCTGGCAGAGCGTAGTTTTAATGCTTGAGCTTTAAAGATAAAACTTGGCAGAGAAGGTCTTTTTATGTAAAGGGTCCAGAGGTTTTTGGGATTTTTCCAAATTCAACATCTAAGGGAATAAAGCAGGGAGGTTTTTCTTTTCCATATCTTCCAAACCTATTGAACTATAAAGATGAAACATGGCCAGAAGGCTCATTTTAGGTAACAAGTCAGAAAATTTAGAGATTTTTCGAAATTCAAGCCCTAAGAGGGTGAAATGGGAAGGGGTAGTTTTTGATTTTAAAAGGTTCAAGTATATGAAACCTGCGTGAAACACTGTCTATGGCTATTCTAATATAAATTTTTCTTAAATACTTTAAACATATTCCTTAGTGAAATATTTTATTTATATGTAACTAATGTATCTAGTATAAATATAATTAATGGGCTAACTAACAGTTCTTTGTATAGGATGTTTTAAAATTCGTAACTATATCTGGGAACCTTTAAAAGTTGGTCCAATGAAAATATGATGAAGAAAAGTCCAAAAAGTAGTGTTTTGTAGCCACTATTTTGAAACATAATGGTGTAGATAAATATTAATTAGCCTGTATGTTAACTGGATGTTTGACTTATGTCGATGTGAGATTTCAACATAGTCTGTATAGCCTAATGTTTTTTGCATGAAAGAGTAACAGCCAGACATCTCATTTTTATATATTATAAGATTTATTTTCTTTCAACCCAGTTTTAAATTAATTTTATAAGATTAAGTGTAAATAGCCGAAGCTATATTAATGGTAGTTGGTTCGGTTAGATATCATTCTGAAAATTGAAAAATGACACCTGGACACGGGAATCGAACCCGGGACCTTTGGCTTAGTACGCCAATGCTCTAACCACTGAGCTGTCCAGGATTCGTCCCGTGCCCATGGTCATTCTTCACTCATATTTTAAGGCAGAGTCTATGATGGACAAAGCAGAAATCGTCAGCTACAATTATGTGATTTTTTTAATATCACAAGCCATCGGATAACGCAGCCATCGGTGACTCGGTAGTGGCTATTGCCAAGTTGTACAATTATTATTATAATTGTCAGGGAATGCGTATATTTATTAAGTGTAAATAGCCGAAGCTATATTAATGGTAGTTGGTTCAGTTAGATATCATTCTGAAAATTGAAAAATGACAGCTCAGTGGTTAGAGCATTGGCGTACTAAGCCAAAGGTCCCGGGTTCGATTCCCGTGTCCAGGTGTCATTTTTCAATTTTCAGAATGATATCTAACTGAACCAACTACCATTAATATAGCTTCGGCTATTTACACTTAATAAATATACGCATTCCCTGACAATTATAATAATAATTGTACAACTTGGCAATAGCCACTACCGAGTCACCGATGGCTGCGTTATCCGATGGCTTGTGATATTAAAAAAATCACATAATTGTAGCTGACGATTTCTGCTTTGTCCATCATAGACTCTGCCTTAAAATATGAGTGAAGAATGACCATGGGCACGGGACGAATCCTGGACAGCTCAGTGGTTAGAGCATTGGCGTACTAAGCCAAAGGTCCCAGGTTCGATTCCCGTGTCCAGGTGTCATTTTTCAATTTTCAGAATAATTTTATAAGAGCTAATCAAAATTTTAAAATTTTGGCTTTGAGGTGTACATGTTTGTAGACAAGGGCTACTAATTTTTAGATTTTCAGCCCTCTACTTGCAGTAGATATCACGACAAACAAATTACTAATTTAATTTTTTATTTATATATACAAAATATTCAAACAAATATAATCACTATCATAAATGGTGATTACAGACACAAACAACGTTTTAATGATACTAAACTTTTGAGCTTTTCAATCATTAGATCAAAGTCCCAATTTGTCACAGGTGTTTGTTCAATAAATGGAAGCATTGACTTAGCCAGGGGGTCTTGGATCATTTTAGATCTAGGTTTATTCTTAGCCTGAATCAGTTAAGAAACAATCTCATTCACAAGAGGTGACCAGAGTCACGCTAAAGTCTTTGATAGCCTTCACAAATTGTGTAAATAAACTTTCCAAACCAATGGTCTGAAACTAGTCCAGAAAGTTTACCACAATATGCAATTTTTGTTACGTTATTTTAGAAATCTTATTTCTCCTAATTTCTCAGAAGAAAGGCTGAAAAAGCTTGATAAAAGAGAAATAACTGCTATATCATTGTCAAGTTTAAATTTCTTATCTTCAATTGCAACATTTTTTTCTATCAACTCGTTGCTCATTAGCTTGAAATAAGGAATTGACACATTTATATGAATTTTAATATTCCTTATTTGTGCAAAGTGTTGGTTTTTCTAGCTGTCGTCTAAGAATCAAGCTACTGGTCTTTGTATAACTGCCAGGATTTCAAATTTATTTTCTTCGCATGTATTTAACATTTGATGTAAGCCTCATAAAAATAATCATTAAAGCACTATGCTCTAAATGTTCATAATGATCAAGAGATTAATTTGAGAATATTGAAGTTCTTTGCTGACCCTGAGAAGCTTGTTAATAATACCTTTCCATCGGCCACTATAGGTGTACTGTCAAAACGCACTGGCATTACAGATTGGTTTATCAATATGAACTATTCCATTACTATCTTTAAGGCGATGAAAATTGTTTATGCATCATTAGTCAAACATTTCTGATTTATTTTGATTTTTATCAACGGGATTGACATACATACAATGGCACAGGAACCTTTTTTTGTGTTGAGAAGGGGGTTGTGAGTATCAGCCAAAACAAGATAAGTTTGAGGCCAAAGGGTTGGGGGCTGGGTGCTATTCAAACGGGTCCTCACCCAAAAACTTGTTGAAATTTGCATACCTTTTAAAGTTATTTAGAGGAGTCAGCGTCTGGATCTTTTAATCAAATTTAATGTCTCTAAAAGCTATTTGGAGTAGTCCACTCCAAGATTATTATTTTTTAATTCGATGCCTCTATAATTTATTTGAAGTGGTCCTCACCTGATTTTTTTTTAAATTAGATGCCTCTAGAAGTTATTTAGAGTTGTTTTTAATTATAATTATAGTTCAATGCGTCCTTCTACTACCAAATAATGTTTTCTTATGTTTGTGTATGTTTGTGTTTGCGTGCGCATGCATGATTGCCTCATTGAAAACAATATTTGAAGCAACATTTGGGGGGAGGGGCATGGCCTACCTCCCCCTCCCTATAAAGAAAACCTCATAGGTTTGGCATATTTTCTAAGACTAGGATTTAAAATTTGGGATTAGTAGTAAAATAATAAAGATGATTAAAATTCGAGAGTTTGTAAAATAGAGGGTTTGACCCATATTTAAAAAATAGGACTTTAATAGTGATCCAAAAAAATTATCCAAAGATAAACTTGTAATATACATATTAGTGAGGTGTCATTGCTGAACGAATGGGTCAGACTGAACAATACAGAAGTGAATGAAAGACCAGGATTTTAGTTTAAGTGAGCCATTGTTCATTTGTTTGGTGTTTCTTCCTCTTCCTTCTTCTTGCCCATACACTATCATTATCTCTCTCTACTATCTACTCATACTGAGGTTTCATTTAATGTTTTGGTTAGTTACGAAAGTTGAGCTACAAATTGTAGTTCGTGAGCGACTGAACTAATTAAATTAACAGCTTATTTCAGTGAACTGAATCACTTTGAATCATTCCCAAAAGTGAGCTGATCTGCCCAAATCTAATACATATATTAAAACATATTTAAAATTGCAACATTAATTACAAAAACATAGCTTCATAACAGGAAATATTTGTGTGCTGGATAGTGATTATCAGCACAAGTAGAGCAGCAAGTTCCTTTTCCATGGTCCTTCATTTCTACCTTTTGCAGCTAGCTCAGTAATAAAATGCAGAGCTTTTAATAAAAATCCCTGCCTTAAAGCTTTTATCACTGGCATGCTAGGTTGAGACAACAGACTTTCTGCGGGCTAAGGTGAACATCATCCCTGCTGCCCACCGCACTCTAGTCCCACAAGTGAAGCGACTACCGCACGCTGTTAGGCCTCTTCTTCAGAACATGCTGAAAAGTGTCATTGGCAGGCTGCAGGTCTATTCACCCTTACAATTTCTGCATCCAAATTCCAGGTGAGGTTATTTTTTACATGAACTATTTTCAAACTCTCTACGTCGGACACCACCTCTTTGAGTGTGACCAAAATAAGCTGGGAGCTATGTTGGTAGTATTTTAGCTACTGTTAGGAGCTTCTCAGAAAGAACAGGTGTAAAATAAGGATACAGATTAAAATGTTTCTCACATGTGGATGCCGAGTCTTGGAGGTAATTTCTCAAGGTGTTATGCATTGATTTTATTGCATACCCCACTAGCTTTGTCCAGGGAGGCAAAATCTTGATTGCCAACTAGTATGGGTGTTTTTTTATACACATTCCAGGCAAACACTGGTGAATTTCACTCTTTAGCTTAGATAATAAAGAGTTATTATTTAAAATTTATGCCCAAATTAAGTATAAACCTTAATATTAGTGTTGCTGTTCTTTCATATGATCCATCTATAGTTAGAGGATGTCCATAAAACATCAATTTACCACACTTTATAGGGTGCTATTTTTTTTTTTTCCAAATACATTAATGTGATTAGAGCCTGCTTTTGGTAGAAAGAACTGAATTCATTAGTTACTTAAGTTACCAAAACAATTATAATATATTCATACATCAAGTCATGTTATTTGTAGCTGTCAATTTTTATAGATATTATCAATACCTATAAAATAATGGGTGTGCAAAGCTTTGGAACTTCGACTTGGATTCAAAACAATTATCAGCTTCGACTTACTTCGAAAAATAATTTGGTCTCAACACTTTACGAATCTTTGCCACTAATGATCATTCATTATTGCTATTCTGAGCTGTTATGTACATAACAAAACACTATACATAAGTAAAAAATCTGAAATAATTGAATTGTAAGTTGTGTTAATAACTTTATTTATCAGAATGAAACTAAATATTTCAAACAATTGTGAAACAAAACATTTTCCAAATAATTTTAGTGCATAAAGTTATATAAATAACCAAATTATAATATTTTTTCAGGCATAAAACAACTAACAAATAAAAATATAATTTTGATTTGGCTTCGAGAATATTTCATATATTCATTTCGAGTTTGCTTAGAATTGAAAATGTGGACTTGACACACCCCTATAAAATAACACAAATAACATAGTAAAATGTTATCAACGTTGGCCGCAAAGAAATGTGTTTAAATCTTCTCTACTGTTCTTCCAACCAAAATCAGTGTATAGTTTCCCCTGTGTTCAATAGCTGCAAGTATCTGAGGGGACTAACACACTGTCCTCGCTTGCTGTTGACGGGGTCTCCTCTCCAAGGTCACACCTCCCACCTGGCCCCTGCCATTCTTCACTACTTGGAGCACTTACCTGTCCACCTGCTGGATGTGACAACGCTCCACGATGGCTCCACACACAGTACAGAGGAAGCATGCATACAGGTCCACTTCTCTCAAACTTTGCACTTACACTTAGTCATCTGTCAAATAGCACACTGACGATTAGAGTAGCGAGTTGTGCACTGGACCTCGTACATAAAGCAACAAACACATATGATTTATGGATTAAATAGCCAGGATATTATATTTGTTAGTTACAGTTATGACCACATCTAAATATCATATTATTTAAATTTATTCCTGGATAACTTTGTGGCACTTTAAGGCAAAGGTCCCGAGTTCGATTCCTGTTTCCAGGTGTCAATTTAAAGAATATGATATTAAGATGTGGCTGTAGCCATAATTAACAAATATAATATCCTGGCTATTTATTTCATTATGATATGCACAGTTTGTACAGTTGTCATTATTATATTGGCAGCATAAAGCCCTCCCGAGTCAAAGATGTCTCCATTATCTGATAGCACGTGATCTTAATTGATCAATTATATGTAGGTGATGATTTAGGCACTCCAATCACAACTCTGCCTTAAAATATGAGTGAATAATGACCTGGACGACTCCTGGATAGCTCTGTGGTTAGAGCATTGACATACAAAACCAAAGGTCCCGGGTTTGAATTCCCATGTCCAGGTGTCATTTTTTAATTTAAATAATAACATATTATTTAGTAGGCTTTGATTAAATGCAGTGCACTATTTTAATGACAAAACTGAAGACAACTTTCAGTTATGTACAAACATTTTTGGGTAAAAACAATTTTCTGAGGGTCATGCAATAGTTACAGATTGTATTGGAAGCCTTCCCTTTTGATAAAGCTTGCAAACCATAATGTCTGAATATAGCAGGAGCATGACCACCAGTGAACATCCCAACACAGTTTTATCACATAATTAATTTTTCCGTCAAAAAATCTTTCATAATCATAAAGATTTCTTAAGCTTGCAGAACTGGTCTGTAATAAAATAATTCTGCTTTCTTTAGTAATGAGTAGGAACAATAGTTAAATATTATTATAAAATAATGAAAAAAAAACAACAACACCACTTGTGAATGGAAATGAGAAAGAAGATAGAATAGATGAAGAAATCTTCATTGAGCATTGGATTCAACCCAAATTTTTTCCCCTTTCTTCAATTATTTCTACTCATCTTTCCGTATTTTTATCAATTTCCATTAGTTTCTATCTTCTAGGTTTGTTATCAGCATACCAGACACAAGTTATAACAATGACCGTCTTTTACAGTGTTGGTGGATTCATCGACCTAATGAGTAAATTTCAACAATTTATATCCCTATTCTTGTGTGTCTTTCTCAATGTAAATTGTTTTTTCCCTTCCTTTTTTCTGGATATCTTTGGAAGGTTTTCTGAACATTAACTCATTGAGTTAACAGTAGCAGGAAAAATAAGTGTTTTGAATTTTAAAATCATATACAATGCTTTTTACATTGCAAGAAAGTCCTTTGACAAGAATTCTTGTTATTTTCACCATTTATATTTATTGTTCTTTCAATTTTTTTTTGCTAAAGACTGGGGTTGATTCCGGTTGAATTATTTCCATGAAAAGGTTTTACATCTTCTCTCCAAGTAAATGGTGAAGCAGTTCCTTTTATTTACCCTCCTTATCCTTTACATTTTGTTAAAACGTTAAGCACAAAAAGTTGGTAATTAAATTGTGGCTTGAATTGTTTGTGATGACAGAAAGTGAGGAGGCTCGTCACAATCTGCCAGGTATCCTCTACCTGCCTGACATAACAACATGGTGGGACCTTGTTGGAGAGCAGACCAGGGTGGTGTTCCTTACACTCGTGGGGAATATAGACTCCAGTATCCCTCTATTCATACTCGCCACGGCTAACTGCGCCCAGTCGGATCTTGCGGCTCCTGTAAGTGACAGTGCTATAATAAATACTCTTTCGAAAATTTATTAATACAAAGTCCTGCCAATTGTATGCAAACACAAAGAAACAAGACATCAGGGCCATACTAATGGAAAAGGGTTTTGGGGGTTCAAACGCCAAAAATATTATCTTTTTTTTTTTGTATTCTTATTCAATCCTTAGACTATAACTTATTAGTCTTATAAAGTTATTGACTTCCACCCTAATTATGTTTAAAATTCTTTCAAGAGAGATATACTAACAATTATCCTTGATATTTCCTGTTAGGAGACCTCACCACAAGACACCACTCTACTTCCCATTGCATACATTTCTGGGTACAGCACTGCATGACATAAGAGAGACAAAGAGACACATTCTTTGATGTTTCTTGAATGATCGCTATTTACGACTATGAGTTTTTTCCTGATCACATATGTTTTACAAAATACAATACTCCCTTGATCTTTACTTCTAGGTTTTTCTTGGGGATGTAAGAGTTTATCAATGCCACACCATTCACAATAAGCACAGTTGACGTCTTGTTTGCTCTTAAAAGTTGGCATAGTAAACATTTGTTTCACTAAACCATCTAATTTTTTTTATAAACATTTCTCTATTGTACAATGTACAAACCTTAATAGGTCCACTAAAAACAACAATATCATGTCCACACAATTATTACAATAAGCATATCACGAGTTTAAATAAACTGCACGCACATCGCCGTGCAATTAGGCTGCGATACAACAGGTGACTGATTTCAAACTAAAACAAAGCGTCTTCACCCTCTCCTACCCTCCCCCGCCTGCCCTCCATAGCTACCAAACACCCACGGTAGGGTAGGTGACTGATGACTCATCACTCAATCACGCCATTAGCCAGGTTGAGTTATTAGATTCTTCCTTTGCCCCTTGTCTCAACCTCTGACTTCTTATCTAGATCTCTGACACAGTATCTTAGCCCCTATATACCGCAACTCTTTGTGCTTACACCAATACTGCCTACTATGGCACATACTGATAGTACGGTGTTGATGTCATCCATCAGCCTTAGTTTTTCATACAAATGAAACTACCATATCAGAACCAGAATGTACTAAAATAGTCAACAAAATTGTTGGACTTTTCCTTGCCCCAAATTTCCCCCAAACCTCGTTCGCGTGTTCGGACGTATTCTGCACCCCTGAAACAGTGGACTTCACACATTCCTGCTTGTATATAAATTAATAAGTATATTTTAATTGATTATATTGCTTCTTTATACAAGAATGATTATGGCATTTAGTTATTAATTTTCCTAATGATTATTTGTCCAAATTTTACGACTTTATTGTCAGTATTTGTGTTTTATTGTTTGGAAAAATAGAATTAAACAAAACTAAATAAAACTGGGATAGCTTCTTCACTCGAATCGGCCACTCTTGAAGGACCTACAAAATTAATTCTTAATTTAAAGTCATTCTATTCTAACTTGAAATATGGATGCTGAAGTTTTACTGCTGATCGTATTGCATTACAAACTCCATAATCTCGATTGATATTATCTGTGAATTATGCTGAGGGTATTAATCTTTCATCTCATTATCATGTGCAGACCATAATGATAAAATATGAAGTTAAGGTTGATGAACAAGAATCAGACGAAGAAGAAACAGTGCTACCAACTCTAACTCTGAGTGAAGCTATCAGTGGTTTGGATTAGTTTTGTCGATTTGTTTAGCCACATGATGAATAAGGAACATTAGTGGAGATTGAAAAGTTTGACTGTAAGTGCCTCAGAATGTACAGTAGAATCATGCGGCCCTAAGATTTCTTTGTGTGATATTCTAGCTTCAAGAAATGTTCAGCGACTCTTATGGACAAGTGATGGCGATGGTGAATCCGACCAAACTAGAGAGGGAGGAGTTTTTTAGGCCTGTGTTCTTTATCATTCCTCTCCTTCATCAACCTAATACAGCTAAGGAAAATAATGTTATAGGTGAGGTTTAGTAAGTTTATCTTTACCCATTGTAATACAAACTAAATTTTGATGCCTGGATTTTGCTTTGAAAAAAATGTCTAAAATGATGGTTGTTTTAAGATTGTGTTTTATCAACATGAAATGGCATAGGCATAATCCATTAAATAGCCAATTAAATATTTTTTTGAAACAAGCCATGTTTTTCTGTGTGAGACAATATTCACATATGATCTTTTTTTTATTAGTAGAGTGGAAATATTACAGTATTTCTATTCGCCTGGAAAACCTCTAATAAATAAGGGAATTTTTCTATGCAAGAAAAATTAGGGGATTATCAAGGACTTTTTTAAACATCCAACATTAAAATTTTTTAAATATATATATATATATATATATATATATATTTAATGCTGGATATATATAATTGTTTAACTAATATTGTTGCATTTAATAATTATGAAATATTAAATAATAATAAATAATATAATAATAATAATAATAATAATAATAATAATAATAATAATAATAATACACTAATACAAATTTATTTTTATACAATTTTCTTATTTTAAAAAGTCCAACAATAGGCAGTATGGACTATTTGACGCTTGTGCAATTTAAAATGTACCATGATCAAAACATGCTGAGATAAGCTAATACACAAGTAAGCCGGTTATGGTTTACTAATGCATGAATGTGCAGAAAACCTATGTGCTTCAGAACAATATTGTTGTTTTAAAATATTAATTAAAATATGTTAAAGTGTTTGAATTATTCCACCCCGTAAAAGTCAATTAACTAATACATTAACTGCATTTTTATTTAAATTTTATGTTTGGCTTATGTTAAGAAAGACGTTTATGAATTTTTATCGATAACCAAGTTAGGAAAATGAAAGCCATTGTGAACATATTTCTTCTCTATAGTTAAAATTTAACGAAAAGCAATATAAAATAATAAGAAATTTTAAAATATAAATTAATTTTTTTTTAATATATTTAGAGGATAGTTACAAGTTTTGTTAGTGATTTTTATGACTATGATTAAAAAAACATTGTGAAATTTTTTAATTCCTAATTATTTTTACTAAATTAATTTGAGGAATAAGAGTTAATTGAAATTAAAAAAGTATTAAAATGCTAAGTCCAGGTACTTTTTTTAATTAGAATAAGAATATGGGTAGGTAAAATAATAGATTTTCTTAAGCCTGTAAAAATCTTAAATTTGCATGTAAAACCTAGAATTCGCAGGGAATTTTTTTCTAAGATTGAGTAAATATTCCATCTTAGCATCTTACTTTGTCTTAACTAATAAAATCAAAAGGCATGCAGATGTAGTTTTAAGAAACTATGCCAGAATTTTCTCAACAGAAAGAATGGAAAATAATATTTTGCACCATTGCAACTCTTGGGGATCAAACCCTGGCCTATTGATTCATAATCAAACGCGCCACCTTACACCTAATTTTGCCAGCTGTAAACTAATTATTGGCTAGTAAACATGCTGATAAAATAAATGTTTTCTGTTTGCAATGTGTTTTTTTTTTTGTAGGTGTCAAAGAAGTATTTGTCGAATCATCAGAAGCCAATCTTAGCACATCAGGGCCAGTCCAATCGCCCAATTTGCAAGTGGATTGTAGTGGCGCTAGCATAAGTCAATGCAGACACCTTTCCAGAGGTCAAACGTTCGTGCCACCTAGATCAATTGAACATATTGGTTTGTGAAAATACTACAATTGTAGCTCTAATTTATTCATTAATTTTCATTTGTCTTGTATTATTTTCATAATGTGTTTTTAGCCAGGGATGGGATCTCAAATCGCTTGAATCCTTATGAATATTCAAGATTCAAATCCTCGAAAAAAATTGTTTTCTATTTTCTAAGTGGAATTTATTTTAACGCTCTAATACTACTTATTGGTGGTTCAAACCCATTTATAATTGTAGGATGAACTTAACAAACAGACCCCAGACCAGTAATTTAACACTTAATCGAATGACTGTATTAATGCTATAATGGATGTATTGGCTAAATAATTTTATAATAATGGAAATTAATAAAAATAAATAAAAAGGAAAAATAAACAAATAAATGTAGATTTAATTAAGAAAGCCCACCTAGGGAAAGAGGAAAAATGTGGGAAGAATCCAAAGCACAAAGGTGACATCTTCTTCCTTTCTTCTGTCTTTATAGTAGAAGTAGTCACACACATATTTAAACACTAATTTTAACACAAATTTGAATTTGATTTCAAAATAGAGTAATTCATTGTTTGTGTATAATGTATTCCCTCTTATCATTTTGTTTGATAAAGGCAACAATGCTGAAATATTACTCAATTTGTGTTAAAATTAGTGTTTAAATATGTTTGTGACTACTACTATAGAAGACAGAAGATAGGAAAAAGATGTCACCTTTGTGAATTGGATTCTTCCCACATTCTTCCTCTTTCCTTAGATGGGCTTTCTTAGTTAAGTTTACACTTATTAGTTTATTTTTTTCTCTTTTCTATATTTTTATAATTTCCATTATTATAAAATAAAGACTGGATTTTTTGAAATAATGTTAACATTTACTTATTATTTGTATTTAATATTATTCTCTTCTATTTATATTTCCTTTATTTTTACATCCATTACTGTTTCCAGCCTTTGCTCTGTATCACTTTTTTATTCAAACCATATATTTTACATTACCGGCTCGCTAGGCCTGTCGTAGCTTCATATGCCTTATAATATAACTTAAGACTAGGACAGGCACAACATCCAGTCCACGGCCGTTAATGTATCAATGAGAAAGGGTAAACCCACATTTCACCAATGATAAGTTTTTCGGCCATGCCGGGAACCATACCTGGGACCCTTAGCTAAGTAGGCAGACAGGCTATCAACTGAGCTAAGCTGTAATTTATATTTCCTCTTATGTTCATAATTTTTTCCAAGATTTGGATTCAGAGTCGTAAAATAGCGAATTCTACCAATTCTAGTTTTTACATTATAATGGTAGGCATGGCATCATTTTCTTTATATCAGTGCTATAGTTGGGAAATTGGAAGAGTTCCCCTTAAATCAGAAAGAGCCCTATAGTCTAAGGATTATTAATGCACATCGTTGGTTTTATAATTTCAACCCCCAAAGTAATAATCAAAAGATCTTAATTTGAATATATATTTGAGGCTCATTGTTTGGACATATAACATTTAATGGGTAGAACATATCTAGCAAAGTATGCTATTGTCAAGCAAACATACTACATTTAAATGTTAAGTGCAAATAAAATAGCATTCTATATTGGAATTCATACACACATTCTTAAACATATTTGTGTCAGTATTAATAATATTACTTAATAAATATTGCATACTAAATTTTTACCAGCCCATCCTGTCACAGCCTCAATAATCTCGAAGACTGTGTCAGGCTGTGTTTTGTTTAATAAATTGACAACTAACTACATAATCCCAAAGCTTTCTTGCAAAGTTAATGTGTTCTTTTAATCAGCATTTAGTTATGTATTTTCAAAGTAAATTCATTGTGCTTGTTGAAATCATAGGATTTGTATTATATGTATTGTGCTATTAATCTTATTATTGATACCTCAAAATTTCTTATGCTATTTAATATTATGCAATAGCATACACATGCTAAAATTATATATTTCATGACACCAGTATCATAATTGTAAAACATATCCTTTTATTAATAAATTATTATGTATTCATAACATTTATTTTTGATCCCCCAGGAAAAGCGGTGGTTAATGAAACGAGTATGTCATTTTTACGGTCTGGTAAAAAACGTAGAACTATCTTGGATAATGGACCGGTACTAAAAAGGCAATGTGTTGGAAGTAGTTCACATGAAAGTTCAAAATTGGCTGTACAATTGGAAACTGGAACAAATGGCAATGTAAAAGTGAAGCAAGAAAATAAGGACTACACGTGTGAAGTTGTTCTTTCAGATCTAGACTTGAATGAGCTACTTCCGAGTTGCAGCACCAAGCAGAGTGGATGTAAGACATGTAAAGAGAATAATAAACCCTTAAGGATATTTAAGAATTAAAAAAAAAAAAAATCTTATTCAATATTTAATTATATACAACTTTTCTCAAAATTTGAATCAGAATTTGTTTAGCACTATTATAATACTCATTGGTGTAGCTCAACATGGTTGGATAGAAGCAAACAAACATAACTTAAACCACTAATTTACCATTTACCTTCTTCCAAATACAATACATTTAACCAAATGCTGATTCATATGATAAAAATTGATCTCATTTAGTTACGGTAGGTATATAGTTAATATATAGCAACTGAAGAATCCACCTAGGGAAAGAGGAAGAATGTGGGAAGAATCCAATTCACAAAGGTGAAATTTCTTCCTTTCTTCTGTCTTCTATAGTAGAAATAGTCACACACACATTTAAACACTAATTTTAACACAAATTGAGTAATATTTCAGCATTGTTGCCTTTATCAAACAAAAAGAGAAGAAGAAATACACTTAACACAAACAGTAAATTACTCCATTTTGAATTCAAAAAGAAACTTTTATAAAAACATTGCACCAACTCTTGTAGGAGTAAAAATAAATTTATCAAGGTTTTGGCTTTGGTTATCCAATATAAATAATATAAATATTTAATAATAATTAGGACCCAACTGAAGATCACAACTCACGCATTAAAGAGCTCCTACAACGTAAAGTCCCCTATGGAATCTCACCACAAACTCAATCCAACTTCTCTTTCCACAAAACCCTCAACTCCCACACTGTATTTCCTCCCGAAAATCCACAAATAAATTATACCTCCACCTGCCGTCTTATTGTTTCTGGTTGCAGCTCTCCAAATGAAAAGTATTTCATCACTGGTTGATTCACACCTATAGCCCTTTGTAAAACAACTTCCTTCATTTATATAGAATACAAAACACTTCTCGGACAAAATTCACAAAATTAAAAACCTTCCATCTAACTCTTTCTGTTCACTATTGATGTCAAGGCACTGTGCACTTAACACTCCCCATGAACTTGGAATGTCAGACATGTTACATTTCTTAGCGCGCAGGCTTTCTGGGTCCAAACCAACCACTTCTTTCCTGGTCGAGCTGGTTGGAATGATCCTTCAATTCACCAACTTTTAGTTTATAGACAAACACTACCTACAGATAAAGGGTGCAGCTATAGGTACACGCATGGCTCCCTCATATGCAAATATTAACATGGGACTACTAGAAGAACACTTTTTTACAATCTCAGCCCATCAAACCTTCTGTATAGCTGTGTTACATTGATGGCATTTTCACTATTGGCCTCAGACTGAACATCCTTAGACATATTTCTAGATAATCTCAACCATTGCAACCCCTTAAACTTCATCCACAATAAATCACAGCATAGTCTCACCTTCCTTGATTTAAATCTGTTCCTTGAAAACAACCAAATTCGCACCACTGTACATCAAAATCCCACCAATCACCAACAATACCTCCACTATCATAGCAGCCATCCTTCACACACAAAAGAGTCTCTCCCATTCAGTATTGCCACCCAGCCAAATGGATATGTTCAGAACCCGATGATTTAGCTGAATATTGTAAACAACTCTCCAAAGCTTTCCAAAGCAGAGGTTACCTCAAGCCTTTAATAGGCAAACAAATCTCCAGAGCACTCTCCAGGGATGACAATTAGCCTAAAAAAAAAGTTGAAGACATCCCTTTCACAATACAATACCACCCTGGTTTACATTGAATAAACACTATCCTTAAACGTTGCTATAGATCTTAGCCAGTTTCACCCAGACCCAAAACTGTCTTAGTTCACCCCCAAGAGTCACTTTCAAATGGCGCCCAATCTCCACAATATTCTTGTCCATCCTAAACTTATTGACCCCAACAGAATCCGAGAAGAAAAACCGACTACCAGAGGATCATATCCCTGCAGTAACACCATTGGATCTCATGTGGGATCCACCTACCAGATATATCTTTCAACAGCAAAGTTACCATATTGTAATACAAAATCCTTGGTCATTACAACTTAAAAATAAATAACTTGGTATATAAATTACAATGCAAATCATGTGTTGCAAAATAAATAAAGGCCTTACTACAGGTTCTTTCAGGCAGTGAATAAATAATCATGTTTTGACACAATCTACAAAGATCGGACAAGCCTGTCTCCATGCTGGTACCAACAACCAAGACTTTCAAAGCTGCTACACCACCAAAATATTAAGAGCATTTCCCAAACAGTGCAACGGTTCTTAACTCAAGACAGTTGGAACTGGCCCACCAATGGTTACCAATCAAGATTACCACTCAGCCTTAATAGGAGATATTATAAGTTTCTTTTTGAATTCAAAATGGAGTAAATTATTGTTTGTGTGAAGTGTATTCCCTCTTCTATTTTTGTTTGATAAAGGCAACAATGCCAAAATATTCGTCATTTTGTGTTTAGATGTGTACTTACTATTTTACTATAGAAGGTAGAAGAAGGGAAGAAAATGTCACCTGTGTGCATTGGATTCTTTCCTCTCTTCCTAGGTGGACTTTCTTCATTAAATTTACACTTATTACTTACTAGTTTATTTTTTACCCTTTTCTTTATTTTTATAAATTTCCATAGTAAAAAAAATTTATTGAGACATTGGGCCACCTCATTGTTAAAGATAATTTTAATTTGGTTAGCACAAAAAAGTGTTTATAGGTATTTAAACATTTACTTATTAGTTATCACATTCTAATTGTCCTTGTCTAGGTGACACAAGAGTCAACATTAGTCATGATCACTTGTCTGAATTATTTCACCTCACTGTGACCTTGACAGAGAATTGTCCTTTCCAATTGTTGGAACGTCTTTATGGCAGCCTTCTCGTCTGCATCACACACTACCGGAACCAGTTGGATCGACAGCAACTAACTCAGGTGCTTAAATATCTTAGACCTGCTTTGTGGCCATATGGTCTAAGGCGCTACTCTCTCAGTATACTAGATTGCCGATGATGGGGAGATCGAAGTAAATTACATCTGTACCAGAGATTATAATCTGCATGACTAGAGTCCAAACCTAACTGCATTCAATGAGGGTTTTCCATCCTCCCTTCCGTCAAGGGGTCAAAAAAAAAAATGTGCACGCTACTTAAAATAGGGAATTTTGTTTGTAAAAAATGTGTTTTATCTTTTTTTTTTAGCTTTGAAAAAATAATATATAGTTTGTGGTAGGGCTCTTCTGTGAATACTTGGATTTCGATCCAAGCTTTAAATAGATTTTGGGCTCAAAAATATATGGTCTCACAATTTTGAACACCTGTAAAAAGTTTATTTCTTTGTCTTGCATTGTGTGTCTGGTGATGATAGATTTTCACTTGTTTGGTGTGTTTAGTGTGATGAGAGGTTGGGGTAGATGTAGGGGAGGGGAGAGAAGAACAAAGAGGGTATTGTGCTGCAGGTTGCCATTGAAATGTCAAGGGCAGCAATTGAGTAAACTGATTTTGTTGATGGTAGGAAGAGAGTCTTAGATAAAAAAAAATATATATATAAAGGTATCTCAATGTAGGTCATTTTAAAAAACAAATAGCTTAGTGCAAGATGGTATCAAGTACACCTTGATGCAAACTGTAGGCTACTATTATTCATCTTAAAAATCATTGATGCTCTCATTTCTCTCACATGATTTTAAGAGACTAGCAACAGATGGACAGAAATATTTTTTAACTTTCCTTAGGATCATTAAACATTAATTGTTAAAGACATTTGTTTTTTATTTACACAATTAAGTTTTAAAATCATGTATTAAACTTATTATCAAACAAGCTTGAGCTTTCAAGACCCTTAGTTTCATGGGATAAATTTTTTATTTTTTAAAATTATGCTTTTTTTTTTCAGTCTTATTTGATTGTTACTGATCAATATTTACTAAACAAATCAGTAAAAAAAATACTTCACAACCTTTACAACTCATTGTTGACCTCGGTTGTCTTGGGGTAAAGTGCTCGCCTCAAGACCCGATGTTTGTGGGTTCAAACCTAGTTGGGGTCGACTGGATTTTTCTATGAGCGATAAAAATCCATACTCAACTTTCTTTGGAGAGGAAGTAAAACGTTGGTACCATGTTGATTGTGGCATGTAAAAGAACCCTGGAAGGTATATTAAAATATCTTTCCCACAAAATTGGTATGCCTTTCACTCTCACTCATAGAAATTATCCTGTGCAATATAATCATTTGGTTTAAAAGTGCATGTTAAATACCTCAAATAATTAAAATACAACACATTATATAATATAGAAAGATACAAGTAAGAGGAAACTAAAAAAAGAGTAAATTCCTGATTATTTATATACAAATTATTCGTTTTGCAGCTTATCCTTGTGTCTAACAGGATTTTGGCTACTTGTGAACTAGACTTCCAGTGAATTGTAGAGTTCTGAATGGTCGCTTTTGAGTGTTGACCTTGTATTCTGATAATATAGGGTCAGAGGGTGAATGTGCAGGCAATCCAGATATTGTGTACTATTTTTGGTGTGCCTTTGAGTGAAAAAGAGAATGTCACAACTCCTCTCAGAAACATACTATTTTTTTTTAATAAACATATTTTCTAAGGAAGTATTAACTTAATTTGTGATGTGCTGGGAGATTAAACTTACTATTAAATTGTACTATCTATGTTTTTTTTTAAATATTTGTACAGCTCCACGCTCTCAATATCCTGATAATAAAGAGTCTATTGTTCATATTTGTAGTTTACAATTTTAAACATGTTAAACTAATATTAATTATTTATTACAGGACTTGGAGACCCGTATTTTCGATTTTGACAAAAATATCTTACAAAAATTCAAGAATAATGACTCTCCAGATATCATAAAATGATCGCCTAGTGTGTTTTAAAGAGGTGATATAATTGGCTAGTAATAGCTTAATAATAAATAATAATAGCTCATCAGTGGACTTTTCAAAATTGTAACAATTTTTTTTTGTACTGGATCAAGATTTTATGTTGCGTTTTAGGTGAAATTAAACATAATTTTTGTATGAAACTTTCTTGAATGTTATTTTAAAATGGAGACAATACTTTGTTATGAAAATCAATTTATCCTTATAAAAATTACTCTTGGGCATGGTAACTTAACATGAGACCCAAGTCCTGTGCTCAGGAGTCATTTTTCAAATATATTTAAATAGATTCATGTAAATGGCTGACAATCACCAATTATAATTTCTAGATGATTAAAGTTGGGGAACTACAATAAAATAACAACACATAAATACATGTTATATTTTACACAGAAACAAAACTCAATGAGTCTAACATTTTATTGTTATTGATGTGATTTACCGAATATATTTTGTTTCTTGTACATTTATTTTTCTTATATAGACTTCATATTTTTAAATACACTGATCTTATAATTGAATTTGTGAACAATGTGAAATATATTATGTGTATGATGATTAAAATGAAAAAAAAAATGTCTTGGGGGGTGGTGATCAAAGTTTGTTTTAAAATTAAAATGCCACCAACTTCAGTGGATGAATGGCCTAAGGCGCCCTCCTGTGTTAGACTGGCCTGCTGAAGACTGGGAGATCGAGGTTCGAATCACAGTTGGGTCTACTGAGGGAGGTTTTTCCTAAACTGTTTAAAATTCTCCTTCTATGCAAATGCAAGCAGATCACTTGTAAAATGTTTCCTTCCTCACCTATACCTCATTAGAGTAATTATCACATATGCGTATAAAGTGAACAGGTAGTGAGTGATTAGATAAATTAAAATGTCTCCAGAAGAGATTTGGTAACATTTTGTAGGCTTACATTCAATATAATTAACAACTTTGGTAATCTCGTTGGTTTTATGATCCAATTTCTAAGCCTGGCCATACATTGGAATTTTGGAAGGGAAGGGGGGGGGGGGGGTTACCTTAGGCAGCTCATGATTGAATCTCTCAATGGGAGATGAAAGAGTTATTTATGATATTGAACTAAACATTGAAAGGCGGATAAAAAACTGAGGCCTAAAGTTTCCTGGTAAGTTTGTAGGCCTTGACCTTCTAATTTAAAATAGCCGCTTGGCGCCATTTTTTCTTTGTTTTAAATATTGAAGCAATTTTTTTTTAGCAAAATTGTAATTTTAGGTGCTACAAATTGTACAAGAATCCAGTAGGCAACTAGCCTAGGAATTGAGGAGGAATATAAAATATGTTATTAATGATACTCCTTGGTATAACCTTGATTTTTAGTATTTTTCTGATATGAATATAATGCACACAGAAATTAATGGAACGTACATCTTAATATATATAATTCTTCTGTAGGTGTGTATGTCACTGAACTACTCTTAAACGGCTGGACCGATTTTGATGAAATTTTTTGTGTGTGTTTGAGTGGGTCCGTGGATGGTTTAGATTCACAATTGGACCCGGTAGGTGGCGCTGCAATCGGGTTCTAGGAATTATTTTTTTGGGGGGGGGGATTTATTTTTTTAGATTTTTTGTATATCAGAACATGTAACCTCAAAATGTCACCCCCCCCCTCACCACCACCCAATATTTATAATAATGACTCTAATATTAATAATTGACCATTAAAAAAATCATAAGTTCATCAATAATTGAGCGTTAAAACCTTCTGAAGACAAACACTGAATTTGTAATATTTGTGTAACTCACTAATTGGAGTTCATTGTGAATTTGTAATTGTGATGATCACATAGTATTTGTTTTATTATCGAAATCAATTATGCCACCCAAACGAAAAGCCAACGTTCGGGCAGGATAACGTCTGTCGGGTCCGCTAGTATTATAATATTTATTTTAGTCAAAAATCTACACCTATTTTGAAAGAAAGGCTTAGTGATAGTAACTTAAGTTAATAATGTGGCTTGACCCTGAATTTGATTAAGAGGCAACTATGATCTCAATGGCAAGTGACTTCACCCCCCAATATTGTGTTTGTACCCATTTTTGTTAATATCTAAATGTTATGTTCAGTCTTATACATAAAATATTGATCTTATAGATCAGATGTTCTCAACCTTTTTTCGTTTGCATATCCCTTGAAAACCCATTTACATAAAAAAAAAATTGTGCCCTTAATATTGGGAAAATGTTAATTACTACAGTGGTAGTTATTTCTAATCTATTTGTTGCAAATGAAAATAAATGGTCTAATAATGGGATTAAAAATGATACAATAATAAGGTTAATAAACAATGTATATATTTTACATTCAATTAATTAATTAATAATTATAAAAACTGTTTTATGTTTGAAACTGAAATTATATTCTCGAGCTCAAATATAAAAGAAAAGCCCCTCGCCATATTGTTGAGTTAACTACATAACTTTTGATAGATATTTTGTCTTACACTGCTGGCATAAGTACCTTTTTCCGTCACTATTCAAATATTTTCATGTACCCCCAAACTTCCTGGCACTTACCCGTGGGGGTATGTGTGCCCCACTTTGGAACGTTGTATGGATGAATTCAGATTTTCTTCAGAACTAAGTATTTTTTATGCAGCATGGATAAATTTGTTTAGTTTAATTGTTCATTAAAACTTTGAATGAACAACAATTAATTTTAAGGTCCCTAATGCCATAGAGTAAAAGTTTATTACAATTATTATGAATTTTATATTTCCTAAGATTTTTCAAATAATTTTTGTTTCACTACACCTTACGTTAAGGTAACTTATAATAAGAATTACTAAGATTTTTTATGAGTCTATAACACTTTGGAAAGGAATTTAACACAGGTGAGGGGTAGGCTAGTTATCTTGGAAAAGATAGCAAGTAGCAATGTCTCGGCCCATTCTAGCAACAGCGACTATGTATGGAAGCCAGCGTCTGCTTTACCTGAGTGTGTCATTAGTTGGGATTATCTAACTTCTGCCTCTGCCAGGCATATTAAGTTTTGCTAGTCAGTGTTGTCTTTACAGTAGAAATTTGATGAAATTAATATTTCAAATATATTTTTTAATGATAAATTTAGACACATTAATAAAATTAACGAGCAATGTTGGGTTGGAAAAAATTAAATCTAAATAACGACATTGTGTACTAAAAAATTAGATAAAAATCAAACTAGTGAGTTATAAAAAAAACAATATTTATATTGTATACCTGCTTGGTGGCTGCGTGGTCTAACACGCTACTCTCGCAGTAGACTAGACTGCCAATGACAGGAAAATTGAGGTTCGAATCTCGGTCGTCGGATATGCCGAGGGTGGTTTTTCTTAAATGGTTTTCCAATCTCCTCCACACAATTTCAGGTACACTTCCTCTAAATATATCCTTCCTAATCCCTAAACCAATTAGCGTAATTAGTAAATAAGTGTATAACAGGAATGGGTAGTAAGACATGGTGCTAAAAATATAAATATATTATATAACAAGCAGAACTACTCTGCATTGCCTGGGGTAGCTGCAATATGCTTTTATTCAAACAAACAGGAAAAAATCTTCATTTTATTGCTTTCAAACCAATTTTTGGTTAATTTTTTTTAAAACTTGATCAAAATTGTAAAATTCTGGCTTCGACGTGCACACGCTCGTGTACAGGGGCTACTAATTTTAAAATGTCAGACCTCTGCATGTGGTAGATATCACACAATGCTCATTAAAGACATACAAACTGATAATTTTATTAATATAGATTAAATATGATGTAATATTACCACTTTTAATCTGCTTATACAATAAAAAACATCTTTCTAGTATTATAAGTATTTAATTGTGAATACTTCATATGGATTGATGTCTAGTTATACTAAATTTCAGCCCCATACATCACTTTACCTTAACAATGATACACGAAAAGCATAAAAATAGCAAGTTTGAAGCCTTATAACTCGTTAAATGTAATGATTTGAAATCATTGAACCACTATTTATAGCTGATAACTATACAATTTTTTAAAACTGTGCAGTATTTTTTTACTGTCAAATGACCTTAATATACTAAAATACTGATAAAAGCAAAGCTTTTTCCAAACACTAGATAAAAAAGAAACAAATAAACTTATTTCTTAATTTATTCAAACTCTCTTCACAGTTACACATAATATTTAATTTTCCTAAATATTCCTTATCCTTTCAAGAAACACAGAAACATAATCACAGGCAGAAAAAATCAATTACAGGCTTTTTTTGTGTGTTTGTATTTTTTAGATGATAAGGAACATTTCAGAAAATCCAAAATTATATGTAGCTTTGGAAGTGTGAAGAGTCTATGAAGAAATTAATAGAGTACTTAGTTTATTTGTTTTTATAAAGGTCTCATATGACTGTCCCTTCAGGGTGGCTTTCTTTCCTATCACATAGATTGATTATTTTATAGTGTTTCCACATTGTTCTCATATGGTACTGAATCATCAGAAGAATGGTGGAAGGATAGAGGAAAATGGAGGCATTTTACTAAACTGACCCGGCCACAGTCTGGAAACAGTTGATGATGATAGCTAAATCATCAGACAATGATTACAGTCAACGCTTGATAACTCGGACCTCAATATCTCGGACTTCGGATAACTTGGACAAAATTATTTTCCGAAAATAAAATTTTATTTAGAAACATGCCAGCCGTAGGATGACAGACTAACGATGTTATAGAAGTAGTGTAATGCAGGGGGTTGATGAAGATCTTGCAACGCAGCGCTACTATTCCTCCCATCTCACCCCCACATTTGAACACCATAAGCTTCCATTCACGCCACACCAGTTGAGAGAAAGCCAAAGTCAAGTGAACATGTGTCTAACAATGGCGTCGAACAAGAGAAAGTGTGTTTCTTTAAGTGTTGTAGAGAAACTGAAACTTATTGAACAATTAGAGTCCGGTGTTTCTATGGCAAATGTGTGTAAGGAATATGGCATCGCCAAACAAACAGTTTCAGGCATAAGAAAGAACAAGGATGAGTTTGTGATGTTTGCTTTGAAGTGTGATGTCGAAAAAACAGTTTCCAGTGGAGAACGACTGAAGTTGCCTAGTGACACAAACCTGGAAAAGGCTGTACATAAATGGTATGTGCAACAACAGTCACAGGTGGAGCTTCAGGCGGCAGCTTAGAGACTTGCTAAGCACATGAACATTGAATTTAAAGCAAGTGATGGCTGGTTGTATCATTCCCGCAACCGGCATGGTATTGTTAATCAGAGAATGTTTGGTGAAGCGTTAAGTGCTGATAAAGCTAATGTTGAGCCATTTAGAACATGACTTGACACTCTAATTAACTTGTGTGCAACTATACAATACTGACGAGACTGGGCTGTTTTGCCATTCGCTACCTGAAAACATGCAGGCTTCAAGCATGAGGGCATTGTACTTGGACAAAAGCTTAGCAAAGAGAGACTTTCGGCCTTATTGTGTGCAAATGCAGATGGCAGCCATCACCTTAAATCAGTTATAGTTGGCAAATCATGCCAGCATCATGTGCTTAAGTCTATGCTGGATGACCTGTCTGTGCATTATACTAACTCAAAAATGAATGGTTCACATAAGTAATCACGCAAGACTGGTTTCAAAAACAGTTTGTTCCTGAAGTGTGATGATTCCAAATTGAGATTTTGAAGATTGCCCCCGTGACGTCAAGGCAGTTATACTTGTAGACAACGCTCCATCCTATCCAACTAATAAGATGTGTAAGAGTGATGGAAACATTAAGTGACTGGCATTGCCTCCCAATACCACCTCACTTATCCAACCAATGGATCAGGGTGTTATTTTGACATGCAAGAGAATGTACAAAAAGAAGTTTCTTGATGAAGTGGTGGTGGTACTGGAGGAACCTCAGGACAAAAAAGAGGACACGCGAGGGCAGAGAACATCGCAGAATATCCGCAACTACAGCATAAAGTCAGCAATTTTAAACTGGGCCTCTGCTTGGAATGAAGTAAAGACGTCCATGCTTGTTAACTGCTGGAATAAACTTCATTTTGACAGAGATGTAGAGCATAATTTAGAAGGTTATGAAGTCAGTGACTACCATCAGACATTGTTAGAGGGTGGTGAAACTGGGCCCACCAAAGAAAACATTCGTGAGTGGTTAAATGGAGAAGATGGAGACCCTAGTTACCAGATCCAGACTGAGGAAGAGATTGCTCGCGATGTTCTGTCTCCTACCACCATGGACCAGAATACTGACAACGAGGATGAATTACAGCCCTTGTCTAAGTCAAAGCTGTTAAAGTGCTTGTGAAACTCTAGACATACTTATTGGTGTCATAGATTCGACTTCAGATCCTGAGCTACAGTCATTCTATGGACACTTCAGGACTGGACGTGAGATAATTGTTTGGAAGCAACATTAAAAATATTCACAGTAGAAGATTGACAGCTTCTTCAAACCTACGTCTGCTGAGCAAAATATCATCACAGTGGCAAACCAATCCCCATCATGCTCCTATAATAGGTCTAGGCCTATCGAAAGAGGGTGTGAATCAGACTCTGACTAAAATATTGAGGTCAGTAAGTTAGTGTAAATTTTATTGTCCCGCACATAGAGTACAGTATAGATAATTTGCCAGTAGTACTATAGGCCTATTGTAATCTCAACCTTCCCTATTCCAATACCTAGCTGTGTTATTTGTGTATGTGTCTTATCTGATTTAGATTGTTTACCTCATCACATTAAAGTATAATATTACTTTAGATAAATATCAGTTTTCATTCTTTAGGCACAACTTTATTTCCCCTTGATAAGACAGACTTTTCATAACTCGGACAGACCCCCACCTCCTTTAGGAAGAGTTATCGAGCGTTGACTGTAGTTTTCATAAAAACAGTATTGCATCTTTTAAAAGGTAGCTTTCTTATTTATTGTGGTTTGTTTCCTAAGAAATTGTTATGACTAGAACAACTTAAAATGCCTGATAGATTTGTTTACTCTCAAGGTTGTGCTGTAGTTTTAATTAAATAAGAAGAATAAACAAATTAATTAACTACTTCAATGATTGTTTCTAAAAAACATTTGAATATAAACACAAGTGTAATGAAACAATTATCCTAGCAATGTTTGGTTTTCTCACACTGATTGAGCACTTACTGATTGTGTCTCTGTATCACATAGCACCACAGATCAACATTTCACCGTTTCAAGCTAGTAATTTCATTTTAAAACTCTAGTATACCTTGGTATGCTACACAAAATTTCTTTTCTAATATTCTTCGTTAGCTACTTCTGATGGTGGATGCAACATTTTGCTGTGTTGATTGGATTCACAAGAGGAATAGAGTACATCCAAGTTGTCCAACAGTATTATGCCCTTTTCATTGTCATCTTCAAATTGCGATTCAAAAATCAACTGCTCAACAAAGGTAAACAATCAAACCAATCCATTGTGTTGCTATCAAAATCTAATTCTAACAATGATATATTGAATTGCTTAACTCCTCTTTGCTCTAGCTATCTGCAACACACACTAATTAATTAAATAGTTTAGGAAGAAGAAAAAGGTGAAGTTTAAGGAAACTAACCAGCCTTTCACTGGGGAATGAATGGAAAATCTTGGGAAAATACACCTCTTAGACAACCAGACAACACTCGAACCCAAGCCTCCTGAGTCAATACTGTTTACATTGAGGTAACTCTTGTCCTTGACCGTGAAATGATTTATATTGTAATAGTTGGTAGCTTAAACAATGCTTTAAATATTGGAATCAATGTAAATTATTTCACAAGAGAGACCTCAAATTCTTTTTAATAATATTGAAAAAAATCTAATAAATCTAATTTTCACAAAGGAAAAAATACGATTTTTTTTAAAGCAAAACATTTCTGAGTATCGTTTGATTTTTACTTCCACTACCAGCAAAGATAAATTATTTCTTTATCAATAATATAAATGGGTAGTATTAAAAATAGACCAAAGAAAAAATTGGTAAAGTGTGTCTTTACATTATTTGTTCTAATAACTATTTTTTATATTTACTTCCTTTTTACCGACTTTTAATAATATTTTACAACTAAGTTTTAAAAATTGGTAACGAATTAAAATAGTTTGAGTAATTAAAGCTATTCTTGTAACAGTACCTATACATGCTATTGATAAATATTTTCTAAGTTATCAACAAAATGTTTACATACATTTTGTTTGTCTAAACTACCTAGTATTTAGTTCAACATTTTAAATCAAGCATTTAATTACAGGAAGCATGAATATAAATATGGCTATAGTCCTAGAACCTAATTTGGTAAAGTGTGTACCTTAAAAGAATAAGGAGTATAGATGCTCAGCTCGACATAGGTCCAGTTTTCAATGTTGGTGTTTGTTTGCCAAAGCTCTATTGAGTCTTCGGGGTCATATTTGAGGTCTGTTACATGAGATAGATACGCCTGGAACAGCTGTGGGAAATAATCAACACGATTAAAATTACCATAGAAACTAATTAACTGGTGTTTAAACTAGTGCCTGAACATAACTCCAACTTTATTCTGGTGAGTATATATTTTTAATCCGGGCTTAAGAGACATTATCTTAGTTGCACTACTTTGACACAAACATGTTTTTAAACCTAATAAATCATTGGTTCCCACAAATTTTATAGCTCATTTAATTGTTTTTCTATTTTGAGCCCTAATTGAAAACTCTAAAAACATAATAACAGATTTATTCAACTTGTTCTAATTCTTTTAAAATTGTTAATACCTATTTAAGTAAATATGAACAACTGTCAGCCCATATAGTATCCAGCTTTGATTAAATTAGAATATTGTGGAAATTTGATGTAAATGTTTAATAAAGTATAATTTATTCTGGTTTGCTGGCCATTAGCAACTTAAATTATGTAATCCAAAAAATATGGATAGTAAGAGGGAATCTTAGGAAGAGCACTATAATTATTTACCTAGAAATAGGATTTAAAACATTTTGCAAAGGAGTGAAAGGAAGTTCTATATGGGGTGTAATTTGTACCCATATTCAGTGTCCTTAGATAGTGACCACAGGCTGCTGGTGGCAGACATATAGGGACAGGAATTTAAGATATATTATAATAATAATATTTTGCACCGCGTCTTACTACCCGTTCGGGTTATACGCCTAAGTACTAATTACGCTAATGGATTAGGAATTGGGAGGGTTGAATTTAGAGGAAGTGAACCCGCATTTGCGTGGAGGGAGAGTGGAAAACCATTTAGGAAAAACCACCCCCAGTTCACCCGACCGAGATTCGAACCTCGATCTCCTCGTCCTCGGCGGTCGAGCTCAACACGATTAGCGCGTTAGCCAACTACGCCACCGAGGCGGGTAGGAATGTAAGAGAAAAGTAGCAAAACAATAAAGAGGAATAATGGTGTGGAGGTTTAAATTTCCATTGTACCTAAGAAAGGCAAGAATCTTAATTCCCAAGGATGAGCTGCAAAGTTTTGAGGTGGAATGAGAAAAGTTTAGGAAAAGTTTGGTGGGAGCTTGCAGAGAAAGTACATGGGAGGACAAGACATGATAAGATGTGGAAGCAGACACCATGGTGAAACAAAAGGGTGAAGGAAGTAGCGGAGGAGAAGAAAAAAGCATTCAAAAGGAGTTTTAAGAATAGTAATGAGGAAAGAGAGGAAGAATATAAGAATAAGAGAGGAGTGAAGCGAGTGGTATAGGAAGCCAGGAAGGATTGGATAAAAATGGACAGAAATGCTGGAAAGGAATGTGGATGGAAGTAAGAAGGTGTTATAAAGCTAGGTAAGAAACAGGAGGAGAGAGAAAAGACAAGAAGTTAGAATAGATGGGGGTTGAAGAAGGAAGAACGATGACAGAAGAAGAATAAAAGGAGATATGAATGAGATATTTTGAGAAGATATTCAACACGGAAGAGGAAAGGGATGTGAGTAAAGTAGAAGCATAGAACACTAGCAGAAGAGGAGGAAATATGTCTCACTTGGAAAGCGAAGTACAATGTATTAAAGAGAAAGAAACAAGGTAAAGCACCAGGTGTGGACGAATTAATTGTATAAATAAGATGTGCAGGATAAGCAGGAATACAATGGTTATACAGGTGCTGAGAATGATATGGAAGGAGAACGAGGTACCGGAATACTGAAGAAGGGAATCATTGTAACAATTTTCAAAAATATATACTAATAATAGGGGAATAACGCTGATGTGTTACTGTAAAAAAAATATGTGAGGATACTGGAAAATAGAATAAGAAATAAAATGAAAGGATGGCGGCGAGAAGAAAAGCACCGATTTAGGGAACAAAGGTCTACAATAGACTTGATTTTTGCTATATGACAGCTGATGAAAAGAAAATACCAATTTGAGAAGGACTTGATAATGGTATTTAGGGATGTAGAGAAGGCATATGATAGTATGGATGAAAATAAAGTTTGTAAAGCAATAGAGGATGCTGAAGTGGAAAGAGGAGTTGTAATGAAAGGTAAAGAGTATGTATGAGGATAATAATATAATAATAATATGAGGATAATAAGACAGAGTGGTTCCATATTAAAAAAATGGAGGGAAGCAGGGGAGTACTTTTTCACAACTACTATTTGTAATGGTAATGGAAATTGTTATAAATAAATTGGCAAAGGAAACTCGGGGAGAAAAGCATGCAAGCCCTGATGTTTTCTGGTGACTTGATTGTATGGAGGAGAAAGAAGAGGAAGTACAGGAACAGCTACAGTAATGGAATGAGGAAGTGAAAGAGCATTTAGCATGGCGAAGTGTGAAGTGATGGTAGTGTCAAGGAAGAGTAAGACCTAGTAAAGCTATAAAGTTGGATGGAGTAGAGCTAAGAAAGGTACAGAATGTAAAATATCTTGGAAGCGTGAGTGAGGCTAAGGGTGGGAGTAGAGAAGATCTAATAAGATGAGGGCAGCAGAGGGAGTTATTCTATATGGGTGTGAGAGACCTGCCAAGGAGAAGAAAGTGTCCTTGAAGTGTAAGGAAATGCTGTACTTTTACCAATAGTTGTATTTGCAGCAGAAACATGGACATTGAATTTAAAAGAGACTAAGAAAGTGGAGCCCATGGGAATGAAATTTGTTAGGAGCATGTAAACTGTGACAAGGAGAAACAGGATAAATAATGAAGTTATCGGGAAAGAGTGGGAATACACGGAGTACATGAAATAGAGGAAGCAAGACTGAAATGGTATGGTTCTGTAGTGAGAATGGAAAAGGAGAGCATACCAAAGAAAATGATGGAGATGAGATGAGTGTGTAGGAAATAGACTCCAAGGAAGACCAATAAAGATATGGAAGGAACAGATACACGAGAATGGAAGCCATTAAAGAAGGAAGAGTGGTGAAAGGATAGAGGACGATGCAGGCATTTTACTGATCGAACACAGCTACTAGCTGGAAACAGTTATTGATGGTGATGATTATGCTGATAATGATGAGGTGGAGGCAGATAAAGTCACACAAAATGCACCCACTTGGTCTTTCTGAGTTAGTCAAGTAAACTAATACAAACTCAAATCCACAGTTTCTTCAATATTGCCAAAAACTTTGATTTTATTTGTTTAAAAAATAGAGTTTTAAATATTTCTCATATTCACCACAAGTTGTGCATGTCCATCTCCATGTATTTGATACCAGAATCTCACACAGCCTGTTTCAGACCAGGCAAAGTGGTTTTTAGACATTGAATGATAGTTGATGGAGACAAAGTGGCCAGGTGTTGAATCCGATATTTGATATGTTGTGAAAACATAACCTATATCTGAAATTGGCATGTGCAAAATATATGATTAATTTACATGTCCAATATTACTTTTTGCACACTACTACAAAATCCAACTTTGCTATGATCATGATGTTAAGTTTTTAAAGTTAACATATTTCATTTTTCTTATGGCACTTACACATTTATATGTAGGCCTATTAATTTATTTAGCTCTGTGTCTTACTATTTGTTCGGGCTATATGTAAATGTACTAACTACGCTAATATTTTAGCGATTAGGAAGGTTGCATTTTTGGTGAAGTGTGCTTGCATTTTTATGGAGATGGAGGGAAAAAACATTTAGGAAAAACCAACCCTTAGTACAGCTGACTGTGATTTGAGTACACATTTATGTCTTAAGCTATGTATACATAAACCAGAGGCATATTTGAAATGAGGCAAGCCAATGCTAAAGGAATGCCTAACTCTCTTGACATTCCCACACATGTTGGCATTAGTACTGTGGAAATATCCTCGACTAGAACCAGCGCTGAGGCAACATTGGTGTTGGAATTGCTTTCTGCCATTACTATTTTATATCCATTTGTTATTTATTAATTTGTTTCTGTATAATGTACTATTTACGGACAGTAATGTTGAATAATGTATTATTAAAATTAACCTAACTGTGCAATAGGCAATATGATATCACGAAAAATTTTAAGATTAATTAAGGCATGTGACACATTAAAGCATTATTTAGGTGAATAGTTAAATATATTACTTTTAGAAATAATTTATCACTTATAATATTTTATTTACCTTTGCAAGTTTCCATTTTACTCTTAATTCTGTTCCTGTCACTCCGAAACAAGCCCTTTAAACTATCCACTCACTTGTTCATCTCATTAGCATTGGAATTAAACGTGAAGCTATTTCATTCCAAATTTCTTCCGTTTTACTGTGGATGTCTGGGGTCCCAAAGCAACTCGTGTCTTTCCTATTCTAATGTTAATAGTATTTTCATTTGTCTGCTCCATTTTAGAACAATCAGCACAATACAAAAGAAAACAAACCTGGCATGAGTGGTGCAAATGATTTAATGCCTGTAAACACTGAAGCACAAGTTCGCATTGCCTTTCTTTGATGTACCGACATGAGTTGGTTCAGCCATGAATTGCCTCGTGTTGTTCGCCAAATGGGCCGAGGCAGCCTTGGACCACAACTACATTTGCACGTTTGTTCGGCCTCAGCTTGCCTCGCTTTCAATCTGCCTCTAGTGTATATGCACCTTTAAAGCACGCATTGATAAAAAATGTAAATTTAAAATTGAGTATTAGCTATAAATTTATAGTGACAAAAAGCCTTTTAGAAAGTCACAGAGATGGCTGATATTTGATAATGTATAAATATATTTACTATATAGATTATAATCAGGGCCCGGATTTTGATGACCTTGAAATTGCCAAAAAATGAATTATAAAATGATGCTAAAAACTCTAAATAATGACTTTAAATATGCAAAAAATGACCTAAAAAAGTTGATAGAGATTCCATAATATGATGTATTTATTAAAAGGGTTAGGATTTACATTATAAACGTAAGCAAAAATATCTCTCTGGTCTGTCCATTTCCAGTTTTTCCTCGGTGTGGACTCGTCTGGAATAGAATGACCCGTATTACATTCCCAGGAAATCCTTTAGTTTAACATTGCTCATTTTCCACAAAGGAATGTTCGCAGATACCAGAACATCACACAAAACTTTATAAAATGTTAAGGATTTTTCTTGATTCATGAATGCATTTTGTGCAAGTAATAATTGAAGGTTTTCTTTTTATCAATATTCTAGATACCACGGACATGTTTGTTGGACTGATATGCTGTTGAATGGTCAAATCTTTTATCTGATGCCAGCCACTTTCACTTCACATATTTTACAGAAAAGTATTTCAAGCTCTGTAGAAAAAATATCCTCTCCGAATTCAGTAATAATTAGCCTCAAATTACTTGCTTTAGATGGTTTGGTTAAACATTCTAAATACACATAAAATGATTGCAAACGATTAAATATAACGTTGCATTTATAAATTAAAACTATGCATTTAGAAACTTTTGACAGCTAAAATCATGTGTTCTACTTAACATTGGAATACAAATACCTGCTTTAAAAATTAAAGCTCCATCCCCCTGCAGCCCTTTTCAGACATGGTAGATAGAATGACTCACCAGGAATGTAAAGACGGTACAAAGTTAGTTTGAACTCTAAAAATTGCTCTCCCTTTCCCCCTGCAACCCTTTCCAACTTAGGTGTAGTGAAGGTCTCACCAGGAATGTGGATTTTATAAAGCAAGGTAAAGGGACAAAGTTCCTTTGGACTCATAAATTATCTTCTTCAGTCAACAAGCGTGTGGTAAAATATCTGATGTTTGAATAATCATGTTTTATCAAAGCACTGATAATTCAATATACCTATATAAACTTTTTAAAGTCATTTTCAAACAATTTTAAATTTTCTTTAAAAAAATGCTTAAAAATGACTTATAAACAAACAAAAAAATCAAAAAATGACCAATTAAATACACATTTCTGAATCAGGGGATCATGAACAGAGTTTATGTACTTATGAGCATTTCTCTGATGGACCAAAAAAAAAAATGGCATGTCATCAAAATCGGGCCTGATTATATATAATATGTTACATTTTACATAATTAAAATAAGTAGGCTATTTATGCTAGATTAAAACACAATGTGAATTGAAATAGCTACGTACTTTGCAAAATTAATATACAATTAAAAATATAATTACATCTCAAAAATTTCTTGTTGAGAGAGTTATACAAGAAACTTAAAAAATAAAATCTCTTTTCCCTTCTATCCATTTATTTATTCTGGGATATTAAAATAATTCTATTCATGCTAAGCATATGAAATACATCTTTATATTAAAATGAAGGCTAGTGTTCCTTACAATGAGATGAATTTTTCTGTCTGTGGTGTTTCCATGCCACTCTTCCTCCATTCTTAAAGCCACATGTGTGTTCATTAAAATACAATAACATTTCTTGGAAACGTTGGTTTTGGTTGATTTCCTGAACATACGGTAAATAATAAAACATGCCATTACAATTTTTAATTGAAGATATGTTCCAAATATTGTATTATTACTATTATTTGTGATAATTTGCTATATTAATTAAATTAGTCGATGGTTTCTGAACAAACTTGATACACATATTCCCTGTAATGTTCAGTTTTGTTTGTTTTTTGTGTCCTACTAGGTCATATCATAAGTGCCAGGGTTCATATATTTAGAATAAATTTTGATTTGGTTCATGTTTAGATTTTTAAAAGTAAGTAGAAACCTTAAAACTCCAATCTGAATGAATTGTTATTACATCTTGAACAACCAGTGCACCTAGAAACAGTCTTGGGAACTACCACTGACTTTAACCTTCAAAAGCTTAGTAATTTTCTCATTTTCAGAGGAATCTAACTGTGGCTTGTGAAAATCTGGTGTTTGCATGTTTTTTTCAACAATTTCATCTTCAGCTAGTAATTCTTTCTTACTTTAATCCTAAATGTATGATCAGATTTTAAATAAATGAATAAACAATTAGCTTTAAGTTTATAAACAAGTCAACTTTTCTTTACATACTAAATTCAACCAACTAAAAAGTAATCTAAATAGGTGTAGCTTATTGACAGATTTTTTTCTAAAATTTGATAGGAAGCACAAATTATGCTGACCATTTTACTGTAGATTCATTATTTTCGCTGAAAAACATGAGCAGAGCATAAACATACTTGTTGAGTTCTAAGCCAATTGCAATGATTTCAGCTTCATTGATATGACTTGAAATAACTTCAGCTTTTCTTTTCTGTGCACATCAGCTTGGGAAACCTAATCAAATTTCAAAAACATCAAAACCAACCGACTCGATCAGTATGGATGCACCTTCAAAGCAAGATACGAGATGACATTTGCATTAACTGTTGTGAAGTGATTTGAAATAATTTGTTAAATGGAAAGTGCATGTATCATCGTTGTTCTGTTTAATTTATTTTTTGACACAATACTATAATTTGAAAATATTCATGTTTATATTTATCTTAAAGCTCTGTTCATCCAGCATAAAATAAAATTTATCAGTAATCAGCTGTCTATAGTTTGTGTTGTAAAGCATTATGGGTTAACATACATTTATGCCAACATGTGAATTGTGACACTCAAGCAGATGCTGCTCTATATTTTTGGGGAATGTATGAATCAAGCTTAAAAATTTAAAGCTTGATTCATACATTCATGAACATTTAAAGCTTTACTCACATGTGCTGAAAAAAATATCAACACATTTAGTCATAAACGAATAGTTGAACATGTTGAAATAAAATTTGTACAAAGTACTTAAAATAAACAACATATTGGTGATATTCAAAAAAGATGTTTATGCACATAGCCACCCTTAGGGATGTGCGAAATGTGCGAACGGTGCGGCCGCACCGGGCCCCAGGATTGGCACTTAGATGACACAGAGAAAAAACAAGTTGGGGTGGGGAATTTTTGCTTGCGTGCTCAAATAGTAGGTTCCCTGAATAGGCAATCTAGCAACACTTGTCATAGTTTAAAAACAAATAAACACATAGCCATGTGGCTTGGTTTACTGAACCAGTCAAGCGAGGTCTATGGTGGATATGTCTCGAAATAAATTTTGAACAAATCAATCGATTTAATTCAAACTTGGCACAGTAGTTTTTTGTACCTTTTACAGATCAAGATCATTGGGGAAGAAAATAAAAACAAGTTTTGGGGAGAAATCAACCCGTATATGCATAAAAACATGGCTTCTATAATTAATAATTTACTTTACTTTACATCCATTACTGTTTCCATCCTATCGTCTGGGTCAGTTTTTTATTCAAGCCATATATTTTCCACTACCAGCTGGCTAGGGCTGTCGTAGCTTATTATGCCTTATAATATAACTTAAGACTAGGACAGGCACAACATCCAGTCCCCGACCGTTAATTTATTAACGTGAGAGGGTAAACTCATATTTCACCAATGATAAATTTTTGGCCATGCCGAGAATCGAACCCGGAACCCTTTGTTCAGTAGGCAGACATGCTACCGACTGAGGTAAGGTGTCAGATCTATAATTAATAATTATATTTATTTACCTTTTAGGACATTTCTTGATACCTCATACGGCTGAAAATTGCTATATAGGTGTAAACTACTGTAATAACGTTAAACAAAAATAAAGTTAAAAAAATGGGGGGATGGAGAGAGGTGTGTTGAGGAACATAACTTCAGGTCCCACATCTGCTAAGGGCGACTGTCTATAATGGTTTCTTAAAATAAGTGTACAGTATTTGACTTACCATTGCAATGATATAGTTTTGTTATCTTTATGATGTCCATTTCACTAAGATGGGTTTTATTCCAAATAGGTCCGATAATTGTGTTTTCTTTTATCACTTCCACTGTAGGGTAACCTTTTTTCTATATTAAATAAAGGTAGCAATTAATTTCTATAGGAACTTTAAGTATAATCTCTTCTGAACTTTCATGTAAACATACAGTTTCTAGCATTTTTATTAACTTTGTAATTGACAGAAATATTATTTTCTAAGTTTGACCTAGAAGAGAATTTCTAAACTCACTGTTGTAAAAGATTATCCAGAAAGCAGAAAAGAAAATTGTTGCTTTTTTTTCAATGCTATTTACTACGTCCAAATTGTATTTAAAAAAATGGTCTCTTATTATGAAATGTGAAAACTGTTCTCCCTTGTTCAAGTTGTATTCCAAGACAAGGCATGAGGACAAGACTCTGGCTTGGCATATAGGTGCCTATATTATCAGAAGGTTTCAAATGCCAATAATCCAAATGTAGGCCTATTTATTACATAAAAACACTTAAGATATATTATGTAATACAACATATTAGTTTTTAAATAAGAAAGTTATATTAATCAAACAATTGCTATGAATAATATTTCTACAATTGGTTTGTAAAAATAGAATACAAAATATCTCAACTGTATAAAATGAAATAAAAGTATTATTAATTTAAAACTCAGACTATTTTAGTGCTATGTTTAAATAACTTGTATTCATCCAAGTATGATTTTTAAGAACTAAATTCAAAGCATCACAGGATTTAGTTAATGTCCACAGTATGCTCTAATTTACAATTTATGTACATTAAACCAACTTGGTGATTGGTTAACTCTGTACTGCCACAAGATCCATTTATAAATATCATAATAGCCAATGACTTGTCTTTATGAAAATTGGTTTTTTGTCCTCAAATGTTGATTTTATTACCAAGAGTTGTTAAGACCTAAAGATGAAAACAAATCATAGTTATCTAACAGGGCTGTGGGGTCTGTATGCTAAGCCTTTGACTCTGAATACTCTAATTTTCTACTGTCCGACTCCGACCTCTTCATAAATTGGCCAATGTATATTAATTAGCTATAACAAAATAATAGCAGTAAAATACTTTAATTACAGATGACTTCTTAGAAAGCTTCTTTGACATTGTGAATTTTTATTTGAATAAATTTGTCAATCCAAATTACAAATATTGGTTCTTAAATAGTAAAAATATGTAAACTATTGTTATAATGTTATACATTTTTATTTTGAAGCCGGAATTGATATATTTTTACTGACTCCAATTCCGACTCCCCTAAAATTGTTTCCAACTCCAACCCAGACTCCACAACCCTGTTATCTAAATATATATATTTTTCCTATATTTGTATGATTTCAATTAACTTATTTCTTTCTTATAGATTAATTGTAATTTGTATGTCAATCATGTGTCTATGTACCTAACATTTGTTTTTTACTTCTTGCCCATAAAATAAATATAAAATTTTGTAATTTTTTTTTTATGTTTTTATATTGTTTGTTTTTTCAACCACATTTTGTACTATTTTTCTTTGTCATTTAAAATAATACTTTCTTTTCTTAGTTAATCATTGTTGGGCAATAGAAAAAGACATAAATCCCTAACAAGTACTAAGCCATTATCATTAATTTTCAATAGCTATCTATATAGTTTAACCCGCCTCGGTGGCGTAGTTGGCTAACGCACTAGTCGTGTTGAGCTCGACCGCCGAGGTCAGGGAGATCGAGGTTCGAATCTCGGTCGGGTGAACTGGGGGGTGGTTTTTCCTAAATGGTTTTCCACTCTTCCTCCACGCAAATGCGGGTTCACTTCCTCTATATTCAACCTTCCCAATTCCTAACCCATTAGTGTAACTAGTACTTAAGCGTATAACCCAAACGGGTAGTAAGACGCGGTGCTAAATATTATTATTATTATTATTATATAGCTTACTTTAAAAAGCGTGTTTCTGATCAGCAATCTTACCTTTGTGAAAGCAAATTCGTCATATAACATAATTGACTTGTAATCAAATGGCTCATTTAGTGTGCTGGCTTTCTCCCGTACAGAAAATTGGTCAACTGAACCCTGAAACAAGTTTTACCTAAGAAAATATCCATATATTATTCCAAAAGGTTTTGGTGTATATTATTATGAAAATATTACATTATCAATGGAAATATTACACTAAAACAATGTATTTAGTAGACAATTTGGAATTAGTAGATTTGTAAAAATTACTTATAAAATATCACCGTTGCAGTTTTATGTTTCAAACGTTGTGGTCCTTTCTGTAAAGATGAAACTCGACTACGCCTGCTTGAAATGTTGCATATTTGGGAAGGATATAAAATACTAATTCTATAAATTTCAATATGAGTAGGATAAACAAAGAAAAAATGACAGTATTATTAGGGCCAGTTTCATAGTCAGACTTAGTACGCCTCAAGTGCGGCGCTATACTAAATACAAGACGTTACCTACCTGGAATGGGCCAGTTTCATATGCGAAACTGGCCCATTCCATTTTGGTCTAGGTAGGTGTTGTCCTGTACTTAGTATCGACTCGCACTTTAGGCTCACTAAGTCTGACTATGAAACTGGCCCTTGGTCCACAAACCAACTTTATAAAAGTAGCACTTTTTTTTAGCACCGTGTCTTACTTCCTGTTCAGGTTATATGCATGTGTACTAAGTACACTGATGAATTAGGGTTAGATAAGTTGAATTTAGAGGAAGTGTATTCATTTTTGCATGAAGAGAGAGTGGAAAATCATTTTGTGAAAAAAAAAAAGTACAGTTGATAAGAATTCTAACCCTGAGCTCCTTGTCATAGACAGTCCTGTCTATTGTGAGAGTGATGCCTTAGACCATACGGCCATCAAAGAAGGTTTGCACTTGTTAAAACATATTTTCCCTTTAATTTATTTCCTACACATTAACAAATGAATACCATTGTGTGCTTAGCTCTTCATTTTCCAAATGTTATTATGTATGCTTACCGTAACCATTTTCAGACAAATAAACATTTACCATGATAGTAAAACTATCTTGGGGAAAGTAATAAAAATATTAATTTTGATATCAAAAACTATTAACTAGGTATCGAATTAATTTTTCAATTGTTTGTGTTAATTTATATATGGTGAAAACTTGTAAAATAAAGATAAAAATAACAACTTGGAATTATGTGCTAACATGGGTGCACATTATCAAACTTTTCCTTCTCCTTGGATCAAGTGGTTAATAATATCGGTGTTAAAACGTAATGATGAAATAAATTGGCTTTTATAAAATATAAAATGATGCTGTACTAACATTTTGTATGTTTTCCCAGAGTACTCGTATGTATTTGTCTCTGTCGAAACGGGTCATTTCATGCCAGAATCCTACAGTATGTCCCAGTTCATGCAGAACAATCCCCAAGTACCAACACCGGTAGCCAAGGGAGAGTTTTTGTACAGCTAAACTGGATCTACCCACCATGGACCAGCAGGCTCCACTTACAGAAAAAACAACAAAAGCACAACATATTTCATGGAAAAATATAGCTAAATCAGCCCTCCAATCAATTTGCTAAATCTTTCAACAAGTAGTTTGGTGCAGCATAAACTACTAAGCCTTTCTATTATGTTGTTACCTAAAATTATTTCATAGTGTTGAAAAATAAAGTGTTTTATCGAAGTGGCTTTGGCTTTAGAAAATTCATCTTAAAACTCTCATGTTCACATGCATAATACAAAATACAGGGGTAAAGCTTTTCAAAGGTATTTTTACACTTTGTTTATTGCATTGGGATTATAAAATTAAAATACATTCTTAATTAAATCACCTTTTTATTTACCTCAAATATAAAGAAACTTAAAAGAAAAGTAAAATAGTGAAATGTTTTACTGGCTCTTATTGTCAACTACAAGGAAAGTAATCAGAATGATAATACAATTAAATACTCACATAATATGTTTGAAATTTCAAACTCTGTAAATATCCATTAAATATGTATATAATAAGATTGGGTTGATTTTTTTGTTCTACATCTTATCAGCTTTCCAGTCTTGAAACCTATACACCTTTTAATACACCATTGGGTATAGATGATGTAAAATAATATGTATGTTGGTTTATTATGCCAATGGTCTTACCACTGAGCTATCCAGGAGTCGTCCTGTGCCCAGCGCCATTCTTCACTCAAATTTTAAGGCAGAATTTGTGATTGACGTGCAGAAATGGTCTGCTACATATGAGCAATCAATTAAAATTGAAAGCTATCAGATAACGCAGCCACCTTAGACACACCTAAACAGTCTAAACACTATCACACTTAGATGCCACTGTACAAAATAGAAAAAGAGGGAAGAAAATGGGAAGTTCACCCTGAGAGGACTCTTGTACAGTAACTTTAATAGTTGCGCCTTGAAAACATCGACTTGCTTTTTAAAATTACTCTATTCTTGTTTGCTAAATTCTAAATAGACATAACTATGCTACCACAGATTTTTTTAAAATCTACATCCTAGCAGGAATACTCCTACAGGCCATTTTAGTGACTAAGACAAATAGCCTAAGTTGTAGAGGATGTATATAAACAATATGTTTACATTAAAACTACTTATAGATAAAAATAATAATTTTGTGACACTGTAGAACTATTTTTAGAATTATTTAAGAATTTAAGATTCTTGTTTCAATGTTATTTAAAATTGCTGAGTAAAACGTAAATTCATTAACATAGGAAATCCTATCTTGACCAGCTAACGTTCTTAAAAGTCTTATACATATTATTGGTGGTTTGAACAAATATAAATATAGCGCAAGCTTAACAATAAGACTCCAGACCATTAATATACCATTTACTAGAATTTAGGTATGAATGTATTAACATAAAATGTTAATATTTGTTTACCATATAGTAACTCTTTATATTTTCTATGGCAGCTTAAGAATCGATGGAGAAAATGACTACGCACCTACCATGTTTTCTAAGATTCAGATTTAGATTTGTAAAATTGTGGATTCGACCCATCTTTAGAGGAAACATTTTCCTTTTTTTGCCATCTACATTCCGTTTACCCTGAAAGGTTTTAACTTGATGGATTACATTATGACCCCTATCTAATAAGCTATGCCATAGTGGAATTAAGGTAATTTGACTGAGCTAAGAGCCTCGACAAAGGGTTCACAGCTATGATACTAAGTCAATAAAAATATATAATCGGCTGAGACTATAAAGCTCATTCGAATGACACCACACTTAGCTCTGTAGATATCAACATACAGGAAGGGAACTGTTGTTATTCAAATGAGATTCATAGTCTCAGCCCTAAGGCACTTCGAAATCACTCACTCGTCCGGATTGAAATAAATATCAATCCTGTTTGGTTCTCCTGTCCACTCTTTGAAGCGCACACATGTGTGATCATGGTAATAACGCATGGCCTTCATGAGCATCTCACACTGAGCAGAGCTAGGACAACCTGGAACAATATGTATACTGCTTTTTGAGGTTAGACATGAAACTATCGCACAGGGAGTACGGGGTTGTGGAAGGAGCCATATTGTTGAGGGTATTTAAGGGAGAAAGTATGCCCACAGTGGTGGCAGTATGGTCACTCACATTAGACTGAATTGCTGGTGGTGTGGAGCAGGGAGTTCAAATCCTGGTTGGGTGTATTGAGAGAATTATTTTCATTGTATTGCCTTCCACTCTCCACGCAAATGCAGATATTCCCTCTAAGTTTTAACTTCAGCTTCTCTTTCCCAATAGTATGGATAAGCATAAAGCCCAGGCGGTTAGTATGATGCAGTGTACCGGTATATGAAAAAATAGTATATGTTTTTTTCTTTCTTTTTATGAGACATAACTCACTACTACTATTATAAACAAATATTTTACTGCTCATGAGACATACTTCATTACTACATTGGTGTAGAAAAAAAATACTTTACAGTGTTTAAAAAATATTTATGAAGAAAATACATATCAAACGGCATCTAAAGTATATTCACCACTCGAGTTTACTTGAATGACCCCTCAAAAAGTTACTAGAAATAGTCCTTATTGTATCCCTATGCCAACAGCTGACTTCTGTCACTTTGGATAGATGTAATGAAAACATTTGATTATGTATGAATGTGATAGTTAACCACAGTAATCTAGTCCAATATTTTTGAGGTCGGGCACAAAGATATTTATTGTTTTATTCCACTTAAAATAATTATGTATTGATAGCACTTTCACAAAATGTCTAACAAATATTGCTTTAAAGTGGCGACCAACGAATTTAAATCATGTGATTGATCATGACTCAAACAAATTCTTTACAATGGTGCACCCACGCTGTGGATACAAATATTTTATTCAGTTAAATATTTTGAAATATGATAAAATAAACATAAAATAATGTATTATATAGTAAAAAAATGATAAATATTTTCTTTTTTCCAAGTAAATATGATGCCTGTATTAAAAAATATTAATCTATGCACTATATTACACATTGAAAACATTCCAAGACAAAGAATACAGTAAAACCTTGGATTGCGAGTAACTTGGTCTGCGAGTGTTTTGTAAGACGAGCAAAAATTTTCAATAAATTTTAACTTGATAAACGAGCGATATCTTGCAATACGAGTAGTACTATGGTTATGCATTGTCTGCCGAGCAGTGTCATTGGATAGGTTCTTTGTTAAAGTCGCACAAAAAGAAAAATATTCCAGTGAGCCAACATATAGCAGTGATTCTGTTAGTGACAGTGAAAGTCGTCCTAAACAATAACACACCTCCTCCTCTCTCTCTCTCGTCTACCTCACACCAGCCACATTAAATTTAATAAATAAATTTGATTACAGTACAGTTATATTTAAATAACGAAAATAAAAAAGGTATTAATCATTTTTAGATAAAATATTTTTGGGTTGGGGGACGAATCATCTGAGTTTCCATTATTTCTTATGGGGGAAATTCGCTTTGATATACGAGTGCTTCGTATTACGAACACGTTTACGAAACGAATTATGCTCGCAATCCAAGGTTTTACTGTAAGTACTTTTAACTATGTTTAAAATATTGTTTCAGATTGATTAAAAAGAGATTTAAAGTAATGAACTAGTGTGAGAAAACTTAAGTTTACGTTATTTTTAATTTAAAATATAACATGAAATTAAAAAACTTATCATTTATAATAAAACAGTGATCTTATACAAGTATTGGCAGCCTAAAACCTAAACATATAATTTTTCAATTGTAATTCAGGTAAAAAGCTAGGGTGAACATACTGTACTTCTTTTACTTCAATCCCAGTGACGTCATTAAATTAGTAATAAATAAAATAGATGATAAAAAAAATGGGTTAGCTCAGTTTCAAAATGAATACAATACATTCTTTGGGTTCAAAACCAACATTTACATTTTAACAATACATTTTACTTTGTCTCGACTGGGGATGTGTAATCGAAAGAAAAGTATCGATACTGTGCTCATTAAAAATATCGGAAGAAAAATATCGATACCATACTATTATCGAAAGAAAAGTATCGATAAAAGTATCAGTATCGAAATTTTAATCTGGATTTATATATTTTTATTTAGTAAGAATAATAATTTCAACTTTTGCATAATAATTGCATTTATATATTTATTTAAATTCTGAAAATTATAATGGTTTTTAATATTTTAAAACCAATTTTACAAGATGCTTTATCGCTATATAACTTCCATAATTCACTTCTGGGAGGCGCTATTTATTTTTTAAACTACATTCGTCGTTTATATATTTTATCAAGATATATTATTGACTATTGACAGCAAATATAAGAATGTACGACCTGTCCTGCTTCATCTGCTTAAACAACGCGCATACACTTTTCTGTTTCGTCTGCTTGGGGCACCTTTATTCGACTGAGTTCATTGAGTTTTGCAAAAGGTTCTTTTGTTTAGTTTGTGATAACCGTGCTCATTGAAAAGGGAAAGGAAGGGGTAGTAGACTCGTCGTCTGACAAGACGTGTATTAATCACAACTTGTGAATGTGAGGAATGCCAGGCCTCCACCGTAGTTCGGATCCCACGTTAAACTGTAGGTCCTCCATTTCATCTCACAATCACCCTTCCATTACACATTAGCGTAAGTGCGTACAACCCGAACGGGTAGTAAGACGTGGTGATGATGATAATAATAATAATAATAATAATAATAATAATAATAATAATAATAATAATAATAATAATAATAATAATAAATAGACTCGTCGCCACTCGCCCCATCGCCTGGATCATCAGGATGTATTGATAAACAAAGATGAAAGAACAGCTATGAATTATGATGAGTTAAAAGAGATTGAATGCTAGAGTTGCTTTTTGCTTTTCATGCAAAATGAGTGAGAATGGAGAAATAGTGTCATTTGTTCTTTCTCTATGGTACATACCAGTAAACATTAATATTTTAGTCCCAGCATTAGTGAAGATGACAAAAAGTTGTTACTTTCGGTATCGGAGTGCGAGTACTAATATCAATTAAAGCAGAGTTAAAATATCGGGAAAAAAAGTATCGAGTAAAAAAAACCTGATATCGAAAGAAAAATATCGAATTAGTAAAGTATCGATACTTTTTTCACATCACTACCCTCGACCCCTCTGGGAGGAAGTATTATGATCGTCTAAAAATTCAAACTCGAGATTTTGATAAATGTCGACGTTTCTTGACGCTTTGAAACTAATAAAAGTGGTTTTCACGATGCCGTCATTCTGTACGTCGGTCTATACCTTGAGCTAGAGTCTAAACTATTTTACAAATTGGGCTCAGTAGCGTACCCACGGGGTGGTTTGAGGGGGTTATGACCAGTTAAACATTGTGAGTAAAGAAAATATCAGGTGATCAAAAATAATTTCTATATCAATCACTATTGAGCTAGAGTGGTGTACAAAATATGATAGCCATTTAATTAACCAGACATGACATGAAAAACAATTACTGACAAACAAGCATTGCTACAACGAACTCATAAAAGCCAACTTAAACATATCAAATAGAATAAATAAACAGAAAGTTTCAGTGATACCAATATAAAAGTTGTAGCGATATTGATTTGGACCGCTCTCATATATTTAAAAAGTCATGGATGAAGGTATTTTTCTTTAGAGTAACGTATGTAGATTATCCTTTTAAGACTTCATCCATGGAGAATCACGCGCTTTCGATGAATAATCTAGAAGGATTGCACCATTAAAACTTATGGTTTATTGTCAAAATTTAACTCCGTAATATTTAACAAACAAGCAATAGAAGCCAGCTCCCTATATCCAATAGGAAGCTAGCCTTCAAAACACCTGTTGCAGGAACGCCCTTGATTGGTTGGTTTTGACATTGGTCACGAGAGGTCCAAGGGGCAAGGGGCACGTCGCATATAAGCTGTGTGTGCGTATGAATATATAGAGTGTGCACCGACAACAGATAGAGTGTGTGTCGACGACAGAAAGAGAGAAGTCACATAAACAGACAATACATAGTTTGTATCTTAAATAAAAGTGTATCAGAAGATATAATCATTTTAATAAATTGTGTGCAACATCAACAGTTGTATTTATTACATAATAATAATAATAATAATAATAATAATACCGTAATATCATAATTGGCGCTCGACCACGGAGCTACAAATACCAGTTATATCACAAACATTCCGTATCATAATAATTGACGCCCAATCGTGGGGTGAATAATTCCATATCATAATAATTGACGCCCAACGCGCGACCGCAATATCTTAATTGGCGCTCGATCACGGAGCTATAAATACCAATTATATCTCAAAAATTCCATATCATCATAAAGTACTACCAACTAAGAAATACAACATTAAATGTTTTCACAATAACACTTCCCCTGAAACTTTAAATTTTCTCGTACAAACTAAAGATTAGGCCTACAACAAAATGGTGAACATTCCTGAATATAATCATAGATCATACAGTCAACAATCACATTCAGATTGTAGGTTAGAATTTAAATCATACCCAACATTCCACGCAACCATTCAAATTGCACACCTGAAACTGGTTTTGTAAAGATGTCCACCACTTGCCTTTTGCTAGGCTTATGCTTGATGATTAAATGGCCTTCCTGAACTAACTCACACACATAGTGAAAACACATACCTATGTGCTTTGAACGCTTATGAAATTCGGGGTTCTTAGCCAACTTTATAGCACTTCCATTATCCACTAGAAGCACAGGCACAGTTTTCAATGCAGTGATATCGTGGAATAGTTTACTTAGCCAGACAGCATCTTTTGCAGCCTCGCTAGCAGAAATGTACTCCACTTCAGTTGTCGACAGCGACACACTTTGCTGTCGTATGCTCGTCCAGGTGATCGTCCCACAGCTGAACTTGAAAATTATTTCGATCACTGAACGTCATGTAGTGGAATTACTGGCATAGTCAGCATCGCTGTAAGCTTCGAGTTCACCGACTTTCTCAGCAACTTTGTACTGGATGCCAATCGGGGTTGTACCTCTTATGTATTTCATTATACGTTTGACCAATGTCCGGTGTATTTCTTCTAGCTTCTCAAGGAACTGTAAAACATAGCTTAATGCGAAAGCAATATCTGGTCGCGTAGCAATGGCCAGATACATCAAACCACCTCCTATATACGGAACAACCATTGGATCAATATCAGTCGCTTTCTTGTCGGTAAAACCCGCCTCGGTGGCGTAGTTGGCTAACGCGCCAGTCGTGTTGAGCTCGACCACCGAGGACGGGGAGATCGAGGTTCGAATCTCGGTCGGGTGAATTGGGGGTGGTTTTTCCTAAATGGTTTTCCACTCTCCCTCCACGCAAATGCGGGTTCACTTCCTCTTAATTCAACCCTCCAAATTCCTAATCCATTAGAGTAATTAGTACTTAAGCGTATAACCCGAACGGGTAGTAAGACGCGGTGCTAAATATTATATTATTCTTGTCGGTAAACACCTATCCATTAGTGTTGAAACAGGATTTGCATCATGCATGTTAAATTTCCGAAGTATGCCATCAGAATTTTTTTTTTTTTTTAGAAATGAAAATTGAACCATCATTGTTGTGTTCGATAAGCACATTTAGAAAGCATCCAATTGGATCAACAGTTATCTTGAACTCTGCCTTCAACTTGATCATAAACTAATCAATGTCAGACTTCCTAGTAGCAACAACCAGTCCGTCATCATCATACAACACCACCATTAGTTTTCTGCCTTCATTAATGGAGTAGAATAAACATGGGTCTGCCGTACTTTCACACATTTTGAAGCTAAACCACACATCTTTGAATCGTTTGTTCCAGCATATAGGTGATTGTTTCAGTCCATATAGGCTTTTCTGAAGTTTGCAGACACGATTTGTTTTATTGTGCCAAGCTAATGGAAATTAGCTCACACAGTGATGTTTCTTTGCCTCACTTCATATAAACAATAACTCGTCAAGTACTACGGTGGAGATTGGACTTCCCATGGCCTAGCTGATGCAGTGGTTCTATTCTGGGATCATCGATAATGAGCTACATTTAACTAAAATTTAGTGGTAACACAAAAGAAAAATAAATGGTACGGCACACCGCACAGACTTTCTCTCTCTTTCTATAAACTCGTAAGATTTCTGAACGGAATAATGTACATTGTATCATCACCACTCCACATAAGAACACGCATAAAATAATATACAATGATATAGAATCAATGAGAAAAGAGGCGCATCTTTGTCCACCTAAGAACATTTCAAACAGTTTAATGTCTTCCACAAGGGTCAACACTTCGTATTAAAATTTCGATTTCTGGTTAAAATTTTAACATTTTAAAAGGTGTTGCAGATCTTCAAGTCATCGCATTGATATTTAATTATTCATTTATACATTTTGACTAATAAAAAATGTAAATATTGACTATTGAGTCTAAAATGGAGATAGATCATTGCTATGCAAACATTTCTCCTAAGAGATTTAAGGAAAAATAACATACTTTTTTTAGATACTTACTTATATTTAATTACTCTATGGCATTGGAGTATTATTGCGTTAAGACTTAAGTAGTATATGTTTACAACTAAAGCTCACAAAATTGTATTAATATATTTGCAAATATCTCAGAAACTGCTGTTTTTATAAAAATATATGTCAAATAAAAGTTTTTTATTTCTAATAGTCCTACAATTTTGCAATGATAAGTTGTTTAGTTTCTCCAATAGTTGTGGAGATACGGAAATTAACGCTTCTGTAATGTACCCTAAAAATCATTTTCATAGGAAAATGAAAATAGCCAGTTTATTTATAATCTTAATCAACGCCTAGATACGAATTTTAATCAAAATCGTTTAAGCAGATTTTGAGAAAACCAAATTTTTCTCTTTTCGCCCTTCTGTAAACTACCCTTAATTTTAAGTTTTTATAGACACACAGACAGACGGCATTGCAAAGACTATTTTTTAGGGTTCGGGGGGTCATGAGACGTCGACATCCATCAACATTTCAGGTTAGTTTTTTTTTTTTACGGTCGCAATACTTAAACTTTAATGTCCAAAAAGTTAAAAAAAATTCATATAATTGCGTATATATTGAAAGTTATTGATTTTATAAAAATATGTTTCGGATAAAATATCTGTATTATAAATATATATACATATTTGTAATGCTAAGTAATTTCATATCTCAAATAGTTTCGGAGCTATTTAAAAAAATGTTAATTTACGCATCAGACCGGAGCCCTTAAAGCCATTTTGCCGAAAAATTGAGGGTAGCCATTTTGTTTGGAATATTTATTAATGTTTATAAATGAAATTTAATCAAAATCGTTGGAGCCGATTTTGAGAAAATCGACTTTTTCTCTTTTTGCCATTCAGTAAACTACCCTTAATTTTAAGTTTTAATAGACACACAGACAGACGGCATTGCAAAGACTATTTTTAAGGGTTCGGGGGGTCATGAGACGTCGACATCCATCAACATTTCAGTTTAGTTTTTCTTACGGTCGCAATACTTAAGCTTTAATGCCCAAAAAGTTAAAAATATATATATATAATTGCGTATATATTGAAAGTTATTGATTTTATAAAAATATGTTTCGAATAAAATATTTGTATTATAAATATATATACATATTTGTAATGCTAAGTAATTTCATATCTCAAATAGTTTCGGAGCTATTATAAAAAATGTTAATTTACGCATCAGACCGGAGCCCTTAAAACGATTTTGCCGAAATACTGAGAGTAGCCATTTTGTTTGTAATATTTATTTATGTTCATAAATGAAATTTAATCAAAATCGTTAGAGCCGATTTTGAGAAAATCGACTTTTTCTGTTTTTTCCCTTCAGTAAACTACCCTTAATTTTAGGGGTAGATATCCAATTCCAAAAACTCCTCGGGGCAACCCTATGAAAACCCTAGATATCAAGTTTCAGCTCAATCGGTAAAATAGTTTAGGCTCTAGTTAGAGGTACAGACAGACAGACAGACAGACAGACGGAAATTCAAAAACCACTTTTTCGGATTCAGGAAGTCATGAAACGTCAAAATTCATCAAAATCTCGAGTTCGATTTTTTTGACGATCACAATACTTTCTCTACCTGTAAGATAGAGAGAAAGTAAAAATGTTGAAACAAAATATGTCTCGTTTCGCCTCTCTCGTCGTCTGAACTTCACGCATGCACCTATACCCTTGTGGCATCCGTCCCTCCGAGCACTGTAGCTTTGAGACATGATTGGTTGAACCCATCTCTAATCCCTTTCTAGTTTGGTCTTAATCGGGGAGGTTATTTAATATGTTGTACTAGCAAAAATGAACACAGAACGATTCACAATCTTCTACTAGACGGTCTAATATCTGGCTATTTTCTACGTGTATACGACTTATAGCAAAGAGTGCCGAGTCAAGGCACTATGGCGTCTGATGGAGCCGCAATTCGGGTTCGCTTCAGGTAGCGTCCCGCCACACCATGGATATCCACGTCGAGTTTATACGCAGCCTGTGTACTTCAGGTGGACAGACAGTCCATTTATCAGGATTAGAAGACGGGAATCCCTGCTGGGATTATTGTTTCGTTGCAGTCAGCTAATGTGCTGACTATAATTGTTTTCACTAGCCATGCACTAGACTATGTTTTGGTATGTATGGGTGAACGCTTAGCGTCTCAACCTCATATGAATTATATATTTAAATTATGCTGGGTGTTGATTAGGTTTATGGCCAGGTGTGCCTATTGTCAGTTTGTAGCGCGTTTGGTTCCTTCAGAACCAAGCGCGTGTGATATTGTTGTCTATATATTGTAGGTTCGGTTTCACAGTTTGACCTCTAGCTATATCATGGGTCAGCTGGGGCTGGTTTGTCTAGACAGCTAATTCTATTATATGAAAACATTGTTTACTTATATTATATATCATTACACACGGCTTAACCGTTGTTTTGAGATTCGCTTAACGACATTATGTTGTTCAAGCAGTTGTAATCTAAGCATAGTCGCTCAAAAGTAATTGTTTTCTTATGAGACCGCTTTCTGTCTATTATTGCTGGGGGAAAGTCAACACTACTTTTTTATTAGTAGTTAATGACCTAATTAGGTCTTTCAGCCCTCTTAATGGCCTCTTATAATCGAAGCTATTTAGTGTTCACCTTTTGACTCTTTTAGCTTGGCATGTCCACGCTTGACCTCTATACTTCATTTACTAGTTTTTATTTACACCCTTTAGATGGATTCCTTAAGCTCCGTGCTTGCTATGGCTAGGCATCCTATGTACACATTTATTTCAACATTTGATCGTGAGCGCTGTTATGGCGAACTAGGATTGTGACTGCGATGTCCTAATTGGGGATTATTAATCCCTAACCAATGGGAGAAGGTTTGCACTCCCTTATTGTGGCCTTGGCGTTCACGCGGTATGTTAACCAAAGAAAAGGGTCTAAAATCTGGTTGAATATAATTCTCTAGTCCCTGAGTTTTCTATGTATCCAGGAAACCTTGGAGCTGTGTGAGTTAACGAGCGTGCCTATGAGCACAACCTTAATACATCACAGAGTCTTTAGTTTCAGTCTTGTCATATGTATGCTTTGTAATAAATTAGTAGCGCACTTGTTGACTAGTCACTACCATGCTGACAGCAAGTTACCTTGATTCAGTTGATACTTAGTTGAATTACTAGATGCTGATAACCAAGTACAGTTAGGAGAAGGAAGCAATCATTATCTCATAAAGCTCTATTAAAAGGTGACATTTTAACAGGCAATCTTGTAACCAGCCTGTTATATAACTTTATACAACGTATCAACTGGACTACATTGATTTCCTGAAATGTTTAATTGTTTAGACAGATGAAACCTAATGAACATTCTTTATGTGAACCATATGTATTTACCATTTGTATCTAATCAATAAATTATTTTAACCTTTGTATACCTTCCTTTGTATTTATGCAACCCCCCTTTAAACACTAAGGCGGGTTCACCATCATCAAATCCTTCCGGCTGTTCCATATAAATTTCTTCTTCAATTACACCGTTCAGAAAAGCTGTCTTTGCATCAGATTGTGCCAATTTTAGGTGCTCATTGGCTGCAATACTTAACACTGCTCGGATTGTGTCAAAACGTGCAACAGGACTGAACGTTTCGGTGTAGTCGATCCCTTCCCGTTGACTAAAACCTCGGCCAACTAGACGTGCCCTGTATCGATCCATTTCAACATTCGCCCTCCGCTTCACACGATACACCCATCGATTAAAAATGGTATTGAGAACTGCCTGTGCTTCGACTAAAGTCCATGTCAAATTTTCCTCCAGTGATTTCATTTCTTCTTCCATCGCTGCCTTCCAGTGTAAATGTTCTGCAGACTTTAACACCTCAGCAAAAGCCCTTGGCTCGTCTACTTCAACTAGCATCACCTCAACAAGGTGCTCAGGTCATTTAAGTGTTGCTCGGTCTCACAATGACAGCTTTGTCAATTCACTTGTGGTATCATTCAAACTTGTAATTTGCTCATTTTCCTCAGCTTCTCAGTTGTTGCTTATATCCACTGGGAATAATGCTAACGTCTCGCTAACCTTCTCCGACTGAAACATGACGTTTCTGATTTGGATTACACGATTTTCAGACCTCATCCAGATGCGGTAACCATACACATCGTCTGAGTATCCAACGAACATGCCTTGTTTCCCCCTTAGCATCCCACTTCTTCCGCTTTTCTGCTGGCACATGCACATAACAGTCTACACCAAAGACATGAAGTTTATAAAGATGTGCCATCTTTCCCGTGAATAATTCATAAGGTGTCTTCCAACCAATACTACTTGGTCCCATTCTATTATGAATATAGACAGCAGTATTCACCACCTCAGCCCATAGTAATTTTGGCAATTTTTCCGCCAAAAGTATTGTTCGGGAAAGCTCGACCACTGTTCTGTTTGTACGTTCAGCACAGCCATTCTGCTTCGGCGTGTATGGATTTGTTAGGGTGGGTCGGGGTAATTTGGGTATAAACATTTTCAACGTTTTAGGCCTATAGTATGTTACCATGATAAAGTTTTTAATTTTTTCCTGTTCCATCTTAGCATTGTGATTTTCTATAACGATTCTTTGGTATTTTCATGTGTGTTAACCCCTTGTTGTCAAAATGGTAACCACAAGTTTAACTATACCCATTATTCCCCATGGATGGGAGAATTTGGGTATAGTATGTATTTTGCTTGCTTATGTTTTTAAAATGTTATTACTCAGACCAATTAATTCTGGAGAAACGGAAAAATGTCTTAAGCTGCGTCCAGACTAGCGAGCCGAGCCACGTCGCGAGCCAAACTTCAACATTCCTGTGAGCCATATTTTGCATCATAAATTTATATACCTTGGTGGATGACACACGCAACGAGCAGGAAAAAAAATGGCCACCACGGCATAATTTATCTACACCTTGCATCAAAGAAAAAAGGACAGGACAGACGATGGAGACAATCTCAAATGTACTTAAGGCGAGCTGCTTATTGTGGAAATAGTTTGCTCCACTAATATAAATTTCACGAAATTAGTGGTAATTATAAAAACTTAACTCAAATATCACCAAGTGATTAAGCATCTATTTTAAGGAGGCCAAAAGTGAAAAAAGGTTCATCTTTAAGAGAATCCATAAGTGTGCAGGAAAGACTCGCAATAGCATTTATACGTTTCTTAACAACCGGTGACTCTTATACCAGTCTGCAATAGCTATTTAAGATCTCTAAACATAGTATTTATATAATTATAAAGTATATAATTAATTTAATGGAGTTGAAATTAGGAAGGTAGCATTTTAGAGATAATCTACCCGCATTTGCGTGGAAGGAGGGTGGGGAATCATGTAGGAAAAACCACCCTCAATAGACCCGACCGGGACTCGAAACCTAATCTCCCCGCCTTGGGAACGCCAGTCAAACATGAGATTGAAGCGTTAGACCACTACGCCACTGAAGCGGCCTGGGACGTATTTACCCACAAAATCTACCTAGATTTACAATCTATTCTTTGTTCACCCCTTTCTCCCCAGAGGCAGTTTCAAACTTATTTTAAATGTGCAACAAACTTTCAGAGAAAAAGTGTTACCATCGTTATACAGTTTACAACACGTAAGTAATCATGTAACTGTAAATATTATTTTTAATACACTCTCTAATTTTTAAATATTGAATTGATTTTTATGTATTTCCATCGGCCTATTATAAAACGAATTCGCAGTTAATATTTAATGTGTAAAAAAAATCAAATCAAATTTAAAGGTGTAGTAAAATTCAAAACACGCAACTGCTCAGCTAATATTTTAATCGAGTGTGACGGAAGGTTAATTATAAATAAACAATAATTTAAAGTTGCAAGTAGTTCGACTCGAGTCTCGTCTCGGAGCGCCGTCCAGTGAGCCATCCTTAGAGGTTCGTCGAAATACCGACATTCACCGGGTTGCTGCGAGCATTCCGACGAACCCATTTATCCAACGTTGACGAGGCTCGGCTCGCTAGTCTGGACGCTGCTCAAGATGCCGTTTGATGGAAAGTTCACCGGGAAGGGGATATTTTAATACATCTCTCACAAAACCCAGAGCCTTGTATGATATGCACAGTAAAGTGACAGCCTTAGTAATATTATCGGACGACCAATTAGAAAATCTTCCTTTTTTGAAGGCTTGTTGTTGACTTACAGAAAATGCACCCTCAAATACATGAGAAATGTTTTTTAATTGTATTGACTCGTAATTTGCTGCATTTAGTTGTTCTTGCAGGTCTGTATTATTGTTTGCTGATGATTGTAAAAGTTGTTGTACTCCTTTGCGAGCATGTCGTTTTTCTGCTCGTATTTTGTTATCATTACAAGTAGGCCTAGTCGGATCTACAACAGTGCTAAATATTGGTAAATTTAAATGAGGGACTGAATAAGGTTTAGCACAAGTTTTATAGGAATAGTCCCTTGTATACCTAATCTAATTCATCAAACTGTAGTATTGCGCACACGTGATAAATCGGTCCACTTGCAAGCATTTTTTATCCACTTTAATTTAGTTTCATTGTTTTTATAAAACCGTTGAAAATGAATTCCTATGTCCTTTTGGTGTATATCGTGATTAGAACAACTGGCAGCCACATAACACACCATTGTTACAAACTCACATTTGATAAACACTGCTATTATCACTCAGTGACTGACGGGTAGAGAGAGAGCTCTCAGCCGAAGTCAGCTTGGTATTCACTTGACGTCAGGGGGCGGGGCTTGCCACTGCGCATACGGCTCATGACCCCTACCGTATAGTCTATTAACCGTGGTTAGGCCTAATGCCGTGTTCGTGACACTAAAATTATATATTGAATTTAACACGTTATCATAAGTTTACTTTATTTTTTTATTAACTTTCTTACAGACTGTTTCAGCCAAATTACAAATTATTAGTGTGCAAGCTAAAAAATATTATGTATTTGCGAGCAAGGGGGGATAACATTTTTACTAAACGAAGACTCTTGATCGAGTGCCAAGAGACAAGAAATCCTCCTTACAATTTGTTAGTCCTAGCTATTTCATCATTTTTATTTGACTAAGTTAATCATATGACAGAAATAATTTGGACTATACATAAAACTGACCATACAGAAGGTTTTTGATCATACGAGAAAAAAAAAATTGTTGATGCAAGATTATTCATTTGCAGAATTTCCGCAAATACAGAGTGCCTTTCTCCCACCTTGCAAGGTGTGACTACGCAATAGCGTCAAGCTGCCTATTATTAGTACTGTGTAGGCATTTAAAATGTTTGTATATACCTCTCCCTCACTTGGTTGTAAACAAATTATCTCCCATAATGCACTTTTTAGTATGTACGTTTATAATTTTAATGTTTCAAATTTTCAAATTTTAACTTTTAGATTATTTTCATACAAAATATAGAGATCATATTAATAGGCCTATTAGCTTACTAATACTTTCTTCCTTTCAGCACTAGATTTAATGTTCAAATCGCATACTGTAATAGATTAGTCCTTTTTACAATGAAGGGAAAATTTCTTAGCTTTACTCATATTAGCTCAAAAGTTATCAATACTGGTACGAATAGTCTATTAATTATGTCTACTTACCTATTCCTGGATTGATTGTGTAGATGATGCTTGCATCAGGCCAAAGCTGATCTTCGTTTGGAACAGCATTCCTGTACTAAATACACCAGTATATTAATGCGACATTCAATTCTGTTAAGAAAATACAAATAGTTTGGTCATTCTCAACAATTTAACCAAACTACTGGCCGAAAGGTAAATAAATAACTCACTTTATAATGTAATGTAACTTTAATTGTTGCCTTTACTGACAATGTATCTCTATTATTTTTATCTATGGTGTTGAAACGATGTTAGTCTCACTCGTTATGGATTATTATTATTATTATTATGGTTATTATTATAGGTTTTTTAAGGCAAATCAATGCCAGGGTTATTAGTGCTTAGGACACTAGGGGTAGAGAAAATGACTTAAGGTATATTGAATGGCAGTTTGGTATCCTATTTTTGAACTTCCATCATATTGTGAGTTCAACATATGCCCCCTGATTAACTAATTCTTTCTCACTACTCAATCTGTTGTCAATGTTTTGTCTCTCAAGTCAAAAGATATTAAATAAAATAAAATTTAACTATAATTGCAACATGAAGAATCGAGTAAGAAAATATTTTATTTAAAAAAAATCTGAAATTATATTATATACACATTTTAAAATTACCTTCTAATAATGCGCGTTGTTATTTGTTAAATATCATATCTTAGCTATTATTTAGTCAAATTAAACATGAAAACCAATTTAATCTGATGAACCCCCAACCAGCCCCTAACAAAAATAGTGAATACATACTGAGAGTACATCCAGTTTAATATCTCCTTCAAATAAGTTTGGATTATAGAGTCCGGAGTCTGATCCCTTCATTAGTGTTTTGTAAGTTTGGTCGAGTTGCACAACAAGGTTTGGCCACGTGGGTCTGTAGGTTGAAGGATGACTGATAACAGAGTAGATGGTTGACATAACACATACCCATGTGACGTGTGGTAGATGAGCCATGCCAATTTTTCTATCTCAAAAGAAACAAGTGCTATAGATATCCTTGAAACCAGAAAGATATTCGAGGACTAAAAAAAAATGCATATTCAACATCTGCTGGGAAGTTGACATAGATTTTTTTTAAATACAGAAATTTCATTTTTACCTCAAAAGTAAGGTAAACCTGCAACTGAGAGGTTGCGGCTTTCCTTCAGTCAAAGATACAATTTTACACACTAGTTTTTCTTATTATCTAGTTAGTAAATTAAAGTTGTAATTTAATAGTCAAGTTTTTTTTTTTGCTGACAAAAAAACGTCCAAGTAAACATAATAATTTGATATTATAGGAACTGATTTTAAAGGTATATTTAGTTACAATTTATTATATTAATATAGTTAAATGAAATTAAATCCTATGAAAATGATAATATAGCTTTAAAATCAAACTTTTATTGTTACTGTATTCATTTTACTGTACTTTAGCTGTTATCTAGTAACACAAATATAAATGGTACGGTGTACCGCACATACTTTCTCTCGCTTTTATCTTAAAATATACATTTACCTAAAAAACTCATGAGATTTTTGAAACGAAATAATAGGTCCATGCATTGTTGTAGAAACATTACACCAAGGATCATAAATTAAATAGCATACACTGTTACTCTATGGCATTAGAAACTAGGAACAATGTTAGAAAAAAAATTGAGAAAGGGGAAATCTCTCTGTGCACCAAAGATCATAAGACTCAATCAAATTCACTCTGTCAAATATATATATATAATAAATTTATAATATATATAATAATATATATATTATATATATATATATAATATTATATATATAATATATATATATAATATAATATATATATTATATATATATATATATATATATATAATTATATATATTATATATATATATATAATTATATATTATAATTATATATATATATAATTATATATATATATATTATATATATATATATTATATATATATATATATATATATATATATAAATAATATATACATATGTATATATATATGCTTATATCTCAGAAATGATTGGTTTTATAAAAATATATTTCAAATAAAAGATTAGTATATTTAATATATTTAATATTACTATAACTTTACAGTGATAAGTTATTATTTATCTCAAATAGTTGTTGAGAAATGATAAAAACTGGAAAATTTCCCTTTGTAAAGTTCCCTCAAAATCATTTTCATGAAAAAAAGAGAATAGCCATTTTGTTAATAATAAGAAACAGTGTCTAGATATATAATTTAATCAAAATCGTTAAAGAGAATTTTGAGAAAATTGATTTTTATCTTTTTCTGCCCTTCAGTAAACTACCTAACCTTAAATTTAGGGTTATATATATAATTTCAAAAACACCTCGGGGGGACCTCATGAAAAGCCCAGATATCAAGTTTTAGCCCAATCGGTAAAATAGTTTCGGGTCTAGCCCGAGATACAGAAAGACAGACGGTATTGCGAAAACAACTTTTTGGCTTCAAGGGGTCGTGAAACGTCGACATTTATCAAAATCTCGATTTCGATTTTTTTTATGATCACAATACTTCTCTACGATGTGTCGAGAGAAAGTAATAAACTTGTTTCTCCAATAAAGTTTAGTGATGTAAGTGACCGTTTGACGGCGCCCCCTACTGAGATAATTATGGACCGGTTTATCAAACCTCTCAAACTCATTTTGTATGGTGCTGCCCTCTTGGTGGAAGAATATTAGAACCATCACTCCTCTCAAACCCCCCATTTTCTTTACACCATGTTACTGATTTTTTTTTTTTTTTCATTTAAGGGCCGGTCTTATGACTATCGGATAAATATTGCCTTCGTTAGCGACCAGACAAAGGTTTTATCAACCACTTTAATATTTTACGCGTATTATGGACTGGATTTATCTGCCAGATAACTATATGTAGGATAAATATATTTTTATGTAGAAAACGCAAGGTTGGTACTGTTCTTAATGGTACGCGCATGGGTATAAACGCTGTTGTTACCGCTACAGCCTGGCCAGTGGTTTCAACGCTCAGCATTTGTTAAGTAATGATGGGCAGAATCGGATGAGTAGAATCGATTCATTCGATTATTCTGTATAATGGATTCATTCGATTCTTTCAAAATCATTTGAATGAAAACAGTAGCTGACTTGACGCCAACTGCCTGATTCATTCTCTTACCACTCCCTTGCCAGAAGTGCTGAGGAAAATCGACCTTATGATTATGAATGTTTCCAGGCTATCTCTATATAGGTCTTCATTTCTATTAGGTTCATTTTCAATAAAGAGTCCCCATTGCTATACAATTATCGACCTTACGCTTTCGAATGATTCTAGGGCTAATTTAATACAAAGTTTAAGTGGTTGTACAGTTTACAATCGAATATCAGCCAAAAATAATTCGAATGAAAATTACATGATTTGATTATTTTGCTACATTACTACGTAGATTGTTCTTTTTCATTTCCTTTAAATTTTACCTTCCTAACTAACTAAACGCAAATAGCACGAACGGATTGAGGGATAAGTTTTTTAACGTTGACTTGGATTTATTAAATAGATAAGTATATACTTTCTATGTATTTAATAAAACATTGCCCGGCCGTAATATTCAGATCATATTATAATTTTATTCATTGAATTAATTTTACATTCTTATAACACAAAATATCATTATCCAGCAAACTTACGTCGTCGTTTGTCGAGTAGTAATTGTGTGTTTGATTCTAAGTGAAGCTTTCAGGAGGCATATTATTGATTCTAATATTCAAATCGAAAGTATTTTATCACTTACTCGATATATAAATAGGATTGTAAGGTTATATATTTTTTATGTTTAGGAAATATTAAAGGGTCAATTATTTCGACTCTTTTAAACACAAAGGGAAACTTATGTTTTTTATTTTATTATTAATCGTACGCAAAAGTATTTTATATTAATTGCGAGGTACTTATGTGACTAATGCGTTCACTGTATAGTATTTTGTTGTGGCTGTACTTTGGTCTTTGACAAGGAACTAAACACAGTAATAGAAAAGTGTTGATAAGCTGCAAACGCAAAGGAATGCGTGTTGGGAGATTCGACAGCAGAATGAAGAGAATAGTAGCACAAAGCAAAACGAGCAACTAGTAACTACTTTTAGTTAGAAGTAGCTAACATCCGATTATTGCCGACTCTTTACTACTTCTCAAAATCATTCGATTATTTTTCAAAGAATCGAATGATTATTCGATTCTTGAAATCATTCGATTATGCTCATCACTATTGTTAAGTAATGGCGGCTAAACGAGTGCGAGGAAACAGATTGCGTCACGTGGGTGCAGAAGCTAGGTTGTCTTGCAAGTTCTAATTTCAGCGTTTGATTTGATTGATTCTTTATTTGGTTTATAAAAAGAGCCAAGTGGCTTCGTTTGCCAAAATGATATCAATAATTTGGTACAACGTTTACAAAATTTCATAGGTCGTTTGTCAAAATCTATTCAGCCGTTTTCTCGTAATTTCTATAACCGAAAACGGGCTTATTAAATAATATAATATATTATAAGAGATATCTCTATTTTAAGATGAAAGAGAGGGAAAGTATATACGGCGTACCATACCATTTATTCTCAAACGTATAGCTCCCACTTACAATTAGCCAAAACCATGGAATATTTAGCATTAGTTTGAACTTTTGAAATTATTGTCTTTAAAATAAAGATAGAAATGAATTTGTGAAAAGTTTTGCATGCAACATTTTAAAATTATTTATTGGTTAAAAAAAACTCGTAGCCAAAGATTATCACGGATATGCATGATCACGTAAGCAAATAAACTTATCTTCAAGTTACCTATCCTTAAATAACCAAATCAAGATATGTTTCGTAAATTAAAAGTTTATTAGAATTTGAGCCATAGTAATTACTATTTTTAAAATACAGTATAGTTCACACTAACTTAACTACTATTAGTAGTAACGTTAATGAAACCCTCTTTACATTTTCCTAGGATTTAACACATTGTGACACGGACGTATTAAGTTGTTAAACACCACTGCTCTCGATTTTATGTATTCACACACGTTTGGGAACCGATTCATTCCCTTATTTGATTTAGTTCGAGAAAATTCACCCAAAACCATTTTCTATCCACTGTTGAGGGTCTGTTCGATTCTTCACAATATCATGAGGTCGTCCTTCAAATGTGTTGTATTTTCTTGATCTCATCCACTACTTTCATTACAGACGCGGTCAATTATTGCTCCCTCCTAATTTAGGTCTAGCACTAATTTTAGTATAGATCGGTTAGAATAATTTTTTTTCTTTATTATTTCCAAATATTTAAAATATAGTTTATCCTAGTTTTAACCAATAGCACCCTTAAAGTCATGCTAACGTTGATAAATATATCCAAACACTGTATGTTATAACATTTAAATTAATAAATATTACTAAACTCGTACATTTCTGTACATGCTGTGACATACTCCTTATTGATGAGTGCCAAAGTTATTGGAAAGTTGGATTTTAGCCAGTTAATTAAAAAGACAATCACGCACAAGGTAATAAACGCACAACAAAGAAAAGCAGTACTCGTACAATGGTAATTGCAATTAAGCTGGAAACAGTGTGCGGCAGACTAGATTAAGCTGCAAATAAGTTGGAAACCGTCTGAAGAAGACTAGATTAAGCGCGATTACAGCACTAGTGGTGGAGAAACAAGGAACTACCGCGGGGAAGAGAGATAAACACAATATATGGGGGGTATCACAGTGACCCACTTTCGGAAATCTCGTAATAGACATTTCAACCCCACGTCATCGAACTATCCCTAATTTATCTGATCGCGGTGTATCCAAATCACGTAGTAAAAACACGTTATAAAAGAACTACCTGCAATTTATTTTTGAAAATTTGAAATCTTTAAAAACTTTCGAACAATTTTCTTTATAATTTATGTATAAAGCATGTTTATTTTGATGAACAATATGTTGTTTATTTTTCTGAAGAAAACTTACTTAAGGGTAGTTTACTGAAACTCCTTTTTAAAAATTTTGTTCCAATCTATAATACATAATTTGATTTTTTTTTTTTTTTTTTTTTTTTTTTTACAATTTTGTCGTATTTTACCTCTATCCAACCTCTATCCAGTGTAAACACTAAATAAGTGATTTACATTTTGTCAAGTTTCGGGAAGGGGTTAAATCTTTCAACATCCCCTTGACTACGGTGTTGGACTTTATATACTCGTATATTAGCATAAGTAGTTGAACTAAATTAATGATTATGTGTCTAAGAAAATGTTACATTTTGTTGGTTTTATTTACTAAACAACACTTTTATCTCACATAAAACAACAAACATTATCATTACTAAACTAACCAGAACGATAGCAAGGCCGTAGCCAGATAAAATTTCAGGGGGGAGGGGGGCCTTGGTCGGCACATCCCCCAATTACTGGAGGCTAGAAAAAATGCTAAATAATAAACAGTTCTAGAAGCTCTCTAAAGATTTTTTATGGTAATATAACCTCCTAACTGCCGGAGGCTAGGAAAATTCTAAATATTAACCACCTCTAGAAGTTCCTTAAAGTGTTTTTTATGGTAACATAACCCCCTAACTACCAAAGGCTAGGAAAAATCTATATATTTAAATAGCTATAGAAGCTATCCGAAGTGTTTTTTTAATGGCAACATAATCCCCTAACTGCCGGAGGCTGGAAAAAATCATAAATACTAAACACCTCTAGAAGCTCTCTAAAGGTTTTTTTATGGTAATATAACCCCCTAACTGCCGGAGGCTAGGAAAAATCTATTTAGGCCTATTTAAACACCTATAAAGGCTCTCTAAAGTGTTTTTCATAGTAACATACCCCCTAACTGCTGAAGGCAAGGAAAAATTATAAATATTAAACATCTCTAGAAGCGCTTTTTATGGTAAAACAGCCCCCTAATATGTACTTGTACCTTAATTTTGATATTCTTTGAACCATAAATAAAGCCATATAAATTTTGTTCATAAAATTGAGGGGAGGGGGGTTGAACCCGCAACCCCCACCCCCCTCTGACTACGGCCTTGAACAATAGAATGTGTGTTTGATAATTAAGAAAAGAGAATGCCTATTTAAATACATAACCCATTTTTATAATTTTCATCGAATAAAAATATATTAAGTGAATCTGATATCAAGAAGGATACAAGTGTATAGCCCGAACAGTGCTAAAAATAAAATGAAAAAAGATGGGTCTTCTCCTAAAAAAAAAACTTGTACACGGCTCTGACTAGAAAGGGAAAATACAATACAATAAATTAAACAAACATACCTGTAATAAACAAGGCTATCCTCGGGTAGTGTCCCTGACTGACATGAGCGACCCTGATTCATCTTAATCAAGTGCACTTAGGGCGATTTTCAGATATACTAGTTAATTTCCATCTTACATCCAGGCGAATATTGATGCAGTAAATGCTTACCTCCCTCCTCAGCACTTAATCGTTAGATTAATCCATTAATAGAATGTTAACTTCCAGCTGTGGTCGAGAAGACGCTACTTTGCCTTACTTGGTTACTATGGCTGTGACGTCATTTATCATTAAACTAAATCCAACGTAAATTACAATAAACGGAAAACAATAAAACATTTGACACGACGAAGTAATCATATCAATGCAAATTTAAATGTAATTAGCATTAATAGTTTGACATCATTATATTGGTTTGATTAGTCTACATTTTGTAATTTGATAATTTTATCAAGTGAATATTAAGATATTTACATAAACGGGAAAAATAAAAACAACCTCACTTTCACTAGAATTTAATAAACATCTCATAAAATTTTACAACGTTAAATGTATTACAAGCTATTTTAAAATGTAATAATCTCATCCGTTAGTTTCACACGTATCAATCAATACAACATTACTTTATTACCCTCACTAGTGGTCACGTGGTGTAAGCCTCGCGAAAGTCTCCTTAAACGAGGAGATCCAAGTTCGAATCCCAGCCGAGTACTTTAGGAGTTGTTTTACACATATGATTAGTCTTTTGGGTTTCACATTATTCTCTCGCTATACGTGAGTGCAATCCCTATAAAAATTACCTTCCCCACCCCCGCCCCTTAAATTAAGTGTTAGCAGCTCTTGGTGTTAAAGTACTATCAATAAAATTACCGGTATTGATGAAAATTTCAACTATTTGTTATAAATACAATTGTAATCTATAATAATAATATGAAGAGTTTGTTTGTCTGTCATGAACATTGTGCGATATCTGCCACACAGAGAGGTCTGAAATTTAAAAATTAGTAGCCTCTGTGCACGGACATATACACCTAGAAGCCGGGACTTTAATTATTTATAAATTACGGTCATTAAAAACTGTGTCGGATGAAATAAAATTAAGATTGTTTGAATGTTTCATAGATTAAGGGGACTTGGGACACCACGTACAACTAACTACCCGTCCAGGCCAGCCACATATTTACACTCGTGTGGTAGAGATAAGGATGGTAGAATGTTAATGAAAGTGTATCAGCATTTTCATGGCAGGAGAGTGGCGAACCATTTAGGGAAAAGTCACCCTTGGTTCACCTAGGTGGGAATCGCACCCAGACTTATCTGCCCTCGGCAAAACAGATCAAATAGAGATTTGACACCTTATACTGTGTACCCATCCACCGATTTTTGCGTGCTTAATTTTTTTCATCAAAACTAAGCTTTTTTACTGAAAGGCAACTTTAAGGGATCTTAACAAAACGCATGGATGTTTAAACACATCGGAAATACTTTGCATCTTTACAATAATTAATGGTATTGTAACGCTCACAAAGTAATATGCTCCAAATTATCCCTCAAATTTACACATAATGTAGTGTAAATTGTATTTTTCACAAGAAGCCATAATGGGAAAGAATGTCGGAAAGCTGAGTTATTAAATGCCTATCTGAATACGCCACTGTATGAGAGTAGGTCGCTGTTAGCTAACCACCACTCCAGTGGTGAATGGACTCTAGTATTTTGCGTGGGTCCCTAATTTATAGAGCCGCCTATTAGAGTGCTGAAACACGTTGTACGCGTCCAGAATTCCCGCAATACTAAGGAATAAGAGTGTTATTTTAAAATAAGATCCACGCTAAAATGTAGGGAAAATGTATCAACACATCTGTATAGTATCAAAAACCTTACATTCTCAATTTCATATTTAAAAACAGTTTGTAACTATATAAAGAGAGAATTAGCTAAATGTAGCAGTCTGAAATCGGGGTAAATAGTTTGAAACATAGTTATAGGCTAACCTTCCTTTCAAAAAGAAATGTAATCTTTTAACAGGGTCTCAATAGAATATTTCAAAATGATTTATGTTATTAGTGATTTTGAAGCTCCATAAATGTCATTTCCATAAGAAAGTCTGAAATGAAAGGACATTTCCCTTCAAGTAGGTGGTGCCCTTAAGTTGATTTGTTAAAGTTTACTAATATTTCGTCTCACCCCACGGATAACACGTAGATTTGGTAGGTAGCACAACTCGAACCAGGAATCGCATTATAATGCAGTAAATTATTATTAATTAGAATTTAGAAAACGATTGAATTGAGGCTAGTGAAACAACATTACCATTTTAAAAAAATACAACAAAATTAACTATTTTACACCCTCTTCAGTGGCCGCATGGTCTAAGGCATAACTCTCGTGTTATACTAGACTGCCAAAGACGGGGAGATCGAGGTTCGATTCGTGTCGGGTGCACTGAGGGTGGTTTTCCCTAAATGATTTAAAACTCTTCCTCCACGCAAATGTAGGTGCACTTCCTTTAAATTACTTTTCTAATCCCTAACACACTAGTGTAATTAGTACATAAGCGTATAAACCGAACGGGTAGTAGGATGCGGTGCTAAAAAACTGTTTCACTGATCCAAATTTTGCTGTTGCCCAGTGAGGAGTGCAAAAACCCGTACGTAGATGCAATTTATGATTCGAGCGCAATAATTTGTGTATCAGGCAATCTACTGTGTACTGTGTACTGTGACTCTAGACCCTGGGGAACGGGGGTTCACTTTTTTGAATTCCCCATGAAGGTCGTCTAACTATGTATTATTTTTTTATATCCTCTTTCATTCGGATGCTCTTGCATTGTCTTACAACCATTCTAATCCCAGCTCGTCAATAATATCACATTATTGTCAGTGTATTAAGAGAAAATAACAAAACCAGAAAACTTTAAGCAACTGAATATTGTCATAATGTGTTTAATTATTTTAAAAGTACATTACCCAAGGTTTAACTGTCACAACCTGACTGGATTATAAATCATAAAACATTTTCTATGCAATCATTTTATAATTTTATCTTATCGGAATCGATGTGTTTCTCGGCCGTAGTTTTATTTTAGGAATACTAACATTTTTGATATGTTCTAGAGCTAAGTCAGTTTATAAGTCGTGTGCTGATGTAATAAATCAGTTCAGAAAGTGCACGTTAAATGCCTCAAATAAGATAATGAAATGAAAAATGCTAGCATCTTCTTTTTTCATTAGCAAATTGGCGATCTTCTTTTATCATGTGCAGTGACGCAGTTTGGTTTCATGGTACCCGGGGTGAGTGATAAAACTGGTAACTACCGCCTCCCATATCCTCGAACTAAATGTAAAGGGGGGAACAAACTAAAATATCCCTTTATCCCTTCACCTCACAATTTTAGGAAAACTAATACAGCCAACCAAATTTAGGTTTAGTACCAATTAAATAAGATGTGATTGTTGCGTGTAGAACTAATGGGAATTTCTGTTACAAAATTCAAATTAAATCTAAAATGAGAGTCAAAAACCTCAATCTTTGGTGGGTACTGAAATGGATGTCTTGGCTAAACAACTTATGACTGAGATGACCGTCTATAAACCAATGCAATGGAATGTTTAGTGGAAGTTAAATCAATACCATGTATGACGCCACAGTCGCGGAAGAACATTGACGAAAGTTGTTTAGTCAACTATTTACATCTTCCTGACCCTGATGTACACTCCATTCAGCCTGAAAGGGATTAGTCTTACCCTGATAGATTACATTATGGCCCTATCATATAAGCTGCACCATAGGGCAATATTGCTGGTAAACCTTGCTACCTTACAGGATAAAGGAGTTGCCAAGTACTTGTTGAACAAGATTATTGCTAAGATCGTTATTCACATTAAGCTATCTACTAAAATATTGTGCCAAAAAAGTTCACGAAAATATTTTATTTCTATATTTCGCCGCCCTTACAAAATTTTATCTCCACTCCCTTTTCCTTCCCAAATCTTGCACCTGATCATGTGACACGAGTTGACCCGTACTCCTTATTTGGGAGCTGAGGCAAAATTTAAAACGGGCGAAGAATTTCAATGGGCTATTTTATTGGAGTAAATAGAATGCATGCTCTTATAAACTGAACTAATAAAACATAACGTGATTAAAATAAGAAACAGACAGAGGAAGAAGCTTTTAAAATTTTGTGGGGCGTGTGCTATTACAATACTGTTTCTGGAACTAAGCCTATTGTTTAGTGTGAATATAATATCTACTGAGCCAGCTGTGCCCTATTCTTTGTTTTAATTAGTTATATTCATTATCACTAGGTGTCAGCACCACACTGATGTCTTGTTATTTGATCCGATTCCCGCCCTTCACCCCTAATGGCTCTAGGCTCATTCGTCCCGCGCTTTTCTTATCATAACGAGTAAAACTGTGATCAAAGCGTCTTTTAGCCTCGGTGCACATAGCCATGAAATTCTCTGGTGTGAAATAATTAATAAGTTGTAACGATGTTGATTTGGATCGCTCTTATATATTTAAAAAGTCATGGATGAAGGTATTTTTCTTTAAAGTATCGTATGAAACTTATCCTTTTAAGACTTTATCCATGGAGAATCACGCGCTTTTCAGGATCTAGAAGGATTGCACTATTAAAACTTATTTTTTATTTCAAAATTTCACTCCGTAGTATTTACCAAACAAGCAAGAGACGCCAGCTCCCTATACCCAATAGGAAGCTAGCCTTCAAGACACCTATCGCAGGAACGCTTTTGATTTGTTGGTTTTGACACTGGTCACGAGAGGTCCAAGGAGCAAGGGGCAAGGGGTATGTCATATATAAGCTGTGTGTGCGTATGAATATATAGAGTAGTCACATACATCCAGAGAGAGTGCCAGCGACATAAACCTAGAGAACGTGTAATATCACGACAATACATAATTTGTATTTCAAGTAAAATTGTATAAGAAGATATAATCACTCCAAAAAATCGTGTGCAACATCAACAGTTGTATTTATTTAAATCAATAAAACCGTAATATCATAATTGTCGCTCGATCACGGGGCTATAAAAACCAATTAATTCTCAAACATTCCGTATCATTTTATTTGGTGCCCAACGTGCATGCGTAACATTTTTAAGTGCTCAAGAAATAAGATTGGGGCGCCCCAGCCATCATCTCCACAATCCAGGTATTCTCAATCACAGTTCACAGAGGTCAGTTAACTCACTTGTTTTCTCTGTGTTTGATAATTTAATGCGTGTGTACAAAATCTCGCCTGTTAACACCGCACACCTATTGTTTGGCGAAGCTTCATAAGTAAGAGTGCCAGAGGGACCGAACCCGTCTAATTTTTGAGCTACGCGTATCTCTAGAAACTATTTAAAGGGTAGTAATAGGATACATTTTCTTATTGTTAAAATAATATTTGTTTGCATGGTACACAATATATGTATGATCTTACACAAATGTATAGCTTAAAGTGTATAAAAATACTTCTCCTCTAAGTTATAGAGAGTAATTTTACCATAGATTTGGGGGAGGCGGGGTGCAAAATATCTTCATCTTCAATTAACATGTGTGTGTTTACAATATACCCATTAAGACCCTTGCTCCTGCGCCACTAAAAGTAGATATAATAAATCAAATTCCAATGTACTATCGAGTTAACGTCAAGCATGCTTGCTTTTTAGGGATTGTAAATCAAGATTTGAGGTTGGCTATGAGGACTCAAACGAGGTGGTGGTGATTTCCAAGTTTCTAGCTGATCTTTCATTTTCAATGAATAGCAGTTTACTGTTGAGATTTCAATTAGATCCAGTAGTAAATAATAGTGTTGTGCAAATTAAAGGAAACATTGAACTCGGCAGGGAAATTTTGGTTAGCTTCAGTTATGTTGGTCACACTGCTAACGGCAATTTTTGTCAGTTATTACCCAGAAATCTGTGCTAAATGCTAACAGATGATTATTGTGTTACTATAAGGTTGTGTGTCCAGTGTATTGTGAAGTTAATTATAAGCTGTCTATTTTTTTAATTCAAAGTGTTTCAAATTAATTTGCACAACACGGTAATAATACCCAGTACCCGCACTGATAGAAACGTGGAATAACCGTCGATCTGATCTTATCTTGTCTGCCGAAGACGGAGCGGTCGAGGGTTGAATCTTAACTGGGTGCACTGAGGGTAGTTTTCCTAGGTGTTTTTCCACTCCCCCTTTTATCCAAATTTAGGTACATTTCCCTTAAATGAAACCCTCCTCATCCATACTCCACTAGTATAACATGCGGGTAGCCCGTATATGTATTAAGAATTTAAACACACAAAAAAGTTTCAGTAAAAAAAGTATTAAAATCGCTTGACTAGAAAACTCACTAAACTTTGTAGGCGTAAATTGATCTGATTTTAGTAAATAGTAAAGTGATAATTAAAAATAAGTAATCAAAATATCCATGGTCATAAAAATCAACAAACATGTCATTTAGGACCCTTTTGTTTTGACACGACAACGTGTACACACATGTTTTGGTATCTTACGTTTCATAAAAACGAAGCAATTAAAAACTATTATTTTCTTGTGCACATTAACACTCGGGTGAGCAAATAATGACAGTATATAAACCGATACTATCAATTCATGAAATAATATTTTATAATTCAACTATGGGACATTGTTTTAGATATAAGAGCACTCTTAAAAAACACACTGACTGACATTTCAAGTTGTCGTTGGTTAGGACTCATATCCAGTGAGTGGTGTAGAAGCGATATAGACATAAAAGCACGTTCAGTGAAGATTTCTGTTCTTCATTTAGTTTCAAATAAACACTCAAAACAAGTGTATTTTTCTATACTTTTTTAAATCTCATTAGGTCGGTTCTTGAATGTGAATGAAGGGGTTTAATGAACTTTCCATTTTAAACTTATGATCTGCTAGTTGGTAAAAAAGCTATTATTTCGGCATTACGTTCCAGATCTCTTGAGAAAACCGTGATGCTAGGTGACGAAAGTTTCCGGACAATATTTTGGCTCCTCTTTGCGATAGTTTTTATTGCAACACATGCGTTCACGACGGACGCCTCGGAGAACAACTTCATCCAAAACGAGATAGCTGAAGAAAATGACGAGAACATTGAAGACGCGGAACCTGATTCGAGGATGACGAACGAGGTCGTAGGGTTTCCCGGCGAGATTGAGACGGTGGGTCCGGAAAATGGGAGGGAAATAAAAAATAAAGAAATAAGCTCATCCCTGTCGTCCGAATACGACGACTCCTCCGAGCTTGTCGAGAACGACATGCAAAGAGACGTCATTCCCGGGAAAAACAGGCACGTGTACTCCCTTCCTGCTCGTATTAACGCGCGTCTCAACGTTCATCAACTATTGGAGAAGAAAAGACGTGAGAAACCCGGGAAAGGCGCGGGAGAAAAGCTAAGTGGCAAGGAGAATGTCAACCACGAAGCCGCTCAGAAGAAGAAGGGAAGTAGTAAAGGAAATCTCGTGAATAAAGCTGCCGGGAGACGTCAAACTAAGACGCGGAGGTCTAGATCGTGGGAGGGTGCTTCTTACCGACTGATCAGACCGAAGAACGTGCCATCTCTCTTCGGACCTCCACCTCCCCCACCACCCAAACCATCCATTATTGGTGGACTCATCGTGCCGTCTGGATCGCACCCACCCTTGCCTGGATTTAAGGTGGGTACACATAAGTCAAACCCATTAGTTGCTTAAATATTGCGCAGGGGGTGAAGAGAGGGGATGCCGCACTGGAAGGTCATAGGACAGCGTTTTTAAACCAGAGTCATCAAGTGTGCCGTGGAGGTTTGGGGTAAGATTAAATAATAAAAAATATTTTTAAAATCCTTTATCAAAATTATTTTTAAAAGTAACACGCCTATTATAATTTTAGCAACTAAACTATTAAACACATCTTAATACTCGCTATTTTAATGACAAAATCGCCACTTAAAGACCTACGACGTGTCTTGACAGTTTTGGTGCCTTGTTCAGTGTACCACGAGTTGAAAATATTGAAAATCGCTGCTCTAAGACGTTAGTCTTGAAATATCTTTGACTGTGGTTGGCGGGGTTTGAATCCCAGAGATTAGTGGGCGTGCCTTCCCACATGCTACTTCTTCACAGCGGTTCCCCCACCCTCTCTATATGTTAGTGCAAGTAAGTTTTTTATGTGTTACCTTTTAATTAAGACCCAGGGGAAGACGACGACAGGATAGATCCTCCCGGTCCCTAATAATCTGCTCAAATAGAAAACTTAGTAACGTAAATTAAACTAAACAAGCTATAAAATCACAGATTGGGTTTTAGTGGGTATAAAATAATTCTTTAATGCTAATTGAAAATTGACTATTTCCAATTCCTTAGCGAGTGGAGGGGGTTTCTACCCCCTCCAGTCACAAGTATGATTAATAATTTATTTTTGTGTTCCACATTAATATTTAGGTTCGTAGCTTATTGGAGTCTTATAAATATACAAGTAGCTAGGTCTATGTAGGTCTATTATAGCACTAAATTGCTTCATGAGGAACTTAGTGTTAGAAAAATCTTTGACAACTCCCGTTACGGATTTCACCACGACCTACGGCAAGTAGACACTCCCTTCACAAATAATAACCGAGTAAGAACCTGGTTAGTTCTGTGTCCTCCAATAAATAAGATATACCAATGTCTGGAATAATCTGCCTATATGGACGCCTCAAAACATAAGGTCAATAATTAAATACCAACACACTTACTACCCGCTTAAGTGGTCGAATGGTCTAAGGCCTCACTCACGTGTTAGACTGACCTCACAACTTGGGAATGTGTGGAATGCCACATAATAATAATAGACTGACCTGCTTAATACGGGGAGATCGGACTTCAAATCCTGGTCGGGACTACTAAGAGTGAGGTGACCTGGTGGTCTAGGGGTAAGGTGTCATATTATTATTATTATTATTATTATTATTAGCACCGCGTCTTACTACCCGTTCGGGTTATACGCACTTACGCTAATGTGTAATGGTAGGGTGATTGTGAGATGAAATGGAGGACCTACAGTTTAACGTGGAATCCGAACCACGGTAGAGGCCTGGCATTCCTCACATTCACAAGTTATGATTAATACACATCTTGTCAGAGGTGAAGGAAGGGTTTGGCAATCAGATAAATCTGTGCCGGGACCGAGGATTGAACCTCAGCACAGAAGTCTGAAACCTTACCCCTAGACCACCAGGTCACCCATAAGGTGTCATACTTCTGTGATGAGGGTCCGGGGTTCAATCCTCGGTACCGGCACAGATTTATCTGATTGCCAAACCCTTCCTTCACCTCTGACAAGATGTGTATTAATCACAGCTTGTAAATGTGTGGAGTGCCAGGCCTCCACCGTGGTTCGGATTCCACGTTAAACTGTAGGTCCTCCATTTCATCTCACAATCACCCTACCATTACACATTAGCGTAAGTGCGTATAACCCGAACGGGTAGTAAGACGCGGTGCTGCTAATAATAATAATAAATAATAATAATAATAATAATAATAATAATAATAATAACACTAAGAGTGGTTTTTAATAAATGGCTAACCACTCTCATCCCACGCAAATGCGGGTAGACTACCTATAAAATGCTTCCTTCCTCATACCTAACCCATTAAAGTAATTATCATACAAGCGTATAACCTGAACGGGAAAAAAAATTATACGCAGTGATTTAAAAAAAGCCAATTTTGTTCTTTAATCCTTCTATCGCTTATTGATATTATAATTTCGTCATACCTTATAAAATAATACTTTGAATTATCTCTCTCCTTTTTTTCCGCACACAATATACACTGTAATTATACAATATTTTTATGTTTTGTTGTTTAATGCTTCGATAAATTATAATTTAACTACATTTAATTTTAATTGTATGTAATACTAACATCCTAATTTTATATACACTCATAAACTAATTTATAACCTAATCATTCTCATATAATATTTACTAAATACTGTATTATTATATTAAACATTATCGATCAGTTTCGTAACAAATATTGCTGTAATGTCTTAGTGTAAAAGTGACCAAAAGGCCGAGTCACGCAAATAATTAAATATATCATGCCATTTTGGTGACATATTTGTGTACTAAGTTTGATCGAGGAACACATTTCCGGTTTGTGTTTATTATAATAAATGAAAGTACAGTTCCTTGTTAATATTCAAGGGATGGAAGAGCAACATGTTTTCCAATACCCCCTTCCCAATTCACCTCCTTTTGCGTGAGAACCTCTCTCACTATAAATTATTAAAAAAATAGTTTAACATTAAAGAAAACACTACCCTAAAATTTTCAATTTCTATCATTTAAAGCTAAACTATGTTCAGATTTATTTTTATTGTGTGGTTAAAGTAGAACTGTTTCCCTTCGCCATATATATATTTATTTATTTTTGCTCTGTGTCTTGTTACCCGCCCGATTAGTGAAATAGGGACGAGGATGGTAGAGTTTAGAGGAAATGTTAATACATTTGCATTTTAAAAGGTGGTAAACAATTTAGCATAAACCACCCTCATTATACCCAGCTGAAGTTCAAACCCCAACTTACCCGTAACTAACGTAACAGACCAAACGTGGCTGACACTTCTCTATCCCACGTGTCCATTGTTGCAGATACATGATTAAAACAACATTATTAAAGAATACAGCTAAGGCTCATAGAAGTACATATGACGAGATCATCTTGTATTTGAAAATGGAAGCTATAGAAGTGACTGAATATGACAATCTATTAATTTAAACGTCTAAAGTAAATAAATGTTATTATTGAAGCTGTCAGCCTAAAAATTAACATCTTCGAATATCACAACTTAACCAAACACGTAGCAGTAGTCTAGTATGATCAGTTGAGGCAAATTGACCTTTGAACTTCTACAACGATCTGGAGAGAGTGTGTATTGTGATGAATTTTTGCCCCATTTTATTTTTTGCTCCATTTTAGTCCCATTTGATTTTATGTGTGCCCGTTGGGTTTTATGTGTGCCCATTGGTTTTTTATGTGTGCCCATTAGTTTTTTATATGTGCCTATTGGATCGAAATGTTTAGGTATGATTGGTACTGACGTGGGAATTTTTCTCATTGGTAGAGGGAACGTGCAGTCTCGGGCACTCCTCCCACGACGTCCCATAAAATGTCGGCATCGCTACTGAGGGTGGGAACATGCAGGAGCATGCTCTCTTGTCGGCCGCTTAGCGTAGAGTGTGAAAATTGGCTCCCTCTCGCTAGCTCCTGAATCTATTTTGGTGTCGCAACCCTCCCCTTTCTCCTTCCCACCTCTATGTGGTAGTGGATTTTCCCGGTGACGTCATTGTTACATTGGCGCCAGTTTGGCGGCTTGACAAGACAAGTCGAGATAGGATTAGATCACAATCTTGAATTATGTCGCAATGGGTTTTCCCTGATGACTCATACCTAGTGCCAGTTTGGCGGCTTGACAAAACAAGTCAAGACAGGAATAGATCACGACCTTGAATTATGTCGCAATGGATTTTCACTGATGACTCACACATAGCGCCAGTTTAGTGGCTCGACAAGACAAGTTGAGACAGTAATAGATTGTGACCTTGAAACTGTGAGAGTTGGTGACAGTTTGATAGCTCGACAAGTTGAGACTTGTATCTGGTCCTCTTACGTGTAAGGTAGAAAGAGGTTTTGCGTGAATAATACACGATATAACAAACATATATTTATGAAAGATTAAAGGTTTCAAAGACATACATAATATTTACAATACACTTCTACAAGAATGACCTATATATTCGTTCATACTTTTCCTACAGTGTCTCTTAAATGTGTTGGTAAAATTACCTTTAGTTCACAATCAAGCATGTGATAGTCCAAACCGATGACTTGACGTGTATAATAGTTATCACTGATATGATCAAGGTTTCTTATGTGTGTTTCCACAGTAGGTTGTTCGGGATCTATGATATCCGCTGATTCTGTTAGCGTGTCACACATATCCACGATGAGTGTGTCGATCAAATCGTTACAATCTCGTGCGATGGGTGTTGACTACATATCCCTTCGGTCGAAAGTGACACCGATGAGGTCCCATATCTCACAAAGACGAGCCCAGCAAGGTGTTAGATAGGCAACCCATTTGAGTCCAGCCTTTTGTTTCTCGCTGATGACGACCATACGGTTACCGCACATGCGTCTCAGAGAAATTTAATGATTAGTCAGACTAATCTTCTGAGGAGGCTGCGTGTTGCTGCAAAACTTTGATATGACCGACTTGTAGTTGCCAGTTCTTGCCACTCTGTACGATTAAACACGGCACAATTCCCTCCACATTTTTCTAGCTGAATATAGGTCATAAAGTTGTTCTTGACACTCATGCCGACGATGACTCGTTTGGCGTCAACTTCATCCAGTGGAAACAAAGTTTTGAAAATACTGGTGATGGCGAACGGCTTCACCGGCTTTGCTTTGTGGGTGCAAACGTCATGATGTTTGACCGCTTGGACGACTGTCGTAATTATGACCGGCACGCCGTCGGGACGCCCCTTTTATAGGGAAAGAAAAGGAGCACGCTGATTGGAGGCAGACTCTTTAGGGCCGGTAGGACCTTAGCGCCTTGAAAATATGTTGTAATAACTCACTACCTTAGCGCCGTTGCCTGTATCATTGGTGGGTGAGAATAGGGCCGGGAAAGTTTTCATTAGAATGGTCTGGGCGTGATAGATAAGGTAGATGAGACAATAATGGCCGCAAACTTCTGAGGCTATGCTTTGAAGTTGTATCGTGTTATGAGACTTGCGGGAAGTGTTTTTGCGTATAAGTGTCCGATGTGATTTTATACGGGGTGAAAAATCATAGCTGTCAAAATATTCTCCCACGCCGTTCTTGTCAATAAATATGGTGACCCAATGTGTCGCAGGCTTGGTGTGTGGATCCGTGTTGATGAAAAGAGATGCAGTTCGCGTTATTCTTGCAGCTAAAACACCTGATCATACAGAACGGAAGCACGGGTTTGTGTTCAGCGCACGTCTTGTAGTGTGTGTGTGTGTCCATTTTCAATCATCCAATCTCGAATTCCTCAAGAGATGGAGGCCGAACAGAAATTCCAAACAGAATTATGTGTCATGCACATGGTGCGACACAATATAAGTGTTTTAAAAGATGGACAATTTCTGTCGTAGAGATTTACGACAGGTGTAGGCGTGTATTTAGATAGAAAACTTTTCTTTTCTGCCCCCTTGACATACACGATTTCTGCACGCTTTGTGACACGGGAAATGAGGGATTCGAGCAGACTTTAATCCACATCACCGGAATTCCAAGGAATAACGTACAGTTTGTTTGATAGAGTCGGATTGTTTTTTAGCAGTGTTGGAAAATTCCTCGATGCCGTAAGGGGCTTTTAACACCCAATGTTAAGTAATGTACCACCTACAGATCAAACACTCAGTTCCTTGACGAAAAGCACTTTGCTCTCGTCGATGAAGATCTGTAAATATACAATGACGTTCATGAATTAATTGACGGAAGTAAGGGGCGGGAAGTCGCTTATATTAACTCCCAAAATCAGTCACGACGTTTCTGTCCTTGTCGATGGTGATGATGTTAGCAAACTTCCCGTACACGATACAGTTGACAGTTTTGGTGAGAGCTTTGGTGAAGCTCACTTTGATACTCAGAGAGACATGCCTCGTTAAATTCCAATGCGATGTTATGTGGGTGGACAGATCAGGTGTGAGATCGAAAAGCATGACATAATATCTCTTAGGAAAGGCTTCCCGTGTGATGTCGCAACCTTCGTTCATGAAATGGATACCCGTTTCTGAAAATAGTTTGTAGTATGACATGACATAGTTAACGTTTGAAAAATCGAGCTGTAACTGTTTCAACGAAACTTGCTCCCCGTCCACGTACAACGAGAAATGGTTCATACCATAGGTTTGAAAGAAGAACGGGCTCCTGGTGGCATCTACGTTGAACGCGGCGTTTGATACAAATCCCACGATGCATCGTTTGGGTAACTGTCTTGTGAATACGTTATCTAGTGATTTCCCTTTCACACCCGTAGGAATAGTGAGTGTTTTTACTCCCACGTGGGTAATGGGATACTTTGTGGGACTGACGTTTAATGCATTAAAAGGTTCCAACAGTATAGAAGTGCTACTTTGACACGTCGCACTAGAAGACAGGTTTAAACGATGTGAACCTTAAATTGCGGGATTTCAGGGACAGTCATAAGACTATATCCGTCTCTGGAGCGGACCAACTTGACTCTGAGCACAGTGCCATTCAAAAGGTATTTCTCTTGGTTAAACACATCACCATGTAGATACCCCAAAGTATCCACCGCCCTACTTTTAGCAGTGAAACTGTGACGAGCCTCAAAACCCTTGTTTCTCGCGTTAACATTTCAAATATTCCGGGGTGATTGTCTGCGAACCACAGACCGCAAGTCAAATGTATTCTTTGGAATTCACTGCTGTAATTGAGCAGCGTCTCAATGTAGGATCTATAATCATACGTGTTACTCGGTGGTGAGACTAGTTTTTGGTTTAAAAACACATCCATCTGCGTGAATAGCGAATGCAACCAGTTGATGGTGAGAGCGATTTGATCCACCTCAGTGAAAGCTCCACCGTCAGGTTTCATGATAGCAGCCCTGAGATAGAGCAATGTCTCTTAAAGATCGATATAGAACTCGCCTTGGCTGGTAAAGGTAAATTCGATGGGTGAATCATCGGTGAGAGAAGAGACAGTTTTGTACTGGGTCCACTGTCCTTTTTCAAGACTGGTTTAAGTGGGTGGGACTAAAAAGTTATCCAGTTCACTTCTGGCACACTCGCAGGACTGGGGGTGTAGAAACGACATTTCAGCTGAAAATATCTACCGCTTCCTTCTTGACATTTTTACGTCAGATAGCGACAGAAGATTGACGTAGGTGTTTCTTACAACGCCCTTTATAGCATGAGCTGGTCATCAGTGTGTCGATCTTCTGCTCAGCCTGTCGTTTCAGTTTTGTTCCAGCCTCGCTGACACTCTGGCGTAGGGCCTCATTGAAAGGACGACGCTGATTGGTGACGTCGGAGAGCACGTTGATACCAGTATGAAGCACCTGTTTTCCAATGGCTTTAGCACAGCTTCTTGGCAACGGTACGACGCTCTTGAAAAGGCCGCTGAAAAAACTTCCTATTCCATGCTCGCGTTGATAGGGAACACCGTGTAAGTTCGAAGATATTCCTGTTCCAGCCTGGTTTACGTAGTATCTTTGGTAAGGACAGTTCATGTTGAGTAGCGTAGAAAATGAAGTTTGGTGAACATTTTTTCAAACTCGAATGGTACAGGTTCACCAGTGTCTGTTCTTATATAGATATCTAGGCTTTCAATATCCCTTCTAAGCACGGGCTTGTAGTTCAACGGAGTATAGCTAACTGTCTTATATATGCCGTAGATATAGTTTGTGTTGTTGATACCGACGATACGCAAAAACGGTGCCACAATGTCATCCACAGTCTGAGGATCGACGATATCCGTGTAGATGTACATTTGCAAGGGCAAGCCTAGTAGAATGTTGGCTGCGTACGGTGACTTTTGGACTTTGGTCAGATTAATCTTAGGATCGAGACCGAACTGTAAACTTAGTTGAGTAGATAGAGTCAGCAGCTGTATATTTGGTGCCGAAGAAACAATGACCACTTTTTTTTTAGGGTTGTGTACTTAAATACAACGCCGAAATCCCCTTTAAACGCCTCCTCATCGTTTAGGGCTCTGACCAATACATGAATAGTGCTGTAATATCCAGGCGGGATGTGATCCTTGAATATTTGTTCCACGCCGTTATCGTCCACCCAGTTGTACCATACAATATTTTACCCTTTGTTTACGGTGGTGAAATAACAAGGATATTGAAATTTAGCGAGAGCTACTTCCCATTGTACATCGAGTGTAAGATGGTAAGATAGTTGCATGGTGGAATTCACGAGGGAATTTTTCGGGAAATATCCCATAGAGCTGTCGCTCGGCAAAGTGATGTAAATCTGTTCTTTCATGGAGGGGCACTGACGTAACTGGCAGGAATACAAGAATTAAACTTGGCGGGATAACTTTTCTTCTCCACGTACACTTTCTTTCTGGCGCCTTTACCTTTGACACGTAGTATTTTATCAACTTTAAAAGTTTCGGAATGACGTACGCGTTGCAATTCGGGTTTATAAAACGTCCTATCCACCTCCTCGCCGTCAAGATCGGTTAGCCTGTAGACGACTGGTTGTCGAAACAAAACAATGCTGACTTTGAATATTTCTTCGCTCCAATTGCTCTCGTAGCTCTTTTCAAACAGTATTTTGTATTTGCTAATACGCACCGTGTCACCATCTTTGAGTTTTGTCTTATTATTCGAGTTTGGGCGCCGCTCTCCATACAAATTATCTCTGACTTGTATCACATTGGTTTCTGAAACGTCTGCAGGTGTCATCTTAATACTGGAATGTTTTGCGCCGTTTTAAGCGTCGAAGATATCTTAGAGGACGTCCATATGCGATACGTGTTATTTTTGGTAAAGTAGCATCACATGCGCCCTTTCAGATTTCTATTGAATTGTTCCACGATGCTTGCATTTATGTCCGGGTTATGGGTGGTGTAGTAATACACAGATTCTTTGTTGAGAAATTTCCGGACTAGATGTGACGTTAACTTTGTCCCCCTGGTCCGTCTATATACTATAGGTTTACGGCCACTTAGTTTGAAAATTTCCTGGAAGGTGTCCCTCATGACGCTCCCCGTCTTGGAGGAAAGCGTCCTTGCCCAGGCCATCTCTTGATAAAAACGTCGATGACGGTGAGCAAATACACGGCACCGTCGTTGTATTTTCCGAGACTTCGCATATTGTTGAGATCGGCTTGCCAGATATCGTCAATGTTTGTCACCAAGTATTTGTTGCGTGGAAACATTTTCATCACAGATTTGTGTAGTGTATAAGCATCCTGCCCACGAAGCCATTCTCGTACATTGGCCTGATATTTCCTGGAAGCCTTTACGAGTGACACCACGCCTGCAAACCTTGCAGGATGAGAAGGGTCGTAGTAGATGTCGACCAAAGGGTCAATTAAGCTCTGAAAGGCAGCCACATGTTTTCGTCCACCCTTTTCAGTTTATTCTTCTTAGAGCATTACGATGGTGTAAGTGGTTGGGGTACGGGCGTCGGATCTCTAATGGGTGCCAAGCGTTTCTGGTTTACAATAAATTATTTCGGGACGGTTATTTTTTGGAGCGCCTTGAGAAACTATCACCATCCCGACGGCTCACTGTGTCTGTTTGCTCTGACAAGATCGTTGACTAAATCCACGATATTGGATCCACGGAGAGGCGTATAGTTAATACTCATTTCTCCATTTGCGTCCCAAGAGATATCGCCTCGGGAAATGTGTTCTAGTAAAATTTCGGATTCTTTACGTGCCTGTACGGGTACAGTATTGAGTACAGCAGGGATGGGAAGTACAGCTACTTTATGGGTAGTTGTGGCGCTAATTTCAGGCGGTGCAGGATGCTGACTAAAGTGCAGATAGCGTTGTAGCACTTCTTAGTATAAAGTCCATTTAGACTTGTCGTTAAGTTTTGAAGCGAGAATTTTTTCCATTTCCTTGTCCAGCTCGGAGACCACTAGATTTGTGGCCAACGCTACTTGTTGGTGATGTTGCTCGTAACAGTGTAATGTTTCCGGTGAGACCAATATCATCTTTTTAGTGTGTTCCATTATCTACTTGTTGAATAAGGAACCGAGAACACTGCTGATTAATGGGACTAAAAGTAAGGGCAGGAACGCTCCTCCTTTTTGAACGAGTAGTCATCTCTTCTTCTTCCAGCACTCTCCTCGTTTAATAAGCTTCCGCAACACCTGCTTGTGAGCACGTAACTTGTCTTCTGCGCAATTTTCAACGGCACCCTCCTTTTTAAAGTATTTGAGGTACACTCACAACAGAGTCAATCAGTTTCTTGCCTGCCGTTTTCAACAAGGTTACACGTTGCTGCGGGATCATGCGATGCATCGCACGCAACAGAGGGGTTTGCTTCAGCACTTTGGGACTCATGGTTATGAAATGATCTGTAATCGGGAAGTGTCGGTGTTTTTATAGCTTTTGCGTGGTAGGTACACGCAGCACCCGACATTTGTGCGGGTTCTATATCTGAACCATTTGGGTGTACTTTGCTTGATATCTAACAATATGTAGCCATGGGGATTACTTGAAGAATCAGTGTAAGCCTCTTGTAGGACATGCGGGTTTTCAGGACATACCTGACGTGCAAATTGTTGTATCTGAGCTTTATCCCTGGGATTTTTAAAAAGCACGATATAGTGCGCGTTAAAGGAAATGTCTCTTTGGTCCTTGCCCTGGTGGAATATATTTTGTGTAAGGTATAATACGCTAATATTTTGATGGTGGCATCCTTTGGTGAAAAGATCGACGACCACTTCGTTAGCATCACGCATCAGGTCGTCTAGGGTAATGTACCTAGTCACCTCTCCTCCTCACCTTCTCAGCTTATCATCGGTCCACGGCAGTCAGTTTGTTTGTTGGTAGAGCATCTCGGGGTAACTTAATATTATGGTGGGGGTAGAGGACGTCGCAGATTAAATAAATGGAACTTGTGAAGTAGAAGTTTTAATATGGAGAAACATTTAAGACATTTGCACTAGGTTACTTAAGTTAAAGATGAAACAGAATACGTATTACATGAAAAGATGATAAAATAATTAATGCCGTGGGCCTTTAGCCACATGGCCTAGTCTTCCTCCAACCCATCTCTAAGCACGTATTAGAACTTTACAATTCCCGTCCTTTCTACTCGCGTGCTGATCGGGAAAAATCTCCCAGCACGTCCTATCGACTCGCGTGCTAATTAGGAAGTTCCTCAGCACGTCTTCACGACTCGCGTGCTGAACCGAAAGTGCCTTGCGTCTGACGCTTCCCTTCTACTTAGGGTCAAAAACAGACGCTTAATCGGGGATGCTGATTGGCTAGCAGTTCGCGCCAAACCTCCCTTTCCACTGTGAGGCCACACGTGCAAGACACAGGTGCACCTCATAGCTTCCGGGTACTGATAAGATTAAAAAGCAAGTGAAAAGTAAAAGTAATAAATTTAGATGAAGCTAAGATTCCCACAAAGACTTTACGAAAATGAATAATACTAGATTTAAAAGTTAAAGGCCGAAAAATGAAGTTAATGATTTGAAATTTAAAACAAATATTGCTTACAACTTTGGTTAAGATTTAGACAACTTATATTTAATATTAGACCCCACACTTAGATATGATTAAAACATTTGATTCTAACATATAGCTTAATTAGGCTAGACAATGAACCAGAATGTTTAAATTTAGTACTTCATATGACTATTAACAGTAATAATGTTCAACTAATTTAGTATTAACAGAATGGTCTAAAGACCTGACACTTAAGCCCAACCTTTTATTTAAAAATGGAAAGTTTCCAAAATTTCACCATATTGAAAGCAACCTTCTAAATTTTCTCAAAAATGGAAAGTGTTACACAAAAAAAATTGAGCAGACTCTACAGTCCTTACAAGAAGTTACAAATGTTTACACTGCACTAACTAACAGTAAAAAACTTATGAATCCACAGACTTCAATATAATTAAGAGCTTAAGGCCAAAACCTGCTATATGAGAATTCTCACAACTTCTCCTATTTCACAAAAAAAAACTCTTTAAAAAGCTTAAGGCCAAACACGCTATATGAGCATCCTCACAACTTCTCCTATATCACAAACAAAACTCTTTAAAAAGCTTAAGGCCAAACACGCTATATGAGCATCCTCACAACTTCTCCTATATCACAAACAAAACTCTTTAAAAAGCTTAAGGCCAAACACGCTATATGAGCATCCTCACAACTTCTCCTATATCACAAACAAAACTCTTTAAAAAGCTTAAGGCCAAACACGCTATATGAGCATCCTCACAACTTCTCCTATATCACAAACAAAACTCTTTAAAAAGCTTAAGGCCAAACACGCTATATGAGCATCCTCACAACTTCTCCTATATCACAAACAAAACTCTGTAAAAAGCTTAAGGCCAAACACGCTATATGAGCATCCTCACAACTTCTCCTATATCACAAACAAAACTCTTTAAAAAGCTTAAGGCCAAACACGCTATATGAGCACTCACAACTTCCCTATATCACAACAAACTCTTTAAAAGCTTAAGGCCAAACACGCTATATGAGCATCTCACAACTCTCCTATACCTAAACAAACTCTTTAAAAGCTAAGGCAAACAGCTATATGAGCATCCTCACAACTTCTCCTATATCACAAACAAAACTCTTTAAAAAGCTTAAGGCCAAACACGCTATATGAGCATCCTCACAACTTCTCCTATATCACAAACAAAACTCTGTAAAAAGCTTAAGGCCAAACACGCTATATGAGCATCCTCACAACTTCTCCTATATCACAAACAAAACTCTTTAAAAAGCTTAAGGCCAAACACGCTATATGAGCACTCCAACTAGATGCCTTAACACACTCTTAAAAGCCTCATGGCCAAACTCGCTATATGAGCCTCTTCACATCCACCTTTATGAACCTAACGGTCAACTAAAAATTGCTATATGAGCACTAACACTACCTAACCCAGGTGTCCTAACTTAAAAAAACACATTTACTGAAAAATAGCTTAAGTTAACAAAAAAAAATAATCCAAGAAAAAGAATAAACACAGCTAACCAGCTGAAAAAAAATATACAAGTACACTGTTTCAAACAGAGAAAGGGTAATATCATACACGTACACTGTTTAACAACAGAGAAAAGGTAATAACTAGGGATCTAAAATTACCTAACCGTAGATTTATTTGGGAGGACACATAACTCCAAAATAAAACAAAAGGAAAAAACTCAAGGCCGACCATCTCCACAGCACACAGACTCCAAATTTCCTCCACACAGAACCATGTTGTACACAACCTCGAACAAAACTTTAGTAGTTGAATGCAAACTCACATTTTGAAATATTATTATTGAGAATTATTATTATTATTATTGTAATTACTCCTCCAACAAAATTAACTTAAAAAAATCATTTTAAACTTGTGGCATAATATGGACTTATATTTATAAACTCCCAGAGAGCACAATAAAAACAAACTCGATAAGGGCTAGCTCCCAAAAACTGGAACGTATCCTCAAAATACTTCCCGTCATACAGTGACCGACAATCCCTTAGCTCAGGCCTTCAAAACACACAAGAGGTATTCTCTTAACGGTCCAAACCTTGTCAAAATATCTGGCAACCACGGGCGGTCCAGAACTACTGCTGGCCCCCTGGTCCAGAAACACTCCCAAAACTCTCCTAACTCGGGTGGCCCAGGTCCCAATGCCTGCCCCCTAAAACTCTCCTAACTCGGGTGGCCCAGGTCTCAATGCCTGCCCCCTAAAACTCACAAGGTAGTTAGACCTCTGCGACAAAACCACTCTCTTGTCAAACGTCGAAGGCTCCAAGTCCTGACATTACAACACGCCACTGTATGGCCGAAATTCCCTGCCTCAACTCAACTCCTATCAAAAGTTTCCCTTAAATTACCTGCCTGTCCCTAGCTTGCTCTCCAGGACACTAAAACTAAGTCCCGCATAAAAATCTATTCCCAAAAATATTCCACAAAATCTCTCAAAACTGGCAAAATCCCCTTTAGATGCCACAAGTCACTTGGAAAATTGTCGTTACTCGACCAAGAAATTGGTTACATTATTAAATTAGCGTAATTTTACACAAAACCATTTGATTAATTACCCCTAGTTTTATATTTGATCCTAACATATTTATTATTAGCCCTAAACACTCTAATAAAAATATACAGTTTTATAATTCTTTTACACCTGGAAACTTTAATGTTTAATCGGATATCTTTTATTATTATTTCATTATTTTTAATAACTTTTCAATATTATTATTAGTTTGATGATAATTTTATATCAACTTTAGTCCTACATTATGCAAATTATTATTATCGATGATTTAAGTACTTATGAGGAATGATACCTGACATGAGATTGTGTACCACATCTAACTCCTTATGCGGACAGAAAAAGGACCATTGTGGCTCCAAGGATCCTTTCTCCTTGAGCGCCGTCCACCAGCTCATGCAAACAAGCTCCCCACTGGATATGCCTTTGAACAATCTGCTGCTGGAGTAAACTGATTTTACTGTAAACAAACCATAACAGGATAATACTTGGTATTGTTATTGGCCTACTTAGGCCTAACTCAGGTGGCCTACCTCTGCTCAGCGAGTTGGTGTACCCCGTACGCCACTCCTGGCTCCAAACAATTTGAACCACTTTCCAGAGAAACATGGCAATGTGGCCTACTACCCTCTGATTGGTGGGCATGCTTGCCTTACAAGCCCACAGACTGTCCCCTAACCTCACTCTCTCTTTAGTCACACTTGAGACTACCAGGCCTTCACCCCAATCTACCTGTGTGTCCACAAAATTGGCATGAGCCCTTTGGCCCCCTACACAGTGAACCGTCCTGGTTGTGGATCCCACTTCACTTTCCACCATGACACCAGTGTCACTATCACCATCACTAACTTGGTGGGCAATGGCCACCACAACATCAACACTGGGAAATGTGACATCCTCAACATCCTCACAATCAAACCCTTGGGGCACAACCTCCTCCCAACTGTCCACTTGACTGGAGATGGTGACAATAGTGTCACAATCACCACTAACAATGTCACTAACTACATCACAGTCACTGACTTGAGGTACCCTAAGCTCACTACATTCCTTAACATCACCGGCAATTCCACACTTATTAATGTCAACACTAATCTCACATTTAGTTACCTCAACCTCTTCCTCTGGTTTACCCCAAGTTAAGGCATTAACTACTTTGACCTCTAAGCTAGACATTTGAGTTGATAATTTAACATCCAGGCTCGACATCCTAGCCTCTAGGCTATCAAACTTAGTGTCCATGTCAGCTTTCAGTTCACTAAATGCCGCCTTCTGTTCATTAGCTGCCGCTTTCTGTTCATTAGCTGCCGCTTTCTGTTCCCTAGCTGCCGCCATAAGTTGTTGAAACATGTCTGCAAAATTAGGTTCAACCCTGGCGCTAGCCTCACACGTCTCCATTACACTGGGCAACACAATATATTCTACCTCTAAATTCTCTGGTAATACCTCGAGTGAACGGGTTGCTATTTCTGCCCCGTTAATGAACTCAAGTTCCAATAAGGTCTCATCACCCAGACCCCTACTAGAAGGTTGATCTACATCACAAAACACTAGACAGTTTGACTCTAGGTCTAAAGAGCTTTTTCTATCTTTAGATTCCATATTTAAAATTATGACCTACCAAAGTTGTAAGCAAACATAAATAAATAAGCCTAGCCAACCAGCGCATATTCCCTTCCAAAATAGAAAAAAAACTAACATTTATAATAAACAATAACAAACCCAACAAAATAAACTAGTACATCTTACCAACTTCCCAATATGAAATGTTAATACAAATTGAATGAAATCAAATAAAAAATTTACTTGGTGTTTTCAAACCGAAATTAAAACAAACACAAAAAAAAAGAATATATAAATGTTATTTAACAGAAATTTAAAAAAATACGATACGTTGATGATTGATGAGATGATGTCGGTTGTTCCACTTCATTCAGTCAGCTGTTTCTTCTGCTGGCGCGTGCGCGTTGGATCACAGTTCCTCTTGTACACATTTCAGCGCCGCTGGTGATGCGCAGTGGAGGTGGATCGTCCTCTATCCACATCTCGAGTCCAACGTTGTTGCGCCATTTTTGTACCTAGTCACCTCTCCTCCTCACCTTCTCAGCTTATCATCGGTCCACGGCAGTCAGTTTGTTTGTTGGTAGAGCATCTCGGGGTAACTTAATATTATGGTGGGGGTAGAGGACGTCGCAGATTAAAGAAATGGAACTTGTGAAGTAGAAGTTTTAATATGGAGAAACATTTAAGACATTTGCACTAGGTTACTTAAGTTAAAGATGAAACAGAATACGTATTACATGAAAAGATGATAAAATAATTAATGCCGTGGGCCTTTAGCCACATGGCCTAGTCTTCCTCCAACCCATCTCTAAGCACGTATTAGAACTTTACAATTCCCGTCCTTTCTACTCGCGTGCTGATCGGGAAAAATCTCCCAGCACGTCCTATCGACTCGCGTGCTAATTAGGAAGTTCCTCAGCACGTCTTCACGACTCGCGTGCTGAACCGAAAGTGCCTTGCGTCTGACGCTTCCCTTCTACTTAGGGTCAAAAACAGACGCTTAATCGGGGATGCTGATTGGCTAGCAGTTCGCGCCAAACCTCCCTTTCCACTGTGAGGCCACACGTGCAAGACACAGGTGCACCTCATAGCTTCCGGTACTGATAAGATTAAAAAGCAAGTGAAAAGTAAAAGTAATAAATTTAGATGAAGCTAAGATTCCCACAAAGACTTTACGAAAATGAATAATACTAGATTTAAAAGTTAAAGGCCGAAAAATGAAGTTAATGATTTGAAATTTAAAACAAATATTGCTTACAACTTTGGTTAAGATTTAGACAACTTATATTTAATATTAGACCCCACACTTAGATATGATTAAAACATTTGATTCTAACATATAGCTTAAATTAGGCCTAGACAAATGGAAAACAAGAAAGTGTTATAAATTTAGTACTTCAGTATGATCCTATTAACATGTAAATAATGTCAAACTAATTTAGTTATTTAAAAGAAATGGTCTAAAGACCTGACCACTTTACAGTAATCAGTTGTGGAGCGTCATTACAGTCACCATCCATTTCCGGCAAGCCCTTACGTGGGATGACGTGGGAACTTGGCCTGTCTTGTTAAAATTCCGGTTGCCATAAAGCATAATACTAGGTGATTTTATTAAATTCAACGTCACACATTGTGTCCAAGTCATGGATAAAGTGGGATACAAAATGTGACTTTCCACAGAGAGAAGGACCTCTGATGATGGTCGAAAATGGAAGTTTCAACTTGTCCATAATATTTTAGAATGAGCTTATAAGCTAAATTAACTTGTGGTTATAGGATAGGAAGGAGTGGGTTCAGACGTTAAAACACACATAACAGTTTTTATAATATGTATTTATACAAATAAAAGTAGCTTACACCATGAAAAGAATACTTGGAATATTTATTTACAAAAAAAAATTATAGTTATAAAATATGTATTTACAAATATATCTTTCATGTTTAAGTGTAGAGGAAACAATAGTCAATTTCTTGAGGTCGTAGTGGCAATAGTAGCCTCGGTACTAAATATATCGGAAAAATATCAAAGACCAATTTAAATATATATACACATAGAGATGGTTTCAATTTAACACATGTAAAAGAATAAAACAAATAAGCACATTTGACTAGAATTAATAAAATATAAACAAACAACTAATTCTATTTGACTAGAAATAATCAGGTAGGTAGAGGATTGTGCTGGTGGATAAGAAAATATAAAAAGTATTCCAGTTGCATTAAAATATCGATAAAAAAATATGCGTGTTTTTATTCAGAAAAAAATATTTAAAAATCTTAAATCTTTAAAAAATGGTATGTCAGTGGAACTGTCTATAATAAAAGGGAAAAAATATGACTATTCAACCCGTATAAATGATCACCTTTTAGTCGTGGCGAGCGCGTTTACAAGGACTCCGATACCCAAACGGCAACGTATTATAATCATCAGTTATCCATAGTTTTATGTACATGGGTCGATAGACTTTAGTCTGTGAAACGGTACATAGAGTCGCAAGACCTTTTCTTACCATTTTGTGCAGTATTGGTATATACCTTTCCACCACCAGTTCGTTGACCATCGCTTTCAAAACGTCAAAATTAACGTTGTTCCGGTTGCCATAGATTATGGTGATCTCGCTAACCTTGCACACCGTTTTTGTTATGGCAAGATCATCACCAACACAAACTCGGTACGTGTAATTCTTGGAGCCACCAGATACAAAGGCGCTAATATAGCTTCCGAGACCGTAATCCTTAAGTTCGTCAGTGAGGTCACCCAAAAAGTCTCTAGTCGGTGGACTCCAATCACTGGGGCTTTCCGTGAATAGAACGCTATCTGTATCATGATACAAAACGCGGTCCCCCAATTTTTCAAGGATGCTGTATAAGTGCAACCTAGCCATAGCAGTCGTGTAGCACGCAACCGCCACACTCGTGTTAGAGTTAACGAGCAACGCATCACGCGTATCTTAGTAATTGAGGAACATCACCTCATCATTAACATCAATGACGCTGTCCACGGTGATGTACGGATCCGTCAAGTATTTGTTGATGCCCTGATAGTCGTTGACAATGGCTACGTGTGGTAAATCGGGTCTTTGCCCAAACTTTCTTCATAATGAATTTAAAAAGAGTTTAGCCAGTGTGCGGAGACCAGGGTTTTTACAAACAGAATCAAAATCGAGTTTTACCCCTTCCCTTTCCTCATAATTTTGAATATAAGCTAACTTCTCATCTTGTGAGGTACAGAACTCTGACCATCCACTGGATTTTTGTTTAATTTTCAAAAAAGTATCAATGTACCCGTGAAACAACCCACCAGAACGTGTCTGACGATCGTAAACAGATAGCTGCCACACTGCGTGTACGGCTTCATCAGTGTAGCATTTCTCAACGGCTTTCCGGATCTCGTAAATCACTCAGACGCCTGTCAACCAGTGGTCTTTCTTGTCGTTGTGCTGACATGCGCCTGGGTTTTTCTCCTCCCAGAATTTCCTGCACAAGATGAACATTAATTTGGCATGCATTCGTGTAGATTTTTTGGGCATGAATAAATCCCTAGGATGAGTCATGGTAACTTTGGCTATGCTTTCTACTTGATCTATAGTCGGACAGTTTGGTTCCAAGTGAATTTTGGGGCAGCTGATAGGGTATTTTTTGTACTTACAAACGTAAGGATACAATGAACACACGTCAAAGTCTTCTCTCTTCGTCTTCACTCCACAATAAAGGTCTGCTTCGTGGAAGAGTTTGATACAATTTGTACGCCCGCTAAAGAATGTGTCCCTGGGATGGAGGGGCTCCTTGCTGTACACTTTCTGCTGGAGTACAAATGTGTTTCAAGTCATTATTTGTATGTTTCATTGCATTAAATGTACATTCCCACATATCTACGACCGTGCATCCGGAATTCTTAAATTTTTCCACGCAGACCATGGTCGCTTCATAGCGAGTCTCCACGTTCTCGTGGTGGCTGTTTTTGATAGGGGTGGTCCTGTCAAGATAACAGAGAGGGAACCCGTACCAATAACAGTCTCAGAACTGGAAGACGGTGGTGGTATCTTCAGATTTAACAACGCCATCTACACGTCCCCCTAATACATATTCCTCACGGCCGTTGCCAGCATGAAGGATAGAGACACGGCGTTTATGGGCCTCCCTCCTACGATCGCACACACCTCTCTGAAAGGATCCCCCTTTGCTTATTTCATGAGCATATCTCTAAACTTTAGGCAAGCCTTCCGTAGGATCTCTACATCTTTCACGCAATACAGTTCCAACTCATGGTTAAAATCAAATATATAATTTTCTTTGACCACTTCTAATAGTGCTCCTTTCCCTCAACTGACATCTCACCAATGCCGTAGTCCTCCTTTGGCCGCAATGGACCCCTATACTCCACGTTATCTTTTTAATTGAAAAAATGGGGGAAATGTCCCTTTGCCAAGGACTCGTCCAAGCCGAATGTCTTTGACATCTTGGACAACGACATCGGGAGAAAGTTCAGCGAGTCAATAAAGTGGAGCGGGCTGTAACGCATGTACATGATTTTCCCACCATTTATTATGAGCTCTGGTATACATTTTTTACCCCCATCATGTATTTTAAAATAAAATTTCCATCATAGACTGAAGCATTATAGACATGGAGGGCGATAGTCCTTGAATTTTGTTATTTTAATTTTCTCTAGAAATCAAAAAAATTGAGCCATTGTGGCATCACCCTTGAATATGCAAGTCCTATCGCCCCCACAATTGGTGCAATGATGGTCATCTACATCGATATGAAGGCAAGCCTTGAAACACGTATTTACGACACAAATGTTATTTTCGTGCAAGTATATGCCGGCCGCACTTTCAAGTACACAAATCCTAACACAAAAGAGAACATTGTTTATTCTTCACCAAATATACAGCTGCTGACTCTATCTACTTAACTAAGTCTACAGCTTGGTTTCTATCCTAAGACTAATTTTATCAAAGTCCAAAAGTCGTCGAACGCCGCAAACATTCTACTAGCCTTGCCTTCGCAAATGTAAATCTACACGGATATCGTCGATCCTCAAACCGTGGGTGAAATTGTGGCACCGCTTTTACGTATCGTCGGTATCAACAACACAAACTATATCTACGGCATACATAAGACAGTTAGCTACACTTCGTTGCACTACGTGTCCGTACTTAGAAGAGAAATTGAAAGCCTGGATATCAAATTAAGAACAGACACTGATGAACCTGTGCCATTAGAATTTGGAAAAGTGTGTGTGAAACTTTATGTTCAACGGTGCTCAGCATGAACTGTCCCTACCAAAGATACTACGTCAACCAGGCTGGAACAGGAATATCTTCGATCTACCACGGTGTTTCCAATCAACGCGGACATGGAATAGGAAGTTTTTTCAGCGGCCTTTTCAAGAGCGTCGTACAGTTGCCGAGAAGTGGTGCTACAGCCATTGGAAAACAGGCGCTTCATATAGGTATCAACGTGCTCTCCGACGTCACCAATCAGCGTCGTCCTTTCAAAGAGGCCATACGCCAGCGTGTCAGCGAGGCTGGAACAAAGCTGAAACGCCGCTGAACAGAAGCTCAACACACTGATGAACGGCTCAGGCTATAAAGGGCGTTGTACAAAGCACCTACGTCAGTCTTCTGTCACTATCTGACGTAAAAAGGTCAAGAAGAAAGCGGTAGATATTTTCAGTTGATATGTCGTTTCTACACCCCAGTCCTACGAGGTTACCTATAGTGAGCTCGATTTCTTTTCCATACTACCCACGCAAACCAGTTTTGAAAGTGGACAATGGATCCAGTACAAACCTGTCTCTTCCCTTAGAGATGATTCACCTATCGAATTTACCGTTACCAGTCAAGGCGAGTTCTATATCGATCTTTTACAGACAATGCTCTATCTCAGGGCTGCTATCATGAAACATGACGGTGGAGCTTTCAACTGGTTGCATTCGCTACTCACACAGGTGGATGTGTTTTTAAACCAAAAATTAGTCTCACCTCTCAGCAACACGTATGCTTATAGATCATACATTGAGACGCTGTTCAACTACAGCAGTGAATTCAAAAGAACACATTTGACTTGCGGTCTGTGGTTCGCAGACAATCACCCTGTAATCTTTGAAAAGTTAACGAGAGCAACAAGTGATTTGAGGCTCGTCGCAGTCTCACTGAAAAAAGTAAGACGGTGTATATTTTGGGGTATCTACACGGTGATGTGTTTAACCAAGACAAATACCTTTTGAACGGCACTGTACTGAGTCAAATTGGTCTGTTCCAGAAAGAGATCTAGTTTTATAGCCGTCCTTGAAATCATACACTTTAATGTTCACATAATTGAATACTGTCTTCTAGTGCGACGTGTTAAAGAAGCACCTTCTTAATTGTTGGCACATGTTAAAGCATTAAACGTCAGTCTCATAGAGTATCCCATTACCTGCGTGGGATTAAAAACACTCACTATTCCTACGGGTGTGAAAGGTAAATCACTGGACAACGTATTCACGGAACAGTTAGCCAAATGATGCATCGTGGGATTTGTATCAAACGCCGCATTCAACGTAGACGCCACCAAAAACCCGTTCAATTTCCAAACCTACGGCATGAACCATTTCTCGTTGTACGTTGACGGAGAACAAGGGCCATCGAAACAGTTACTACCCGATTTTTCGAACGGCAAATATATCATGTCCTACCACACACTGTTTTGAGGAACGGTCATCAATTTCATAAACGAAGGTAGTGACATCACACGGGAAGCCTTTCCTAAGGGATATCATCTCATGGTTTACGATCTCTCACCTAATCTGTTCACCCCCATGAAATCACATTGGAATTTGACGAGGCATGGTTCTCTGAGCATCGAAGTGACCTTCACCAGAGCACTCACCGATACTGTCAACTGTATCGTGTACGGGTATTTTGCTAACATTATCACCATCGACAAGAACAGAAATGTCGTGACTAATTTTGGGAGTTAAAATAAGTGACTTCCCACCCCTTATCCCGTCATTTAAATCATGAACGTCATTGTAGATATCCAGAGCTTCATCGACAACAGTACAGCGTTTAGCGTCAAGGCACTGAGTGTTTTATCTGTATGCGGAACATTACTTCAACATTGGGTTTTAAAAACCCTTTGGCATCAAGAAACTTTACAATGCTGCTAAAAAGCAAGCCGAATATATCGTCAACAAACTGCACGGTATTACCTGGGATAGTGGTGATGTGGATTACAGCTTAATCGAATCCCTCATCTCCTATGACACAAAGCGTGCAGAAACCGTCTACGTCAAGGGGGCAGAAAATAAAAAGTTTCTAACCAAATACATGCCTAAACCTGTCGTAGATCTGTATGATAGAGGGTGTACGTATTTGAAAACACTTATATTGTGCCGCACCATGTATATGGCTCATAGTTCTGTTTGGAATTTCTGTTCGGCCTCCATCGTTAGGGGACTTAGAGATTGGATGGTTGTAGATGGGCACGCTCACCATAATACGTGCGCTGAATACAAACCCGTGGTTCCATTCTGTACGATCGGGTGTTTTCCCTGCTGATCAACTACCCACAAGAATAGCTTTACCTGTCACTCTCGTTATCAACACGGATCCATACACCAAGCCTGGAACGCTTTGGGTCGCCATATTTATCGACAAGAATGGCGTGGGATAATATTTTGACACCTATGGTTTTTCACCACGTATAAAATCACATCAGACACTTATACGCAAAAACAATTCCCGCACGTCTTATAACACGATACAACTTCAAAGCATAGCCTCAACATTTTGCAGCCATTACTGTTTCATATACCTTATCTATCGCGCCCAGAACATTCTACTGAAAACTTTCTTAGCCCTATTCTCACCCACCATAGATACAGGCAACGACGTTAATGTAGTGAGATACTACAACACATTTTCAAGACACTAAGGTCCTGCCGGCCCTCAAGAGGCTGCGGCCAATCAGCGTGCTCCTTTTCTTCCCCTATAAAAGGGGCGTACCAACGGCGTGCCGGTCATAATCACGACAGTCGTCCAAGCGGTCAAACATGATGGAAGGCCAAGAAGTTTGCACCCACAAAGCAAAGCAGGTGAAACCGCTCGCCATCACCAGTATTTTCAACACTTTGTTTCCGCTGGACGAAGTTGACGCCAAATAAGGCATCGGTGGCATGAGTGTCAAGAACAACTTTACGTCCTATTTCCGGCTAGAAAAACGCGAAGGGAATTGTGCCTTGTCTAACCTTACTGAGTGGCAAGTCCTTGGCAACTACAATTCGGTAATATCAAAGCTTTTTAGCAACACGCAGCCTCCTCTGAAGATTAGTTTGACTAATAATGAAATATATCTTAAACGCATGTGCGGTGACCGTATCGTCATCATCAGATACAAGACGCTGGACTCAAACGGGTCGCCTATCTAGCACCTAGCTGGGTGAGGCTGTCCTTATCGACGTTGTCGTCGACCAATGGGATATGTGGTCGACACCCATCGCACGATATTGCAACGATTTGATCGAAACACTCGTCTTGGATGTGTACGACACGCTAACAGAATCAATGGATGTCATAGATCTCGAGCAGCCTATAATGGAAACACACATCAGAAACCTGGATCTTATAGTGCTACCTACTATACACGTCAAGTCGTCGGTTTGGACTATTACATGTTGGATTGTGAACTAAAAACAATTTTAATAACACATCTAAGATACGTTCTATAGAAACGTATGAGTGAATATATGCGTCATTCCTGTAAAAGTGTATATTAAATACATGTTTATTAATATTGTGTTTTATTCACGCAAAACTTGTTTTCCCTTACCTTATCCCCAACCCGATACAGTCTCAACTTGTCGAGACGCCAAAATGCCACCAAGCATCATGACCTCTCACAGTTTCAAGGTCACGATATATTCCTGTCTCAACTTGTCAAGCCTACAAACTGGCGCCTAATATGATTCACTCACTGCTGTGGTATCACAATCGGGGTCCCTGGGGTAGTAACAGTAAATTTCTCACGGATGTGTAATGGTATCATAAACATTGGCACACTACCGCCAAAGGGGGCCCAACGCCCAAGTTCGTACCCAAAACCCTGGGGCACACATTAAAAACTAATGGGCCTGGGGCACACATTAACCATCAGGAACAAATGGCGTGGGGAATAAGTTACGGATGTGGAAAGGGTGTCAGGGGGTGGAATGGCAGCACTGTAATGAGCCTGTGCTAAAAATAACAGCCAATCACAGGCCAGGGCTATTTATAGCGGCCAATCATCGTCCTGTTCTATCAGGGCGTACTAAGCTACTCGTAGAAATGGTTGAATAAATGTTTGTAGAAATCAGTAACGCCTGAATTGACCGGACCCTGTCAATAGTTTAAACTAACCATGTTAGGTATTTTCAAGTGAGCTATATGTTAATTTTCAAACCTCATAAAAACAATAGAACTAACTCAAAAAGTTTAGTTTTCCAGTTTGATAATACCCTCTTTTTTAGCTTGTTTGACATGATATTACTTGACCAACCTTTACGTGCCTAATTCATAATTTATGCAATATTATTAATGATATAATATTATAATAGATATTTAATATTTTTGAAAACTCTCTCATAGCATTAAATAAGTCGTTCAAGATTATATTTGCCACTAAAACTAGCACCTAATGGCATCCAATGCTCAAAATTAAATCAAGGTCTCGTTTTTATCGACTCCATTCCTCTCTTCGTGCTGATCAATGTTTTCTTCATTTCAACGCCTTTTACTTAAATAAACCAATAATCAAGATGTGTAGGATCAATATATATTAATAAAATGAAGAGTTTTTGTGTTTGTCTGTCATGAGGGCTGTGTGATATCTTTTGCACGCAGAGGGCTGACATTTAAAAATTAATAACCCCTGTGCACGAATATATGCACCTCAATACTGGAATTTAAAAATGTATATTATGTATTTTTACTTTCTCTCTATCTTACAGGTAGAGAAAGTATTGTGATCGTCAAAAAAATCGAACTCGAGATTTTGATGAATTTTTACGTTTCATGACTTCCTGAATCCGAAAAAGTGGTTTTTGAATTTCCGTCTGTTCTGTCTGTCTGTCTGTCGTACCTCCAACTAGAGCCTAAACTATTTTACCGATTGAGCTGAAACTTGATATCTAGGGTTTTCATAGGGTTGCCCCGAGGGTTTTTGGAATTGGATATCTACCCCTAAAATTAAGGGTAGTTTACTGAAGGGCAAAAAGAGAAAAAGTCGATTTTCTCAAAATCGGCTCTAACGATTTTGATTAAATTTTATTTATGAACATAAATAAATATTCCAAACAAAATGGCTACTCTCAATATTTCGGCAAAATCGTTTTAAGGGCTCCGGTCTGATGCGTAAATTAACATTTTTTATAATAGCTCCGAAACTATTTGAGATATGAAATTACTTAGCATTACAAATATGTATATATATTTATAATACAAATATTTTATTCGAAACATATTTTTATAAAATCAATAACTTTCAATATATACGCAATTATATATATATTTTTAACTTTTTGGGCAATAAAGATTAAGTATTGCGACCGTAAGAAAAACTAACCTGAAATGTTGATGGATGTCGACGTCTCATGACCCCCCGAACCCTTAAAAATAGTCTTTGCAATGCCGTCTGTCTGTGTGTCTATTAAAACTTAAAATTAAGGGTAGTTTACTGAAGGGCAAAAAGAGAAAAGTTGATTTTCTCAAAATCGGCTCTAACGATTTTGATTAAATTTTATTTATGAACATAAATAAATATTCCAAACAAAATGGCTACTCTCAATATTTCGGCAAAATCGTTTTAAGGGCTCCGGTCTGATGCGTAAATTAACATTTTTTATAATAGCTCCGAAATTATTTGAGATATGAAATTACTTAGCATTACAAATATGTATATATATTTATAATACAAATATTTTATTCGAAACATATTTTTATAAAATCAATAACTTTCAATATATACGCAATTATATGAATTTTTTTAACTTTTTGGGCATTAAAGCTTAAGTATTGCGACCGTAAGAAAAACTAACCTGAAATGTTGATGGATGTCGACGTCTCATGACCCCCCGAACCCTTAAAAATAGTCTTTGCAATGCCGTCTGTCTGTGTGTCTATTAAAACTTAAAATTAAGGGTAGTTTACTGAATGGCAAAAAGAGAAAAAGTCGATTTTCTCAAAATCGGCTCCAACGATTTTGATTAAATTTCATTTATAAACATTAATAAATATTCCAAACAAAATGGCTACCCTCAATATTTCGGCAAAATGGCTTTAAGGGCTCCGGTCTGATGCGTAAATTAACATTTTTTTAAATAGCTCCGAAACTATTTGAGATATGAAATTACTTAGCATTACAAATATGTATATATATTTATAATACAGATATTTTATCCGAAACATATTTTTATAAAATCAATAACTTTCAATATATACGCAATTATATGAATTTTTTAAACTTTTTGGACATTAAAGTTTAAGTATTGCGACCGTAAAAAAAAAAACTAACCTGAAATGTTGATGGATGTCGACGTCTCATGACCCCCCGAACCCTAAAAAATAGTCTTTGCAATGCCGTCTGTCTGTGTGTCTATAAAAACTTAAAATTAAGGGTAGTTTACTGAAGGACGAAAAAAGAAAAATTTGGTTTTCTCAAAATCTGCTCAAACGATTTTGATTAAAATTCGTATCTAGGCGTTGATTAAGATTATAAATAAACTGGCTATTTTCATTTTCCTATGAAAATGATTTTTAGGGTACATTACAGAAGCGTTAATTTCCGTATCTCCACAACTATTGGAGAAACTAAACAACTTATCATTGCAAAATTGTAGGACTATTAGAAATAAAAAACTTTTATTTGACATATATTTTTATAAAAACAGCAGTTTCTGAGATATTTGCAAATATATTAATACAATTTTGTGAGCTTTAGTTGTAAACATATACTACTTAAGTCTTAACGCAATAATACTCCAATGCCATAGAGTAATTAAATATAAGTATCTAAAAAAAGTATGTTATTTTTCCTTAAATCTCTTAGGAGAAATGTTTGCATAGCAATGATCTATCTCCATTTTAGACTCAATAGTCAATATTTACATTTTTTATTGGTCAAAATGCATAAATGAATAATTAAATATCAATGCGATGACTTGAAGATCTGCAACACCTTTTAAAATGTTAAAATTTTAACCAGAAATCGAAATTTTAATACGAAGTGTTGACCCTTGTGGAAGACATTAAACTGTTTGAAATGCTCTTAGGTGGACAAAGATGCGCCTCTTTTCTCATTGATTCTATATCATTGTATATTATTTTATGCGTGTTATTATGTTGAGTGGTGATGATACAATGTACATTATTCCGTTCAGAAATCTTACGAGTTTATAGAAAGAGAGAGAAAGTCTGTGCGGTGTGCCGTACCATTTATTTAAATTAACTAAAATCTGAAAAATGAAGACTATTAACGCTGTGAGATAGATTTAGTACTACATTTTAGACAGTTGTGCAATACAATGGTAGCCCCTGAGCACGAGCATGTCACCTGGAAGTGAACATTTAAAAACTTTGATTAGATTAAATTTCTACCCCTAGTACTCCTTTTTGCACTATTTGCACTAATTGGTATTTTTACCTTTTTAACCCTTTTGAGATATTTTTTAACTTTTTGCACTTTTGTCCTTTTTACTCTTTTTACCTCTTTTACTCCTTCAACCCCTTTTTAACCTTGTATCTTTTTATGTTTATCAGATTTACTTTTTACCCTTTTTCCATTGTTGCCCTTTTTCCCTTATTAACTTTTATACCTTTTTAACATGAAATTTGGTATGAAAGTAGAGCGATTGATACAAAAAAACTTTTAGATGAGGTAGAAAATTAAAATTTGTCAGATGGGTAAATGGACTACTCCAAATAATTATAAAATTCTGAAAACTTTAAATTTTTAAATGGGACTCGTGGAAATAAGGGAGAGTTGGAATAAACAGAAACATAACTTTTAAGTGTGTTTAAAAAATCTAAATTTGGCAGGCAGGATAACTCCAGATAAACAAATAAATATTAAAATTTTCCGGTTATAAGTGGTAATTGGACAAATTGGGGAGGAGGAAAGGGGTTTAAAATTTCTAGAATTAATAGAAACTATTTCTTCTCAATGTGGTAGAAAACTTAAAGTCGAAAGAACGGTATAATACCCACCTAAAATAACCAATAATGAGACCCCAGGAAATAAGGAAAAGGGGGTGGTGTGGTGAGGGGGTATGTAAAAAACACTTTTAGGAGTGGTAGAAAATTTAAACTTGGCAATCAGGTAGGAAACACCTTCAGGTTACTAAATAAAAATAGAGGGTATTGAAGAGTAGGAAATTTCCAAAACTAATAAAAACAACTCCATATAGCATAAATCGAGATAAAAATTCATCTATATAAATGGGGAATTTTCAAATTTCCAAAACTTAAAGTAAACTACATATTAGTGTGGTAAAAGATTGTAGTTTGTTAGGTGGGTGTAAGGACCATCCCAGACAAAATGAAGGTATGAACAATCCTAAATTTCAAAATAAAGTACCGAAAGATGGGAAGAGGCTCCTCTAAAAATTTCCAAAACTTCTTTGAAAACGCTTTAATCAGATTGCACAAACGTGGCACGTAGCTTTGTATGGACTTTCTGTTCGGCCGCCATCGTGTGGGTACTTTGAGACTGGATTATTGAAGATGGACACACACACATACACACACACACACACACACACACCATAAGACATGCGCTGAAAACAAACCCATGCCGCCCCTACCTACGTTTAGGGTGTTTTCCCTGCTGATAAACTAACAACAACAAAAGCACACCCTGCCGCGATTTTCATCAACATGGACCCGTACAGCAAGCATGGTTCGCATTGTCGACAATTTTGGCGTGGGAGAGTACTTTGACAGTTATTGTCTATTTCCTAGTATAAAGTCACATTTGGCAAGTCACGTGTCTCATCTTGTATAGTTTTGTTTATTAATAAATATATGTCTACCATGCGGTGGCTTTATTCAGGCAGAACATGTCTAACCACATACTTACCAACTCCTATTTGTCTGACTCAGAATATTCACCGCCCAACTGTCGCCAGCTGTCACATCATAGTTTCGCAAGTGCTGAGTCATTCTAATGTCGTCATTACGGATCGCAACTATCAAGACTGTCGGGTGAAATTGTTCCATTCTTAGTATAATTCACTTGAAGCCTATTTCACTGCGATTCCGTCTTGAATCGCTTTCTCCTTCCATCACTCTGCAATGAGAACTCACCGTGAAAGGATGCCGTGATCACTGAGAGGGGGGATAAGTACCCCTCATCAAATACACTGCCCCAAAATCTGTGCCAACAAACATCCTACTCAAAAAATCCCCAAGCTTAAGGGTATCCTGACCTCCAATGGCGTTAGTGGGGGAACAAAGTAAGTCCACAGGCCCCGGGTAAGTTTACCCCCTGTGAAAGGGGGTGGGGGTTTAGACGGTACGAGGGGAATCAATGTGTGGAACAATGGTCAATCCCACTACTTACGCCTGCCTAGTTAGTTCAGAATCCCGGGCTTGATTCTCGGGAAATTGAAAAAGGTGTCATCGTTTAAATTTGGGATTCCCCTTTCACAGTGCTTACTTGACGTCCCGGAGACTGGGAGTTGTGCATATTCTAGAATTAAGTCAATTTATAAGTCAAATGTTAACATGATCAGTCGGTTCAGAAAGTACCTGTTGTTAACACACCTCACATTAAATAAACTCTATGAATCAGTTTTTTATTTCTATGTTTCAGCATAGAACAGCAGGTAGAAAACACGGCCCTCGTATATTTAGCAGGCTCAAAACATTATCGAGGTAAGGTTGGTACTATGAATTAAATTATCATAAATGTAGGTAGAATTATTATCTTATAGTTTTAATTTTTAATTTTGGCACCACGGCAATTTCTACCCGTCAGGGTTATACGCTTATGTACTAATTATTCTAATGGTTTTAGGGATTAAGAAGATTGTATTTAGAGGAAGTGTACCCGCATTTGCGTGGATGGAGGGTTGAAAACCATTTTGGAAAATCTCCTCAGTACAGCCAACTGAGATTCGAACCTCGATTTTACCGTCATCGGTGGTCTAGTCCAGTGGTCGGCAAAGTGCGGCTCCAGAGCCGCATGTGGCTCTTTGACACCTTAAGTGCGGCTCTGACACAAATATCCACGGAAGGCGCAATAATATTTTCATTTAAAAAAACTAGGTAAAAGAAAAATTACATCTTATTTTGATAAATTAAAATTCTTCTATAAATCGAGAACATGTATAATTTTTTGTTTAAGCTAAAAGATAGATAGGTAATTAAAATTTTATATTGTTGTAAAAATATGTAACGAACATCGAGTTTAATTTTATTAGTTTTCGTAAACGTAAACACAAACCATGTCCAGAACTAACAGACGATCAGTGGATCCAAAACTTTTATTTCATGGTAGACGTTACGTCTCATCTAAATCAGCTTAATCGTGAACTACAAGGGAAAGGAAACTTAATTTTTTCGATGTTAGAAGAAGTAATAGCATTCGAAAACAAATTATCCATTTTTGCTCAGGATTTGGAAAGGGAAACATTGTTTCACTTTCCGAGGCTGCTGAAGTATCTTGGCGAAAATAATTCCTCTATTGATAAACACCATTTTAAAACAATAATTTTAAATATGAGGGAAACATTTCTCAGCAGGTTTCAGGAATTTAAAAACAGCAGAGCAACTTTAGCATTTGTCAAAAATCCTCTTAATGCTACGATAACCGAGTTGAAATTTTCACCTTTTGATATTGACATTGGTAGCTTTGAAATACAATTGCTGGATTTAAAAAACAAGGAGATATGGCGCTCTAAGTTCGAACGTCTTTGTGTTGAATTGGAAATATTAGAGAAGAAAAAATGTGATCTTAGTTCACAGCACAAGTGGTCTGCTTTGAATGACCTGGAGAAGGAAGACATGATAATTTTCAACGCTTGGAATAGTATTCCTGACTCTTACGATCAGCTGAAAAAGCTTGCGTTTGCTGTTATTTCCTTTTTCGGTTCTACATATATATGTGAACAATCTTTTTCAAGCATGAACATTATCAAGAGTAAACTGAGAAGTCGTCTTATTGATGAGAACTTGGAATCATTCCTAAAATTAAAAACAACAACGTACAAACCTGACTTACTCAAACTTTCCAAGGAGATGCAAGCACATTGTTCGCATTAATAAATATTTATTAAGTATGAAATTTAGTTTTATTTAGTGTAATAAAAGTTTACTAAACAAGCAGATTTGGCTCCCAATTTTTTTTTAAATTATTGTAATGTTCATATTTGGCTCTTTGGCAAATAAGTTTGCCGACCACTGGTCTAGTCTAATGCGAGAGTGGCACTTTAGACCATGCGGCCAATGAAGCGGGCTTCATAATATTCAAACTAACGGAAACTAACTTCTGATTGGTTGAAATCATCACTTTCTGTGTGGAAATTCTTTATGTTTAAATCCAACGTCTTGAGTAAAAAAATACAATGGTCTGTGCCGTTTTCGGTAACTACCGTACTTCTCTACTCTGCCTAAGTTAATACTTCTTTTCACCCCTCACCTACAACCACTCTTTGTCATATCAATAAGAAACAAGGGAAAGAAAACTACAAAACTTACCATCTCAAGCTAAAGAGGGAAGCTAGTTCTAAAATATCTTGAAATTTTCTATTTTGAGCCTATCAAAAAATGAATGTATTTATTAAAGAATGGCTAAATCTAGAGACCTTTTCCATCAAGCCTAATTTAATAGCCACGCAACTAACATGCTTAAAAAGTCGTCGAAAATGAGCTACTGTCACATTTTAACACATTTATCAATATTAATAAAATTTAAATAACAGGGTTGTTAAGAAAAAAGATCCCTGCTGGAATCCTCACATTTTATTTTGACGTGAATCATACTTTGAAATAATTCATCGTAGAATTAATTATCGTGTTAAAGCTAAACGTCTGAGCGGCAATTTCTCTCTTACCGAGGAGGCCCCCTTGATGCATAAGTTAACTCTTAATTTTTCAATCTTGAACACAAAATAATAAGTCTCCCTTCGCACCCCCCCTCCCCACCATATCGGTGGGCAAGCGGACCAAACATCAATCTTACTAAGTCTAGTTTGCCGGTGTCAGGAAGGTCGGTGTTTGAATCACAGCCATATATTCTTAGGGTGGTTTTCCTTAAATAGTTTCTCAACTTCCTTCCACACAAATTAAAATATATTTTCTCTAAATTATACCTTTCTCGCCCCTAAACCATCAGTTTAATTAAATGTGGAAGGTGCACTGAAAAAAGTTTGATATTTGTTTATTTTACTAAACCAATGTCACATACAGTAAAATCTTAATAATCCGGACCTGATTAATCCAAGTTTCTCTTAGTCTGCATTAGGGCTAATTTTAAAAATGTACTACCGGATTATAGGCAGCAAAACTTCTTAAAACACCGTTCACCTTCCAGTGCTACCTGTTTAACAGATCCAGGATCATCCAGCTAATCTTCAGCTTAATTCATTTTTAAATCGCATTTCAATTTTGTGAGTAGCATAATCTAGGCCTAACACAATATGTATATAAAATTTATCTGCCGCATGTACACTTCATTTATCCTGAAAGGTAGCAATCTTTCCTTGACGGATTACATTATGCTACTATCATACAAGCTACACCATAAAGAAACCGTGCAAGATAATGTTGCTACCCTTTAGCCTAAACTGAGTGTACATATAATAGGTAAACTTACGTTTTTTAAAAATTGGATTGTAGTTTATCTGTTATTTTTGCTAACCTGGACTATTTTCCTTCCTATTTAGTCCATACTATTGCAGTTTAATGCTAATGTATATAATATATTTTATAGTGAGCTGTGGCCCTACTTAAACTGCAAGCCTTTCATAATTTAATGTAAATAAATTATACTAATAGTATTAATGAGCGTTGTGTATATTGTTTTTTTGCCAGACACTCAGATGTTGAACGGGACAAGCCGCGACGCAGCTACCCAAAATGGGATAGCTACGAAAATGAAGCTGACAGTGACGAGTATGACGTTTATGGCGATGAAGTTGAATCGAGAATCAACTTATCTTCATCGCCATCTGTTCTCTATTCTCAACCTCGCGATGGTGACTCGCTGGACTCTCAAATCCCTGAGACTCTTGATTTTAACTATCCGATTATGATGGTCGACGGGAAGCACAGCGGGAGACAAGTCCGAATAAGAACTCAAGAAAAGGTACTTTCTATTTCGTGACACACTACAATCCAAAGGAAAGCCAAATAACTAAAAGAGGATTTAGAAATAAAATATCTTTGAAGAATAAACTTCGTCAGAATCGTGGCCACGGTCTATCTCCTCAGTCTGGCACGAAGACGGATCCAAGTCGTACCTGCGAAAGAACTAGATTCTGGGGAGATGCCCGATGAAAAAGAGATATATGTGTCGAAAAGGGAGGATGAAGAAAGACCAACACAATCCGAATCGAATTGAGCCTTTAGATTATTCATCTGAACAGACTTTGGAAGTATCTCCTCAAAAGTTACCAAAGTTGTATCGTATTAATGATGGATCTAATTTTATGTCATTTAAATATATTCCGGGTGGATATGGCTCATTGAAAGAGACGCCTATTAACCTGAACGCAGACACTGTAGATATTTACGTACCTATAAAATCTCTAAAATCTGTATCCAGGGAAGAAGAAATACCGACTGATGTTAGTTTCTTTAAAGAATGAGAGTTCATGTATGTGGAGTACATTCCAGAAAGACGTGCACATCTCCAAAAATCAATGTAGACCCTATTAACAAAATGTATAGCGATAAAAAGAATGCAATTAAATTCAAAACGTATGTTTTAAAACTTAAGCATGAAGAGTTATTGTGGTTGGAACTAGACTCCAATAAAGATTATAATCGTAATTTAATTTTACTCTCTGTTGCCGTAGAAAAAAAGAAGACACAAGGTGAATTCGTCCCATGGCTATTCACAATAGCTTAAGTTAGAAAAGGAAGAGACTAAATATCCAACCAAACTCGACGTGAACTATCCAACTTCCCACCGAAATAAAAGTAGCAAGGAATTACGTAGGAGCTTCCCGCGCGATAGAAAAGAAAGACGAAATTAGATTACCTAATGATTGCTTGTTTCAAAAGGAAAGGTCACCATACATGTATAAAAATAACAACAGGGTTCACTCAAGTCATGCGAAATATTAGCATGCTTGAAATGTTGGCTACTAAATATATAACCAAAAAATAAAAATTCCAAAGCTAAAATGTTTTTAAAAGGTTGCAAAGCAATGTAACTACGGGAATGTCCGTATGGAGGAGATCAAAATTCAATCAATTTAATTTTCTAAAACTTGGTAAGTTTATATAAGGAATGAAGAATGGAATCATGTTTATTTATAAAAAAATAATTGAATGTTTCTTTTTATAATTATAGCTTGAACCATAATATAAAGGTTTTGTTTTCCATTACGACTTTAGAAATAGTTTTTTTTAAATTAATAATAATTATATCCATGGATATTAAAACGCGTGATTCCACTGTCTAAAAGTTTAAGCTTTTTCATTACTGATTATTTTAGTTTTGTACAGGTTGATATTTGTTTTCTATTAAAAATAATTAAAACAATAACATTAAATTAATTCCTTGATCGGAATTGAATTAATTATATTATGTATATAGTAATATCCTTTAGTACATATTCATCATATCAAAGTTTGAATAAATGTTTTAATATTTTCCCTCTGCCCCCAAAAAATAAATAATTGGTTTAAATCATAAAATATGTTTATATAACTCTTTGAGTTTGTAAGGATTAAAATGAAATGTTTGCATGTTTTGTTACTATAACATTAGTTCTAGGTAGTACTACTATCTTACTCACTGTATATTTTATCTTATATCATAGTAATAAAATGAAGAATTTGTTTATCTGTCTGTCATGAACATTGAGCGATATCTACCGCATTCACAAGTCTGAAATTTAAAAATAGTAGCCCCTGTGCACAAACATTACTGTGCACGTTGAAGCTGGAATTTTAAATTTTTGACAAGATTTTTTGGAAATTTACTAAAAACTGGGTCAGAACAAATAAATTGAGGAGATTATTTTTCTGTTTGTTTGAATCAAAGAAAACCGTTGCCCAGAGTAACCACACAATACATTGTGTGGTTACCTTGGGGAAAGCCGGGTATCCTGCTAGTTATAAATAAATAAAATATTCTTGATTAATTTTATTATTCACATGATGTTACGAATTGTAACTAACAACATTAGTAAATTTATATGCATATTTAAGATCTTAGTAAAAGTTTATGATCAGTAAACAAGATTTTGTTTTATAGTTATATGTTTATTTATTAGTTTTACTGTAGTATTCAAGAGATTCAATATTCTAAAGATTTTTTTTCTCAAATCTAAACATGAAGCTTTTGAAATCATAAGTTGTATGCAATCAGTAGAATCAGTCAAATATACTTGTAAAATGGGGAAGTATATCATTTAGCTAGAAATTAGAGAATAAAATCATCAAATAATTATAAAATTGTCCTCTTTGTTCTTACTAATGGAATAAATTACAAAAAAGGAGATAAATCAATAGTCAGTGTTGCCAAACCCTAAGCAAGAAAAAAGTTGCGTACGCATTGATAAGTTTCCTAAATAAAAAATACATTATTATTGGGTATTATTCAACTTTATATATTTAATTTTAAAAATTACTAAAAATTTGAATTTTCAAAGCTAAGAGATTAAATTTTTATTTTAGAATTTAAAAAATGTCATAATAAAATTCGAGAAAAATAAGGTTCAACCCATCAATAAGAATATGTATATATTTCATTTACCTATATAACAAACAATTACAAATTCGTATATATTGTTTCAATATTTTATTGAAGGAGTAGCATTCTAAATAAACAATCTGGCCCAGTATTAAGAGTGTAGCAGAAGATTTCTGGCAATTTTGAACCACTATGGAAATATCGATTTGAAATTTGAACCATTATATTTCATAATGTTTCATTTTACTATATTAAATGATATTTATTTAAATAATGTTAACCGCGGTGGTCTTGGGGTAAGAAAACATGATGATCCTGGGTTCAAACCCAGCCGAGATTAATGGATTTTTCCTGAACGATAAAAAAATCCGTAGCACAACTTCTTTCGGAGGGGAAGTAAAGCCGTTGTTACCATGACTATTGTGGCATGTAAAATAACCCTGGAAGATATGTGAAAATACTTTTCCCTGCAAAGTTTGTCAGCCCTTCCATTCTCGCTCATAGAAATTCTCGTGTGCGGAAATAATCAGTCGCTTCAGAATGTGCACTTTAAATACCTCAAATAAATAAATAAAATATTGTAAGGTCACTCACTACTTTAATTGGGTGCCCGGTAGCCAATCCTAACTAAAACACTACCGCGGCACCGTAGGGACTTACATGGTTGGGATGGACCCTGACTGGAAGGGGTTAGAATGGGTGGTTCGTGGGGAGTGAGACTCGAGTGTTAGTCCAATAATAAATATTTATTAATCTTTTCAGGTGACTAAACAACTACATAAGTAACCTGGTAGATCTCCCATGACGAGGGAGCATGCACGATAACGGGACTCGGAAAACTTCCTAGAGACCCGCGATCGACCCTCTGGCGGGGTGAACTACCAAATCACGTTTTATTCCGTCGTTAGTCAGTCGTTGCTAGATACCGACCCACATGCACACAGCATGGCTCCCAACAAACAACAACCGTCTTAGTCTCTCACCTAAACTTGCTGATCTCGATGTGCCCAACTAACAAGCCAGGAAGGTCCATCGGTCGCACCGTGCTCGCTCGTCAACAGGATGCAAGCTATATTAGATATATGCTATTCTCAGCAGGATGGCAACCCAACACTCTTGACTTCCAAGGAAATATACATGCGTAGGTTAACATCTTGCCAGAATAAACCTTAAAATAATTATGCTCTTACAATATTTAAATAAACACATAAATATTTACTGCACAGCAAATGTTCAAAACTACCTACTATTTATTCTATGCACTTCTCATCTCGCATCATCAGTGGTTTCATCAACGTCATCGGAGTGATTGCATATGTGCTGTTCTGCTCTCAAAATTCGATGAAGTAGAACGGGTCCCGATGAGACATCTCTCGGTTCGCACACCATATTTTTCATAAGGCGCCGCTTAGAGTATTAAAGAGAATTGGGTGACCTTGCGGTGACTCGGGTGTATTTTGGCCTACTGGAGGGGAAAATATTTGCTAGGTCCACTCAAAGTCTTTAATTGACTTAAATAACATTTTATTAAGTTTGACGTTTTGGCAGAAACGTCCCGCAGTGCCTACCAACTAACAATATATTTGCACCTGAGGCCACAAACAAGGTGTACATACACCAGACCCACATTCTCCAGGTTAAAATGGCTGCGCTCCGTCGGAGAACTAAAGTCCTTCAACACGGGTAAAGCTAGGTGCCATCAAAGGGCATTAAAAAAACTAATTTTAAACATGGTATCACTAGAGAGATTACATAAATATCCATCTCGAGTCAATCGGCCCGCTTCCAAAAAGCTAGGTTCAGGTAACAACCTAAACCCCCTCTTCACATAATCCTACTTCACAAAGAGCTTACGCAGACTGCACATTACGATTAAAATGGTCCCTCTATGATGAAGGTGTTTAAAGTTTCTATCAACTGCACATTTGAAAACGCTTTCATCACTGAGAATAGTGAACCCCGGTATTGATGGGCTCAACCTGGCTCAAGGAGCGTGGCGAAACTTCCGTAAGGCTGAGGACCTGGTGGCAGATAATATTAGTGCACTCTCCCCTCAACACCCCGTCCCCCGCTTCTCTAAAAATATTGATCTCATAAAATCGTTTTGTTTTTTTGATAATATGTTTAACTGATTAACTGTTTGTAGTAGGTAGCACACTTGACACAGTCCCAGCCTAAACAAAATGACATAAATGCTACTCAAATTCGAGTGATGACTGATGAACAGAGCCCGGATTTTTATGTAATTTTATGTTTTAACCCTGCCAGTTAGAAATGTGAATAGCAGAATTTTAGCAAATTTTAGTTTTTGGGACTGTATTTTCACTTTTAATTTAACATATTTTACTAAATTTTACACATTTTCAAAGATATTACATAAAATTACATATTATGCGTGTTTTTTTTTAACGTGGTATTATTTTTAATGAATTTCTTGAGGAAAATACTTTTAAGCCATGAATCGTCAATTTTCAGGCAACCTATACTTTCATGAAGAAATGTATCCAGTGAAGAAATGTCAGTGAGCAAAGTCCAAGTCATATATGTTGGACAGTCAGAGAGGATTACAGTTGCCGTAACGTAACTTTGTGTCTGGAGTTTCTCGTGCTGTGAAGGGGAGAGAATGTGGCGTTGCCAGATAGTGAGTGGCCTTAGCAGAACGTCTTCCGTGCTGCGTGTAAGTGTGTAAGCACCAATCAACGAGTTGTAAAAACTATCACTATTCTTGGTTCTTATCAGTTCATTTTCCCGGTTATTTGGTCAGAAGAAGAAATGGATATAAAGCGGTAAGGTGTAGAGTGTGACCTCACACTCTACGTATCACCCACGCTGTTTAGCTGTGTGCTTGTCGTGTGTGGCGCTAGAGAGCAGGTCGGCCGCCTTCCTCTCTGTCCTCCGCGCGGGGGGACTCCAGTTCAACTCGCATCGAGTATCCGCTAGGACTCACTTCTATATAAGCGAGGTTTAAAGAGTTCAATTTGGACGCACGATCCAGTATCGTTCACCTTTTTTTGGACAAGTGAGGTTTAAATAGGTGTAATGAGACTCAGGATTTGTCGATATTCACCTGAACAACAGAGCTTTCAAATGTTACTAAATAATTTAAGACTTTCATATTAAATAAAGTTGATCAACAAAACACATGTCTGGTTGTTAATATGTTTCACGCTTCCAAAACCAACAAGCTACGAGTTAAAAGTGAAATTAGAATCAAGTTAACCAACTACTCCAATAAAGTAACAAGAAAAGTTACAAAGGCAAAGAACAAATTACATAAACGGAACCCAGAATCAATCAAGGAAATGTAATTTGAAGTTTATCAAAGTAATACGGCGATCTATTGAAAGCCAACAATACCAACCATGTATATAAGTGTAAGTGTAATATTAATGCCGGCTAGTATGTCGAGATCAAACTTAACCTAGAACCGAAAACAATTGTTCTAAAAAATTGACTTTAAATATCTGGAGTGGACTGAGGTTCACTTGTTTTCAAAGATCTGGCAACACTGGAGGTTTCACTGAAACTTAGTATTGTATGTATGATACCTAAAATCATTTTTAATGCAATTAATTTGAAGTGATTAATTAATGGGAAATATAATTGTTGTGAAACAAATTAATAATTCAATACAATTCGTTAAAATAGTAATTGTACCTGTATATGTATTTAGAAAAGTGTTTTTTCTATTACTTCCTTAAAAAATTTGTAGTCATAAATTTGAAATTTGTCTCAATAATTTGTGTATATATTATTAAAGTGGGGAAAGAAGATTTATTCAATGATATATATTTTCACATTATTATATATTTTACTGCATATTTCAAATATATTTATTATATATCTATGTACTGTACATATTTTGTGAGTTTATAATACATAAAATTCTGGCTCTACTGATGAGTCACCTGGTGGCTGGGGCTGCACTCTCAGTTCTCACTACTGCCCTGCGCATTTCACAATGTGGGGTAGTCGGTTTGAAACACTTAGTAAGTGGGCGAGAGACATTATATACTTTGGAATCAAGTTTATGATGCGAAGTGGAAGCGATTGTCATATTAAAGAGATCAGATAGTGTGTGTATTTATTTTATTCATTCGGGTTGTTTAACGCACACATTCTTAATCAACTGATTGTATCAGTCAGTATACGACTTACGAACCAACTTAGTTCTTAGCCATAAATTCATCACTTTAAAAGGGAAATCCCCAATTTAATTGATGACAATTTTCCCTAACATGCCAGGAGTCAAACCTGAAACCATTATCTTAATAGTCATACGCATTACCGACTGATCAGATTTATTGGACTAAATTGTGTAATTTAATAATAAATAGTTGTATTACTTGGCCTATTGGCACCCCTAGATAGGAGGCGTCCGGGGTGGGTGCTCATATTCCCTTTCCCCTCTAACCCCGCCTTCTGGTACGTCCTGTATATTATAGCATTTAGTCCAAGATCCGGGAAGAATTAGTCGCAAATTGGGATGAAAATAGGGTCATGGGTTTCCCTATCGGCTTGAAAGGTTTGTAAGGCCCCACTAGGATATCAGGTTTTGTCGCGTTGTCAATCTCCGTGGGTTTGATGGAGGTCACCGAGTCCGTCGAATTGGGTTTCTGGGTGCTCGTCTGTCCTGGTATCTTGTGCGTCGTCATAGTCGGTATCATCGTGATCTTGCTGATGGTCGAGGGCGTTGTGGGACTTGTCTTGGTGGTGGACGGGGAGGTGATCTTGCTCGTCGCAAGGGGGCTCATGGTTTGGTGCGCCGTTGTCGTGGAGAAACTACAAGGGGTGTACAACAGCTCCATATCGTCCAAACCGATCGTCCCGGAAGTGGAGGTGTTGTTGAATCCAGAGATGAAGATAAGCTGCAATGGAATGACAGAGTCCCTAATTAATTACACAGAAATTATGTCTCCATACAGTTGAATCTCTAATTAGAATACATAAGGTCAAGCGTTTAAACCAAATTGGCCTCATATAAAACCTGCTGTAAACTCCGGACTGTGCATGCGTGACATTCCGCATCCCCAATTGAAAGAGCGCGGGAACCAGGCAGTCTCTTAACACTGCGATGTATGGTTACATTGTGAAGATATAGGTTTAGGTGTGACTTTGTCACTGAGCACAATAAAGACATTTCCTCTATTGGTGTGCGTCACTTTGTGTCTTTGGAACGAAGGGGAAGGGGGGGAGGTAATCAATTTCCCTACACTGGATGTTAGTTCCAATTTATTTTCATTTTTATTTTTCTATAAATTATGTCCATTTCTTGATCAGCAAACAATTAACACTCTTTATTATATTGTTGTTCGAGTAAATCCTTGTCCGTTTTAAGATTAACAAAAGAGAATATAAGTTTGTAGAGTTACAAATTTAAGATACGTCTTCATGGCATCATCCCGCAATCGAGTCATACTAATCGAGTGGCCACCAACTGTTGGAGAAGATAGTACTAACTTCTGAGGATATAGGGTGTCATATGGTTGGCACAACGATCCTTACGGCCTTTAATCTCAGTTTTCTAGATGGGACCCGCTAATTTTGTCATTCAAGTAGCACCTCATTTGACCTCACGAAGCTGAGTTGACCTCGTTCCAGACCCAATGTTTCACAGAAAATCCGGAAGCGATGGGAATCGAACCCGGATCCTCTGGATTTGTAGCCAGGAAATCTGACCACTAGACCACAGATGTAACGAGTTACATGTACCATTACAATGAAGTGATGTTTAACCCACCCTTTGACCCATTTGGATACGGAATTGTAGTTGCCGAGTCGCCACCTCCACATTCTCACTCACGACATCATAGACTGAAGCGAGGAATGAACCGACATCCCTGCTCGTGGAGGAAGGCCACGCCCAAGAAAACAAATGACGGTTGCTCGACATGCTATCCTACCCGCTATTGTTTTTCTCTCCGTACCCCTCCCCTCCACCTTACTTTCCGTCCTTCTAGTTTATTCCACCAGGTGCGAGATGGTTCTCGAACTCTGACCTCTCTCTCTCTCCTTTCCTTCGTTCTCATTCCCTCTAGGAATAGAGACGATTGAATTGAATCCATTCTGAATGGTCTCCATTCAAACATTTCTTAAACAAGCACCCAAATAAAAAGTCTGATTTTTATCCATTCTCATAGTATCCACAAAATCCTGAATTGTATCAATTTAATTGCAGTGCCACTTGTCTGATAGATGGCAGCAGAAGAGACTCCTTAACTCATTCCGTGCTTAGTAGAGAGCAGTACCATATCTATGTAATATAAAAAAGGTATTTTTTTTACTTTTGTCTTATTACTTTAAAATCTAAACATGGATTTTAAATTATTAGACATTACATAACATACCTGTGTATAAGGTGCTTGTTTTATATACAAAGAGATATGTTTATATATAAATAGTCTTAGTATCATCTTGTTGGCAGCCCTGTATTTAGATACTATATTATGACAAATTGACAGCAGTAGCTAATTTAACAACGCCATTTTATTAAACTTTTGCACACGCAAAGCTATCACTCACTCTAAGCAAAGATTAAAGTAAGTTATATCTCACACAGGTCATGGCGATAAAGAAACAATGTTTTTGTAATTGTATGCTTTTAATGTTCATAGATTTGTGTTGAAGTGTCATATCCTATTATCTACATTTAATTTCATCAGTTTATAATGTAGGGATACCTGGGTTGAAGTTGGATTAAGAAATCTTATTTATAGGATATCATACTCAACTTGAAAAGAGGCCTACATTGTATTTGCTAGTTTTGTTAAGTTTAATTGAAACCCCCCCAAAAAGTGTTTATATTTACCACTCTCTGCAACAGCTATATGTCCAGACAATGTGAATTTATCCCCATTAGACCTACTATAAGTAGAAATGCCTAACCATTTATCCAGCTGAAGTGAAACGAGAGGGAGGTCAGTGTTAAAAAATAAAAATCTTTGCTTTTAACTGTTAAATAATAAAATTCATCTTGTGATTTGAAGGGAATTTTAGAGACTGTGGTTAAAAGTGATTATTTACCAGAAAGCATAAAAGTTAAGGACTAATGTTTATTTCTATAATAGTAGGTATACAAATAGAATGTGATTCCTTGCTTTTCTTTGTCATCATATGACAAGTTTTATATGTTTTCCATCTCTACACACAGAAACAAAACAAATCTCCAATGATAACAAAATTAATATTGCAAAATAAATTTTATTTAATCCAAACAAATAAAAAACTCTCAATAGCAGAAGAACGTTATTATTTACTAGATGAATATTCAAAGAAGTTCACAACATGGCACCAAAGTATTTAATAGGCAATAGCTATAATTTTTAATATTATAAACAAACCCATCCAAACAAAGCTTAACCTTTCAGGCGTCAACACATTTTTCATGAAATTTCGGGATCCTGAAATATTACATTTTTCAAATTATTTAAAATATTAATTTACTTTAGGAAATGCTTACCCATGTACCAATTTTAAACTAGATCATAGTTATTTTTAAAATCAATAATTTGTAAAGTACCCTTTTATTATTTTTTTAAAAGAAATACGAATATGTATTTATATTTTTTATATACATTACCATAGTGATAGCGCTTCTCTCTAGTAAGCACGGAATTAGTTAAGGAGAGTCTCTGCTTCTGCCATCTATCAGACAAGTGGCACCGCAATTAAATGGATACAAATCAGAATGGATACAATTCAGGATTTTGTGGATATAATACGAATATTTCTAGTGCATATAAATCAGACATTTTATTTTTGGTGCTTGTTTAAGAAAATTTCTGAATGGAGACCATTCAGATTGGATACAATTCAGGATTTTGTGAATATTATGAGAATGGATACAAATCAGACTTTTTATTTGTAGTGTTTGTTTAAGAAATGTCTAAATGGATACCATTCAGAATGTATACAATTCAGCTACCCCTAGGCATATGAAGTTCGATTTTTCTGTGCTATATAACCGCTCGTTGAGTTATTTTTGGTATTCATTGTATCACTGCCTTCAGCCAAGGTTGGCGACGTATCTCTGGATTCAAGGGTATATTTCTTATTTTCCAAAATTCAATTTCGGCGTAATGGTTCTATTCACTGTCATAATTATTTGTTTAGGGGATGTTATACTTAATTTACTTTTCAAAATTCTTTTCGGCGTAGTTATCTCTGTTATTCAAAATTGTTAAATATGGACTCATTAAATTTAAACTATTTAGCTTTGGGATATTTTGACTAGTATGAAACTATATTCAAATTTAGCTGTCTCTTGTGGTTCTTTTACCCAAGCTTAGTAATTTCTGTTTTGATTATTTAAGAGTTTTAACTCAAGTTTTGGGCTACGGCCATGTTATTTGTGGAAAGATGCCACAGATTATCTGACGTCAATAATTAGGTTTTGCATTATTATTTATCAAGTGCTTGCAGAACATTAGGTTTAGGACTTAGATTTAAACTGTCTTTTTTCTAGTTTGATGCTAGGCCATCTTTAATATTTTGCCGATTTCTGAGTTAGTTGGGGCTTATTGATATTATAAACGTCTATGATTGTATTATTGATTATTATTGATCTCTCATTGCATATTGGGATCTCGTTAAGCCACATAATGGCGTTTGCGAATTAAACAGAGAGTATTTATTCTTTAAATACGTGGATCTCAAACAGAGTTTGGACGCTGCCCGATCGGGATGGTGTGGTCTCGTCATGGTTAGTTTCAAGTCACTAAAGATTATATGGGATTTAAGTTGGGTTCTATATAAGTATACTTGGGGTTCTACTTAATACTGTTTGGGCGTTGTTAGCTATTAATTTATCTAGGAGACCATGTCAGATTATAGGCTGGTGTCAATACTCACTCCTAATAGAGCACTATCAACTTACCTCCACTCCACTAAGCTGTGTACTTGTATTATTCTTTTGTTGTAAAATAAAATAATCTCCTCTTTTTACCACCTTATTATTTATAATGGGGAGGGGGTTCCACAGAGAGGATCTTGAGACTATATGTATATACATTTATAGAAAAGGTTATTTTATGGCATATATACCCGGTAACACTTTCTAAAAGTCACGCCTCATTATGGGTACGCTTCCTCTAAATTCTACCTTCTTCTTACCTATAATATCAATTTAATTAGGCGTAATAAGACGCGGATAGCAAGGAAATATCCAAACCATGACCTTTCTCAAACCCTATTGGTCGAATCTCACCTTGAAGGGCCTGGTGACGTACAAGGGGAGCTCCACGTGTATCCACTCCCCTGTTTCGGTGTCATTCTCCCAGAGGTCGTAAGTCTTGTCGGGGTTGTAGAACAACTGGGTCACCTTGTCCAGGTAGGCCTGTGATAACTGCAACAAGGTCAAGGTACGTATATCACTCCACGTGGATCCACTCCTCTTTTACGGTGTCGCTCTCTTACAGGTTCATATCACGGTTGTAGAACAAAAGCTGGATATTTCTATCATCATTATTGACTATAAACTTACGTCAAATACCATGCAGAAGGGACTCACACAAGCACTTACCTGTTTAGTTGTTGTGCAATGTGTAGGTACTTACCTTGAGGTAAGGCTCTCCGTTTCCTTGAAGCAAGTACCAGAAGCGGACACAGCCCATAGGACCGCGAGGGTCATCCTTGCTCGAAGGATGGAAGTTGGTAGACAAGAAGTACCCAGGAGCATCCCCTGCAGTCTTGTACGAGTTGTAAACGTACCCGTCTGTCCAAACATAAGAGAGTCATTTCTAATTACCCTCATAATATGCACTCAACACGCAACTGGGAGCTCACGTATCACGAATCACTTGCACCTCATCTTCTTTCAAAACGCGTGAATACTTAATTTTCAACCGCAATGAGATACGTAACAAAGACTATCAGAAATGATCGGTCTTATTTGAAATAAAATCTCTTTCGTAATATTGATCGTTGCTATAAAACCCTATGAGATATATACAATTTAAATATAAAATTATCTGTCTTCTAGGTTATAGAATGGTGAACTATCATTTTCAGAGACGTAACTAGAGTTGATGGCACTCAAGGCAACTAAAAATATTGCTACCCTTGAAAACTGTTATTTAAATTTTAGTCATTCAACTCCTCAGACACATACATGGACCTCTTAAAAAAATATATATATATATTAACTAGGCATGGCCGATTCTGTGTTCTAGTGGTCAGAGTTCCTGGTTCAATCTCCGGTGCTTTCATATTTTCTCTGAAGCAGTGAGTCTGGAACGAGGTCAACTCAGCCTCGTGAGGACACACGAGGAGCTATTTGAATGAAAAAACTAGTGGCTACGCTCTAGAAAACTGAGATTAATGGCCATAGAATTTGTTGTGCTAATCGGCTCGATTGTGGATTAATGCCATGGAGTCCCTTGAATTCCCGAAATTATACGATATTTGAGGATTTCAGATTTGAGATTTAAAAAAATTAAAAATAAAATTTCCAAACTTCGAATATATTGTTTTGATATTTAGTATGCTGTAACCTAACATTAACAAAATAATAAACTAACAACTACACCCCATAACTTAATTTACTACCGACAGTAAACCAAATTGGAATTAAAGGGAAATAAATCACGCCTATGGGTAAGTTAACTTATTATGCTTATTGTTTTACTAAGATTAGGATTCGAGATTCGGGGTTCGTAGATAAAACGAGTATTATATCCAAGAAAAGGTGAATTCAACTTGTATATAATATAAACATAATATAACGTGTAAAAAGGGGAGTGATATTGAATTTTGAATCAAAGCGAGTAAACCTACCTTTGTTGGTGACATTCCTCCAGTTCCAGACGGCAGAGCCTCCGTTCTTGAAACCACAAGTGTGACTGTTGAAGTTGCATTTAACGTTAGACGGGAAACCAGGCTTGGGTTTGTTCCCTGGAATGCAACATACATAGGAACAAGTCATCCCAGTGAAAATAAGAAATGTATTTATCAATTAAGTTGTTTTAATTCATAATTATATTAATTCAATAAAAATGACACTATTTAAATTCAAGACAACATTAATTCTGTTTTAAAACACGCCATGGTAGCTTTTCTTCATTAACTACCACAATATTTCCCTAAGTAATGTTCATAATAGTGTAATACATTCCCACCAACTTCTATTTTGTTAATACTTTGACGGGAGTATTTTACTGTCATATATTACAATGCCAGCATTGTTAAATCCATATCAAGTTGAATTTTAAACAGTTTTAATTTTAAATTGAATTTAATATAAAACAAGACCTTTTGTGGGTCCAAAATATCCTCCCCTGTTACCTCAATTTAAGGATAAATGCTTACAAAACATTTCCTTATATGATTCCAGAACCCCCTACAACTTTCCCATCTTCCCCTCAATTTATTCATGAGCGGCCACTTATTGAACACTTCCATGTGGGAGTCTAGCAAACTATGACAATCTCCCATCTATTTGTGCAATAGTGCTTACTGAACACTTCCATGTGGGAGTCTAGCAAACTCTGACAATCTCCCATCTATATGTGTAATAGTGCTTACTGAACACTTCCATGTGGGAGTCTAGCAAACCCTGACAATCTCCCGTCTATTTGTGCAATAGTGCTTACTGAACACTTCCATGTGGGAGTCTAGCAAACTATGACAATCTCCCATCTATTTGTGCAATAGTGCTTACTGAACACTTCCATGTGGGAGTCTAGCAAACTCTGACAATCTCCCATCTATTTGTGCAATAGTGCTTACTGAACACTTCTATGTGGGAGTCTAGCAAACTATGACAATCTCCCATCTATTTGTGCAATAGTGCTTACTGAACACTTCTATGTGGGAGTCTAGCAAACTATGACAATCTCCCATCTATTTGTGCAATAGTGCTTACTGAACACTTCTATGTGGGAGTCTAGCAAACTATGACAATCTCCCATCTATTTGTGCAATAGTGCTTACTGAACACTTCTATGTGGGAGTCTAGCAAACTCTGACAATCTCCCGTCTATTTGTGCAATAGTGCTTACTGAACACTTCTATGTGGGAGTCTAGCAAACTCTGACAATCTCCCGTCTATTTGTGCAATAGTGCTTACTGAACACTTCTATGTGGGAGTCTAGCAAACTCTGACAATCTCCCGTCTATTTGTGCAATAGTGCTTACTGAACACTTCTATGTGGGAGTCTAGCAAACTCTGACAATCTCCCGTCTATTTGTGCAATAGTGCTTACTGAACACTTCTATGTGGGAGTCTAGCAAACTATGACAATCTCCCATCTATTTGTGCAATAGTGCTTACTGAACACTTCTATGTGGGAGTCTAGCAAACTATGACAATCTCCCATCTATTTGTGCAATAGTGCTTACTGAACACTTCTATGTGGGAGTCTAGCAAACTCTGACAATCTCCCGTCTATTTGTGCAATAGTGCTTACTGAACACTTCCATGTGGGAGTCTAGCAAACCCTGACAATCTCCCATCTATTTGTGCAATAGTGCTTACTGAACACTTCTATGTGGGAGTCTAGCAAACTCTGACAATCTCCCGTCTATTTGTGCAATAGTGCTTACTGAACACTTCTATGTGGGAGTCTAGCAAACTCTGACAATCTCCCGTCTATTTGTGCAATAGTGCTTACTGAACACTTCTATGTGGGAGTCTAGCAAACCCTGACAATCTCCCGTCTATTTGTGCAATAGTGCTTACTGAACACTTCTATGTGGGAGTCTAGCAAACCCTGACAATCTCCCGTCTATTTGTGCAATAGTGCTTACTGAACACTTCTATGTGGGAGTCTAGCAAACCCTGACAATCTCCCGTCTATTTGTGCAATAGTGCTTACTGAACACTTCTATGTGGGAGTCTAGCAAACCCTGACAATCTCCCGTCTATTTGTGCAATAGTGCTTACTGAACACTTCCATGTGGGAGTCTAGCAAACTCTGACAATCTCCCATCTATTTGTGCAATAGTGCTTACTGAACACTTCCATGTGGGATTCTAGCAAACTCTGACAATCTCCCATCTATTTGTGCAATAGTGCTTACTGAACACTTCCATGTGGGATTCTAGCAAACTCTGACAATCTCCCATCTATATGTGTAATAGTGCTTACTGAACACTTCCATGTGGGATTCTAGCAAACTCTGACAATCTCCCATCTATTTGTGCAATAGTGCTTACTGAACACTTCTATGTGGGAGTCTAGCAAACCCTGACAATCTCCCGTCTATTTGTGCAATAGTGCTTACTGAACACTTCTATGTGGGAGTCTAGCAAACCCTGACAATCTCCCGTCTATTTGTGCAATAGTGCTTACTGAACACTTCTATGTGGGAGTCTAGCAAACCCTGACAATCTCCCGTCTATTTGTGCAATAGTGCTTACTGAACACTTCTATGTGGGAGTCTAGCAAACTCTGACAATCTCCCGTCTATTTGTGCAATAGTGCTTACTGAACACTTCTATGTGGGAGTCTAGCAAACCCTGACAATCTCCCGTCTATTTGTGCAATAGTGCTTACTGAACACTTCTATGTGGGAGTCTAGCAAACCCTGACAATCTCCCGTCTATTTGTGCAATAGTGCTTACTGAACACTTCTATGTGGGAGTCTAGCAAACTCTGACAATCTCCCGTCTATTTGTGCAATAGTGCTTACTGAACACTTCTATGTGGGAGTCTAGCAAACCCTGACAATCTCCCGTCTATTTGTGCAATAGTGCTTACTGAACACTTCCATGTGGGATTCTAGCAAACTCTGACAATCTCCCATCTATATGTGTAATAGTGCTTACTGAACACTTCCATGTGGGATTCTAGCAAACTCTGACAATCTCCCATCTATTTGTGCAATAGTGCTTACTGAACACTTCCATGTGGGATTCTAGCAAACTCTGACAATCTCCCATCTATTTGTGCAATAGTGCTTACTGAACACTTCCATGTGGGATTCTAGCAAACTCTGACAATCTCCCATCTATATGTGTAATAGTGCTTACTGAACACTTCCATGTGGGATTCTAGCAAACTCTGACAATCTCCCATCTATTTGTGCAATAGTGCTTACTGAACACTTCCATGTGGGAGTCTAGCAAACCCGGACACCTTCAATTTAAGCACCAGTACTTACCGTTACACTTGTACAACTTGTGTATTCTACGAATGTCACTCTGGCTCAACCTATGCTTCTTCCAAATAGGCCCGATGACAACGCCATTTTTCTTCGCCTGCAGGGTAGGTGACACGCCATCCTAAACACACAACTTCACTGCATGAGCTAGATGTCCGCTAGTGTGCTTGACATTTGACTCAGCTGGTTAGGGTTTGATTCCCGACCGTGTGGACTAATTGTTTGCTCCCATCCCTTTATGGTTTATCATCCTTTATCCATGATAGTACATACTCCTTTCCTTAGGATTCACTTTCCTCTTTCTGTTTTCTTTGATTATGTTTAAAGGTAATGCCAAAGGCAGAAACTTATTTGACTGTTCATGAAAGATACTAAGTCTGTTTTCATTAACTTATGCAACAAATTATGTGTCATAAAGCTATCACATTTTGACAGAGGGTGGCAATTTGGAACTCTGGTTTGAATGCCAGTCGGTCTAAATTTAATTTAGAATTGTTCTTGGAGTCTAAAATGTTGTACCCTTGGTGATACAACTATATTACAAGTTTATATTGGCTAGCACACTGGTATGGCATGATTCAGGTTGAATGAACCTTTTATAAGATACAAACAAATTTTTTGCTGTCAACATTAATCACATTATATTATATTATTAGTGTTATTTCATCGTTATTGATACCGTCGGTAAAAGAAATTTAGCATCGCTTCTTACTACCCGTTCGGTTTATAAGCCTAAGTACTAATTACGCTATTGTTTTTTAGGGATTATGAAGGTTATAATTAAAGAAAGAATACCCACATTTGCATGAAGGTAGAGTATAAAAACTTTTAGGAAAACTACCCTCAGTATACCCCACCGAGATTCGAACCTTGATCTTCCAGTCGTTGGCTGTCTAGTCTACTGTGCGAGTAGCGCCTTAGAACTACCAAAATTGACAGTTGAAGATCACCTTATTGACGTATAAATATATTCAAAAAGTTTTAGTATATTTTGTAAATGTCAGATACGGTCCTTTATGCCAAGACCCTACTATAGAAAACCTTTTCTGTATGTTATTTGTAATTTTTTAAATTTACACCTTGACACGGGAATAGAACTCGAGACCCTAGGCTTAACGTGGAAACGCTCTACCACTGAACTATCCAGGATTGTTATAAACTTAGATGGTCATGTATTGTACTGTACATTAGATTTGTACAAGCCTTCGCTTACTTCCATTTGTTGCAGGCCTATGTACTATCGCGCGAGTCATTTATATACTTGAGCCGGAGCAGATTTGCACTCTTTAGTGAATCCAGCCCGAAGGAAATATTTATTTTCCTCTCTCTCTCTCTCTTTGTAAACTGTCTCCTCATTTCTTTGCTTTCAAATGTTGGAATCAAAAGAGGAAGGCTGTACTTGGAATTTTCTATTTAGTAAACACAACGTCATGGCAAATAGGTTTTCCATCGCACTCGGTGTTAGCCTATTTTAGAAACATCAGCTTTTTCCACAATCATGAAATTTCTTACCAGGTTGAAAGTTTTATAACCTACCCTTTGTTTCATAATATGCTTACAACTTTTTTATGTATAAAACATTACTTTACTTCTTGTTAATAAACAAATAATATGAAATATAATTCAACATACATTCAGTCCTGATACTAAATGTTTGTTGGCTATTAACACACATTTCTTATAATTATTCTATCATTTCACTAATTGTCTATAAAAAAAATACCATAAAACATTAACTTAATCAATAAAGAATATTTTTATTCTAACATAGTTCAAACGGATTAGCTATAAGACAAAAGCATTCTCCAGTTAGTAATTTTGTAATAATAAGAAACAGAAAACCAAACCTTGTAACTGGGGTAAGAAGAAACTACTGGCAACATCGACACTCCGACGTTGCAACATTTGTCGTACATTTGAAGGAAGCTCGACCACATGCGAACAATTTAATAGTAACTTTGTTAGCTAGTATTAAGGTGAGGTGGAAGGTTAAACCAGCTTAGTTCAGAATGATTGCAGTTTTATAACAAAAACACTTTTTTGGGCAAAATTAATGAGATATTTTATCAGTACATGCTTTTAGTTTAATTTTCTACACATTATAATCTCAACAGTCCTTGAATGTTTGTCAGAAGCATAATAGCATTTGTACAGAAAAATTTTTAAACTAAAATATAAAATCCTGTGATGCTTTTGACGAATATTCGAGAGCTGTTTTGATTACAATGTGTATCAAATTAAACTAAATGTTACTACTGAAGCAATATAATAGTTTATGCTGGACAAAAAAATGTTTTTGCCATAGAAACTATAATCAAAAATACGTCCAATAACTCATGTTCCCGTCTACTTCACTGTAAGCATGCAGGTCTCTCAGAGCTGTTACTCAGTGTAGAAGTATCATTTACCTTGGAAAAGGCGTACTCGTCGTACATCATGATGGACCTGTAGTCGAACTTCTCACCCAGAGTGTCAACACTGTGGGAGTCGTGGGTGGCGAAGGCTGAGCTGAAACCCTGAAGATGGGAGGTAAACACACAAACTTGAGGAAACGAGTGACTCGGAGTTTACAATAAGTACAACAAGTTGGCCACGTGGTCCATATTCGCAGTACACAAGGTCACCGTTGACATGTCGATTTGGTGTTCGAGTTCCATTCGGGTTCACTGACGGTGGTTTTTCCGAATACGCCACAAAACGTACCACTCAGGTGGAAGGTTAGTGCGTGAGATACCTCTGATATGCAAGGTCGCGTCGCAAAGGAGAATTGCAATGGTAGTCGAGAGTTTCAAGTATTTGAAATCTAACGTTACCTAAACTAACCTAACATAAACTAAACTGGCTTAACCTAACTTGGCCTGACCTAACCTGGCCTAACCTAACCTGACCTAACCTAACATAACATAGCCTAACCTGGCCTAATATAAACTGGCCTAACCTAAACTGATCTAACCTAACCTGACCTAACCTAACCTAACATAATATAACCTAACCTGGCCTAATACAACCTGGCCTAACCTAACCTAACCTAACCTGGCCTAACCTAACCTAACCTGGCCTAACCTAACCTGGCCTAACCTAACCTGGCCTAACCTAACCTGGCCTAACCTAACCTGGCCTAACCTAACCTGGCCTAACCTAACCTGGCCTAACCTAACCTGGCCTAACCTAACTTAACCTTATCTAACCTAGTTCACGATTTAACTTACACTAACTGAAATGTTGACGTTCTCACAGCTATCTACCATCCAGTCGTTAACCGTTGCAGCCCTCCACTGAGTGGTGAGTGGTACGTTTTGTCGGTGGTACGTTATGTCGGGACACCGGTTTTTCCACATGCGATTTAATCCCTGCGGTTTTCACATCCTCTCTTCATGTTAACGTGTGTACAATTTATTTAAATCAACCTCTTCATTCATTACCTTTAAACAAAGTCTTTAATAGTAATGGTTTCACCTCCTTCGGTGGCCGCATAGTCTAAGGCCTCACACTTGCAATAGACTAGACTGCCGATGGCAGGGAGCTCGGAGCTCAAATCCCGATCGGGTGTACTGAGGGTGGTTTTTCCTTAATGGTTATCCACTTTATCTTTCTCCAAACAAATGCTGGTACACTTTCTTCTGATTCAACCTTCCTCACACCTAACTCGTAATTAGTTCAAGTGCGTTTACCTGAACAGGTAGTAAGACACAGTTCTAAAATAGATATGTGTCAAATGTACAGTACATACATACTAATTCCACCCACACTAGCACAGTTCCCCTTCGTGTCCGACTGTACCGCACTACTCCCCTGCTTGGAAGGTAGCAGGTCCAGCAAAGCTCTTTTCAAACGGTCTGATCCATAGTGTATGCCCAAGATACTATAGCAGCTTACACTATCTTAATCCAAGGACTGACACAACAACCTTTTCACAGATCGTTAACTTACCAACAGTGTAAGCTAGGAAACTAACACAAATTTCCCGGAGATAAAGTTTTCTGCGTGTGAATTATTATTATTATTATTTAGCACCGCGTCTTACTACCCGTTCGGGTTATACGCTTAAGTACTAATTACACTAATGGATTAGGAATTGGGAAGGTTAAATTTAGAGGAAGTGAACCCGCATTTGCGTGGAGGGAGAGTGGAAAACCATTTAGGAAAAACCCTCCCAGTTCACCCGACCGAGATTCGAACCTCGATCTCCCCATCTTCGGTGGTCTGGCTCAACCCAACTGACGCGTTAGCTAACTACGCCACCGATGCGGGTATCTTCTGCGTGTGAAGAAGCTAGCAAAGATGAATATTTATTGGAATGTTCTTGGTTGAATTTTTAGCGATTCTTTTACCCCGGGACAAACTTTCTCGGCCATAGCCAACATAATAAAAACTTACTCATATAGGTGACACGTGGACAGAGGTGTCAGTATAGTCTAGTCTGATTTTCTGGTACAAAAATGTCGGGGCCAACCAAGCTTAATTTTCCTTTCTCCCTCCACTTAAATGTGAGTGCATTTGATATAAATTCTACTACACTCTCCTCTATCCCATTAGTGTCAATATGTGGACAGTCCGGATGGGTGGTAAGACGTAAAGTACGGACATCCCGTGTGAATTTATTTTAGAATCTTTCAAATAACTAGATTGTTTCTACTGACTAAAAAATAGTTATTTAACTATGACAGACCCCATCAGTTCGCACATGCTCTAAGAAGGTATTGATCTTCCAATGCAGTGGAGGTCAAGGTTCAAATCTCAGCTGAGACAACTGGAGCTTTGTGTAGTGTTTTACCATCCCTCCTCCATGAAAATTCGAGTGGATTTAAAAAAAATAATCATCCTCAACACTACCTCCTAAATTGAGTTAATAATAATAATAATAATAATAATAATAATATTTTTTAGCACCGCGTCTTACTAACCGTACGCTTGTGTAAAGTAGCCCCATGGCTTCTTTGGTGCGGACTGACAGCTCACAGCTGACTTCTGACAGTCAACATTTAGGTAAATACCTAAATGTTGACTGTCAGAAGTGACAGCTGCTAAAGACGTGTTTTTGTAGATCACATGGTTCGGCGTACGGATACATAATTTGGTCTGGTAACTTTTCAGAGCTGTCAGTCAGCACCAAAGAAGCCATGGGGCTACTGTACTAATTACTATAATGGTTTTAGGGATGAGTAAGGTTATATTTAGAGGAAGTGTACCCGCATTTACGTGAAGAAAGATAGTGGAAATCCGTTTAGAAAAAAACATCCTCAGTACACCCGCCTGAGATTCGAACCTTTATCACCCTGCTTGCGAGAGTGATACCTTAGACCATGCATCCATCGAAGCGGGTAGTAATATTAATAATAATGAGTTTATATGTAATGGCTATTTACTAAACTACTGTTAAATTGTCCTGTCGCTAACCGAGATGATGTTATCCCAATACACGTAGATGTAACTGTCTCTGTCTGGCCTGTTCATCTCATGCCAGAAGCCCACAGCATGTCCTAACTCATGGATCACTATCCCCAGATACCAGCAGCGCTGTCCTAACGATAGCTTCTGTTCTCCGTCACCAGAGCGACCCACTGGCGACCAGCATGCACCACTACAAACATGACAACAATCAGTGAAGAAGAAGATTGAGAGAAATTATTGTAAGATCATCTGGCTTTATTTTGAGACAACATTTTAAAAATCAGTTATCAGTAAATTACACCTTAGTAAGATTTCTTAAGAAAAACAAACAATATATTGGTAACCATCATAAAAAAAACACATTCAAATATTGATTGTAAACGAAATTGTTATTCTCATTTTTCTTTACTCAAAAATCAGTCAGTAGGCTAAACCAACTTGAAATTATTATTTTTTATTAAAAAGAAAATACAGTACTACCTGCCATGCGAAAAACTTTCAAAACACCCAACTTGGACAAAAATGATACTTAAAAAAATATTCAAATTTTCCAAAATTAATCCAAAACTATCCTAAAACGAATTTTTCGCAAAAAAAATAAGTACACAATGTTAAATTATCATGTAAAACACTCCACAGATATCCATTTAAAACAAAATCTTTAGAATCTTTTATAAAAAGTCTTAACTTACCAACATGTCATTAGTAAACTACTCTTAATTTGTGGGATGGAATTAAAATCAAAAAACTTCCCGAGTAGTAACCATATATTTATAAATTTTTAATGAAGTTCATTAAGCCGTTTTGGCTGGGGACAGAGAGCATTAATATTGTAAGAATCACTTTTATGGGTTCGGGGGACATGAAACGTCATTATTCATCATAATCTCGAGGTCAAAAACTATCACAACTACAATAATTTATCTACATTATGAAGTAATATTAAGATGCGGCCGAAGGGAGCGCGAGTAATTTACAGTTTTTATAGCATTAATTGTTTTTGGCCAAAATAAATCAAATATTTCTCCAGTAGCAACATAGAGTTTAGCTTTCTGCACATGCTAATATCAACAGATGTTGAATATCTGGCAAGGGTGTCCTGGAATTTTGTCAAAACTTTTTAAATAAAGAGAACACATTTTGACAAGATTCCAGGACACCCTTGCCAGATATTCAACATCTGTTGATATTAGCATGTGCAGAAAGCTAAACTCTATTTGCTACTGGAGAAATATTTGATTTATTTTGGCCAAAAAAGTGTAATGCTATAAAAATTGTAAAAACACTTGCGCTCCCTTCGGCCGCACCAAGTATTGTAAAACGTTATTAATGTTGCCCGTTAAAAATATATATTTTTATATTCCAATCGCTCTTTCTTACACCGCTCTTATTATAGGTCAAGACAGGAGTTTGAAGATGACCAGTAATGGTGATACGTGGTCGATGAGCAGGGGTGAGGCGAGAGACTATCCATTAATAACAGTTTAGTACTCGTATAAAATTGTATGTAATTTTCAAACGAGATACATTAAGTTCATGCAATATAAGATCAAGCAGACTGTCAATCCTGATACTGACAATCTGACTGTCAGTATGCATAAGTATTTACGAGACCATACACGGTCAGTCTTCGTATCAATATTTTTATCAGTCAAAGCTCCTGAATGCAAAGTGCAACAACATGGATGATAAGAAAAAGGCGTGTGCAGTCTCTGTTTGCTACTGAGACTGAAGGAAATACTGACAAGCGCGTGTAAACCGTCGGTTATTTCTGTCAGTCTTAATGTTAGTCTCTCCCAACACTTGCAAGATTGATGGACTGATACTGATGTGATTAGAAAATGCTGATCACATCAGTATTTTTGTAAGTCCGTCCATCAGTATTGCCCCTACACGATCAGTCAGACTGTCAGTATTAATTGTTACTTTATTCATACTGACAGTCTGACTGATCGTGTAGGGGCCCTGCGAATGGAACTGTATACCGAAATTTCTGAGAACTCTGCACTGCGCATGTGTAACGCGTGGAAAAACCCACTGAAAAGAGAAAGAGAGATCCAGGCAGATCAATGTCCCCATCAGTCAACTTATGTGAAAATCAAATGGTAGCGAAGCATTTATGCTCCAAAGTCAAAATCAAAGAACAGAATAATAAAAATAAGTTTCAATCGGGTAAGTTATTTTGTTAACATATGGGATTTACTGAGTCCCAGATCGCTTTATCTGGAGACGGGTAGCAGCCTTAGTTTATGAAAATACTTTCATTGCCACTGCAACACATGCTCTTTAAAATAAGGGACGCATGAATGGAAAGAGATGGAATGGGGCCCAACGCCTCCCAGCCCCCACCTCCTTAACTCATTCATAAATATTGAGATGCACGCTGAAAACTACTATTTAGGAACAATTACTGGTTATTTGGTTCAGGTCTTTGGGAGAATTACCTCACACATGGATTATGTTAAGGGCACTGAAAATCGTACTTTGATTTATAAACAGTACCAACTTCATTTCAGAGGGCACCACATATTAATTTTGCTGTTCTTCTCCAAAATCCTAAAAAGTTCCTAGACCTTTGCATATGACCGTTACTTTATTTATCTGGGTGCAAACAGTTGTTGACCAAATTGTGAAATACAAACTTCCTCGGCAGGTTACCTGTCCAAGTTGAAGAACACGTCAACGACATCATTTTCTCCCGTCCACTCTTTGAAACGCACGCACGACACCTCGTGGTAGTGGTCGATGGCCTTCATGAGGATTTTACACTGTGGAGATTGCGGACATCCTAAACAACAAACAATGTCATTATGTTCTTCATGAGGATCTCATACTGTGGAGATTGCGGACATCCTAAACAACAAACAATGTCATTATGTTCTTCATGAGGATCTCGCACTGTGGAGATTGCGGACATCCTAAACAACAAACAATGCCATTATGCTCTTCATGAGGATCTCATACTGTGGAGATTGCGGACATTCTAAACAATAAACAATGTCATTATGTTCATGAGGATCTCATACTGTTGAGATTGCGGACATTCTAAACAATAAACAATGTCATTATGTTCATGAGGATCTCATACTGTGGAGATTGCGGACATTCTAAACAACTGTAACAACTTACAAGTAATATCAAATGGGACAAACACTCACCAACCAAGCGGCCCGCTCTCGGAAGACCTACACACGACTCACACCACTAACACCGACCTCCGCTCTCTAGAGTAATTCCCGTCCGATTGAGCGGCGCGCCCAAGTCAACTGACCGCAAGAGTCGAACACGTGTCCAGCCAGCCAGAAAGAAGAGTTCCGTGTCCGGCCGCGTGTAGCGTCTGGGTGCTTCGACTATGTACTAGAACCTACTGGCTCCTTCGATTGCAATGTTCTCCAACCTTCCAATTCCTTCGGTCCTTCCCCCCCCCCCCCCTCTAAGAACTATCTGTTGTATATATACGGCTACGCCGGTAATGTAACTTTACTGACTACACCACGATCTTATGGATAAGAGGTGAGAACGGCGACTAGGTCTCGGGGATTGTTGTTATTCGAGTCATAAATTCTGTTTCGGCGTCATGGGGGGACTGTATTCAAAATTACCCTTTTGGACTTTAAATACTTTAAACTCATTGTTAATTTGAAATTGCTATGCCATGCGCTTTCCGCGGCATGTAGAAAGGTCGTCGCCCTTCGTCACCCATCTAAGCTGGGATTCAAACCCAAACTTTATTGTTAGTTACAATTGTAATTACTTGTTTATTATTAAAGCGCACTGAGTATGTCAGCGCGCCCCGGGTTCGAAACCTGTCTTATAAACTTCTCTTTCTTCTATTTAATGACAGCTGTTTCAATCTAATTAATTGCTGAAAGTAGTATGATGAAGCAAGACTTAGCTTACTCTTGCATTAGAGGGTTGTTGTATTGATGTGACGCCGAGCTAATTTTGAACGTTTCAAATATTAAACTGTACACTATACTTGGTTGTCGTCACGTAGGATTATGCAGTTAGGCCTTATGCCTTGTTTTGGAAATCAGTGTACTAAGTATTAAATTAAGGAACCAAGGGGCTAAGGTCCATAAAGTTAGTAACCATTCTGATGTTGATTAGGGATTAATTGTCTTGATGAATAATAGATTATTATTATTATTATTATTATTATTATTTAGCACCGCGTCTTACTACCCGTTCGGGTTATACGCTTAAGTACTAATTACCCTAATGGATTAGGAATTGGGAAGGTTGAATAGAGGAAGTGAACCCGCATTTGCGTGGAGGAAGGGTGGAAAACCATTTAGGAAAAACCACCCCCAGTTCACCCGACCGAGATTCGAACCTCGATCTCCCCGTCCTCAGCAGTCGGGCTCAACACGACTAGCGCCTTAGCCAACTACGCCACCGAGGCGGGTATGAATAATAGAGAGGTGTGCTTCACGCACGATGTGTGTATTCTCAAATATTGTAATATTGTTGTTTTCAATAATAAAATTCATTTTGTCCAATCAGGTGATTAATTTGCCTGATTTTCAGCCTTCCTTACCCTATAGATATTGAAAGATATAAAAGGGGGGGGTAGCACAACAAACAATGTCATTATGTTCATGTGGATCTCATAATGTGGAGATTGCGGACATTCTAAACAACAAACAATGTCATTATGTTCATGTGGATCTCATACTGTGGAGATTGCGGACATTCTAAACAACAAACAATGTCATTATGTTCATGTGGATCTCATAATGTGGAGATTGCGGACATTCTAAACAACAAACAATGTCATTATGGTCATGTGTATCTCATACTGTGGAGATTGCGGACATTCTAAACAACAAACAATGTCATTATGTTCATGAGGATCTCATACTGTGGAGATTGCGGACATTCTAAACAACAAACAATGTCATTATGTTCATGTGGATCTCATAATGTGGAGATTGCGGACATTCTAAACAACAAACAATGTCATTATGTTCATGTGGATCTCATAATGTGGAGATTGCGGACATTCTAAACAACAAACAATGTCATTATGTTCATGTGGATCTCATAATGTGGAGATTGCGGACATTCTAAACAACAAACAATGTCATTATGTTCATGTGGATCTCATACTGTGGAGATTGCGGACATTATAAACAACAAACAATGTCATTATGTTCATGTGGATCTCATACTGTGGAGATTGCGGACATTCTAAACAACAAACAATGTCATTATGTTCATGAGGATCTCCTACTGTGGAGATTGCGGACATTCTATACAACAAACAATGTCATTATGTTCATGTGGATCTCATAATGTGGAGATTGCGGACATTCTAAACAACAAACAATGTCAGTATGTTCATGAGGATCTCCTACTGTGGAGATTGCGGACATTCTATACAACAAACAATGTCATTATGTTCATGTGGATCTCATACTGTGGAGATTGCGGACATTCTAAACAACAAACAATGTCATTATGTTCATGAGGATCTCATACTGTGAAGATTGCGGACATTCTAAACGACAAACAATGTCATTATGTTCTTCATGAGGATCTCGCACTGTGGAGATTGCGGACATCCTAAACAACAAAAAATGTCATAAAGGCCTTCGTGATTATCTCGTATCCCATTAATGTATATAAGTTGATATCCCGGGTGGATAGTAGACGCGTACCATTCCTTTAAATCAATTTTTCAATTATTATTTTCCCTTTACATCTTTTGTATTAATAGTGTACTGTTTATTTTATAGCAACTATTTAATGTTTTATAAAATATTACTTCTAAAAATGAAAATGTTTACCTAGTTTTGGCCAAATTTAATAAATACATATTTATTTTATAGAACACCATTGTTAAATTCACTATTTTTTACTTACTAGGGTACTAATATAATTAAACGTTCTCCAAATTAACATAATATAACACCATTGTTAAATTCACTATTTTTTACTAGCTAAATACTAATATAATTAAACGTTCTCCATATTAACATAATATAACCTTTTCCTACAATCTTCCCTTCAACCTTCACGCCAAATCTGATGAAAAGTTCCCCCAATCTCCAACATAAGATAAGTTTTGATTAATCTCGCTGGCCTCCCCTATTCCTGCATTCAAATGAGTCCTTCCCCGATTTGTTTATTAATCCCAGTTATTTATTCATATTGAGTGTTTTCATGAATCTAAACATAATATTATTCAGAGATATATGTATATATAAAATATTTTTGACCTACTTTATTCCATCTCAATCATAAAAACGTTTAAATAACGTTCCTTATTCTGACTTAAAAGCAATACGTCGAAAGTAAATAATATAATAGTTACACATTATTATTGTGATTAAAATGCAATTTGACATTAGGATTATCATTGATTAAATATTATATAAATAAAAATGAAAATAATATTAATAATTAAACATGTTAAATGTCAATCGTTAGAATAAACTGTATTGATAACTGACTAAATAAATGGACAGTTATATCACAATAATATAAATAACGTTACTATTATTGTAATTATACTTAACGCTAAAAGTGATCCACTGTAAGTATTACAGTTAGGCCTATCATTGCTAGCATTGAGTACGCAATTGTGATTTTAATAGAAGCCTATTATTATATCCACACAAAGTTTAGTTTAGGGAATTTTCCCATCTGCATAAACTGATTAAAAATAGCGATTTTTTTCATAATACTAGTTATGTGTTTATGGTTTTTTGGTCGGCCAACACAGTAACTAACATGTATTATATTAGTAAAATCTATTTTGAGTGTGATTAATATATTTTAATATATTGAACTTTTAACCATAATTTTAGAAAGGTATAAATCGCTCACATCGGTTATCACATGTTCTTTTTAGGCTGCGGTCACTTTGGACGCACACTTGCGCAAGTAAACTGTATGCGCGAGCGTGCACGAAGAAACAAAATTCGAGTAGATCCATCTAAACCAGTGGTGGCGTGACCAAGCTGGTCACACTGAGTGCGAGCTGGATTCACAAGCTTGTACAAGCTTATGCACGCGCAAGCGCGGATCAAATAAATTTGTTTCTTCATGCACGCTTGTTGTATTGACGTGAGAGTTATTTTATTTCCCCTGTGTTTTCAAGAGGCGATAGTTTTGTCCTTGTGTGTTTGTGTTTGTGTTTACGATGGAAATGGATATGCTAATAGCATGCGTTGAAGCAAGTAGGGCCATCTGGGATGCCTCTTCTAAGGACCATAGTAACAGAGACGATATAAAGAAACTGTGGGTGGAGATAGGAACCATATTGGATATTTCAAGTAAGTAATAATAGTTTTGAAAAGTGGTGAAAACACTTTATTTCAACTTAATTATTATTGGTTTAACTATCACAGAATGGCGTATAACCCGAACGGGTAGTAAGACGCGGTGCTAAATTATTATTATTATTATATTATTAAACTATCACAGAAATCACAAAATAATATAATTACCTACTTACTAAAGACGCCTCTGATTTTAATTGCCTATTGTATCCACGCAAGTCATAATTTGGCCGGTAGTCTTGAAGGAGTTGTGTTTGGTTTTGTGCAACATAACTATCCACTTCTGCACTATATCAATAACAATGTTATGCAACAAACACATACATTTCAGAATCACGTCTACATTAGCTAACATACACTGAATTTCAGTTTTTAGAACTCGCCACTTAGCAACAAGAATTACAAACGCACACCGAATCACTCGACGAACAGAGGATAGTTTATAGTTAAACAGTTCTTGGTCTTCAGTTGAAGTTTTGCGGCCATATGGTTTCAAAAGATAGATTTTAGAGGGTAACCTTGGTCCCCAAGAATTATATGAGGGATAGGATTTGATGCTGTGTTGTTGTTTGATGAATAAGGAAGATTTTTATCGGCAGGAATTAAGGTACCTTCCTCTAGTTTTTGGTACAAATAGGTCGCCTGAAACTTCCCACCATCACTTTGCCGACCATATCCACCAACATCAACACGCAGAAACATGCACTAAGAATCAGCCACACCTTGTAGAATCACAAGAAAAAAATGTTTGTACTTGTAGTACATTAACGTTGAGTGGGCTGGGCTTTTAATACGCACGTGTTTACCATCAATACAACCCACACAATTTGAAAAGCTCCACCTAGTCATAAAATCTTCCAAAGCAGATTCCAGTGAAAATCTGGTATGTAATGGCATGTGGTCCTCAAGAAAACATTCCCACATAACTTCACATGTCTCGTAAACTATGACTTGAATAGTATTGTGAGCCAATTTGAAGGAATATGCCATGGCAACCTGAAAAATGTAAGGTTTATGCAAAACAATGGTTTTGGTTGAGATTATTTCGTTTATTTTATTTTCAGCCAAGGCCACATGGTATTGCTGCTTAATAATGTTTAATTTAAAGTAAACAATTTTAAACAAACTATTTACCGCCCTTTGATAGTTCTATACCGAAACCAATTAAAGGAACATAAATCGCTAGGTCCTACCACAGGGCCATTTTAACACACCAACATATTTAAAAATAAATTACAACCCAAGATGTTTTTTTCCAAAACGCATAGTTAATACTTGAAATGAATTCTACACGTTTGTTCTCCAAAAGTAGATAATGAAAAAAATAAATGGTACGGCGCACCGCACAGACTTTCTCTCTCTTTCTATAAACTCAAGTATCGTCAAGGTGTTGCACATCTTCAAGTCATCGCATTGATATTTAATTATTCATTTATACATTTTGACCAATAAAAAATGTAAATATTGACTATTGAGTCTAAAATGGAGATAGATCATTGCTGTGCAAACATTTCTCCGAAGAGTTTTAAGGAACTATAACATACTTTTTTTAGATACTTATATTTAATTACTCTATGGCATTGGAGAATTATTGCGTTAAGACTTAAGTAGTATATGTTTACAACTAAAGCTCACAAAATTGTATTAATATATTTTCAAATATCTCAGAAACTGTTGCTTTTATAAAAATATATGTCAAATAAAAGTTTTTTATTTCTAATAGTCCTACAATTTTACAATGATAAGTTGTTTAGTTTCTCAAATAGTTGTGGAGATACGGAAATTAACGCTTCTGTAAAGTACCCTAAAAATCATTTTCATAGGAAAATGAAAATAACCAGTTTATGTATAATCTTAATAAACGCCTAGATACGAATTTTAATCAAAATCGTTAGAGCAGATTTTGAGAAAACCTATTTTTTCTCTTTTCGCCCTTTATAAAACTACTCTTAATTTTAAGTTTTAATAGACACACAGACAGACGGCATTACAAAGACTATTTTTTAGTGTTCGGGGGGTCATGAGACGTCGACATCCATCAACATTTCAGGTTAGTTTTTTTTTACGGTTGCAATACTTAAACTTTAATGTCCAAAAAGTTAAAAAATATATATAATTGCGTATAGATTGAAAGTTATTGATTTTATAAAAATATGTTTCGAATAAAATATTTGTATTATAAATATATATACATATTTGTAATGCTAAGTAATTTCATATCTCAAATAGTTTCGGAGCTATTATAAAAAATGTTAATTTACGCATCAGACCAGAGCCCTTAAAGCCATTTTGCCGAAATATTGAGAGTAGCCATTTTGTTTGGAATATTTATTAATGTTTATAAATGAAATTTAATCAAAATCGTTAGAGCCGATTTTGAGAAAATCGACTTTTTCTCTTTTTTCCCTTCATTAAACTACCCTTAATTTTAGGGGTAGATATCCAATTCCAAAAACTCCTCGGGGAAACCCTATGAAAACCTTAGATACCAAGTTTTTAGCTCAATCGGTAAAATAGTTTAGGCTCTAATTGGAGGTACAGACAGACAGACAGACGGAAATTCAAAAACCACTTTTTCGGATTCAGGGAGTCATGAAACGTCAAGATTCATCAAAATCTCGAGTTCGATTTTTTTGACGATCACCATACTTTCTCTACCTGTAAGATAGAGAGAAAGTAAAAAGTATGGGAAACTGATAACAATGACCTTTACTTAAGAAACGAATGCTTTATAATATTTGAATTATGTGCAGGTGAGGTTGCCTGTAAATGGAGAGCGCTGCGAGAAAACTATAGAAAAGAACTCGCTAAAAAGAGGACAAGTACTGGCCAAGCTGCTGGAGACAAATGGAAATTGAAATGGACACATTTTGAAGATTTGTCTTTCCTGCAAGACCAGTTCACTCCTTGTGCTATGACTGGAAGCATGGGTACTCCTCGACAGGAAGACGAACAACTTCAAAATAGTCAGGAAATGCTAGACAACATTTTTCTCAGGATCAACAGGAAGAAGAGCCACCATTAGATGTAGGAATGGAGAGCTTAGGTGTTGAAGGGTCTTCTGACGTACCTGGCACCTCAGCAAAATATCCAGCATGACTTACAGAGGCAGATCGATAATCAGCAGCACCACAACGACAAAAGCACTTTAAAAGATCGCTACTGCGACAAATGGTCCAGCTAGAGGAAAGAAAGGTTTCACAGTATGAAAAAAGAAGGGAAACAACAAGAGAGGTACAAGATGCAGACTACCATTTTCTTATGAGACTCCTACCCTCTCTGAGAGCTGTCCCACAACACAGGAAGATGATGGTTAGACGAAAGGTCGAAGACGTGTTCATTGAGGAAGAGGGTTTATCACAGATGTGTAATAACCCACTAAGTGGGCAACAATCGGAGGCGTCAACAAGAAGTGCTGAAAGCTACGAAGAACTTTTACCTAGTAAAACAAATGTTGAACAATCACTTGGGCAGTAGTTAACATTTTATGAGCCTAATTAAAAATTACTTACAATAGGCATAAATGTTACTTAGGCCTAAACATTTTTTAAATTAATGATATTCACTTCATATGATTTTTTTAAACTTTCAAAATAGTACTTTTTCCCTTCTGAAATAAAAATAAAAATAAAAATAAGCAAGACAAGGATGTAAAACAAATATAATTGATTTTATTAATAAAACTGCTTGTAACGATTAATGATATTACTATGGATACTCACCACAAAGTAACCATAAGCCTTTCTTCTGGAGATACACAAAGTGTGAGTGCTTTGAGATAATTGGTGATAATTTTTTCTAGTCTATAATAAAATGTGTCTGGCATCATTCTAAAGTACCCAAAGAATTTATCTGGCTGCTTAAGGAGATCCATCTTCCTCCCTATTCTTAAAATAATCGTTAACCCATTATTCCCTAAATGGCTCTTCATCCATCATTAAAAATTTCAACACACCATTTCTTATCACAAACTCTTCTTCGTCCTATGACTCCATCTTGACAACTCGCTGGAAGTGATTACTTGCACCTAGTTGCAGCCAATGTGACCACTTCGTACACGCGCAAGCTGCTTGCGCAAGCGCGCATCCAAAGTGACCGCACCCGAACGTGTAACTCTCAAGTCAGACTGGATTGTAGATCGGTGCTCGAATCCTGGTTGGGTGTACTGATGGTGTTTATTCATAAATGCTTTCCCAATCTGCCTCCACTCAAATTCGAGTTCACTTACTCTAAAATTATACCTTGCTTATTCCTATTCTAATATCGTAGTTAATGTACTGTACGTGTATATGCTGTATGGGTTTTAAGAAGTGGTAAAAAATGTATTCATTACTTCAACTCAACAAACAACCTTAATTATTATGCTTATAAAATGCCGCAAGTGCTCCCATGTAATCAATTTAATTTATTAATAGTCTGATGTGTGTTTCTAAGGAGCTCGGTAAATACTCAAAATAAAACAGACCCTTTCCTTACCAATGTCTGGATCTGGTTTGTAAATGATGGCTGCGTTCGGCCACAGGAGATTGGGGTCAGTCACTGCGTTCTTATTCTGAACAGAATACAATCTGATTAAACATTTTGTATGAACTAGAGTTAGCGCAGTGTGGGAATGTTTGTGATACAGTTATAATCTGCTAGGCCCTTAGAAAGATTCGTATTAATGGTTCAACAAGTGCTGGATGGAGAACAACTCCTAAACACAGAACCTCGAGAGGACAACGCGAAATAAGGTCCAAAATAAATCAAATACTGTATAACTGGTGTAGATATGTTTAGTTTAATTTCCTACATCTAGTAACCTCAACAGTTTTTAATATTTGTCAAGGGCATCGAGGAGTTTGACCAGGACTTTTCTTCTTCATTTAAAAAGGGTATATTCAAATACAACCATGACCATGACTAATATTCAAGAACTGTTGAGATTTCTTATTTACTCTATGAATATGTGGCGTTAGGAGGTCTAAGTTTACTGCCACACTTACAAAAGTACTTCTCATATCCCTATCTTGAGCTAGTTCTATCCAGTCCACCTCATTACACCCTATCCCTATCTTGTGCTAGTTCTAGCCAGTCCACCTCATTACACCCTATCCCTATCTTGTGCTAGATCTAGCCAGTACACCTCATTACACCCTATCCCTATCTTGAGCTAGTTCTATTCAGTCCCCCTCATTACAGCTTATCCCTATCTCGATCTAGTTCTATCCAGTCCCCTCACTACACCCTATCCCTATCCTGAGCTTGTTCTATCCAGTCCCCTCATTACACCCTATCCCTATCTAAAGCTAGTTCTATCCAGTACACCTCATTACACCCTATCCCTATCTTGAGCTAGTTATATCCAGTCCCCTCATTACACCCTATCCCTATCTAAAGCTAGATCTATCCAGTCCCCTTATTACACCCTATCCCTATCCTGAGCTAGTTCTATCCAGTCCACCTCATTACACCCTATCCCTATCTTGAGCTAGTTCTATCCAATCCCCTCATTACACCCTATCCCTATCTAAAGCTAGTTCTATCCAGTTCACCTCATTACACCCTATCCCTATCCTGAGCTAGTTCTATCCAGTCCACCTCATTACACCCTATCCCTATCCTGAGCTAGTTCTATCCAGTCCCCTCATTACACCCTATCCCTATCCTGAGCTAGTTCTATCCAGTCCCCTTATTACACCCTATCCCTATCCTGAGCTAGTTCTATCCAGTCCCCTCATTACACCCTATCCCTATCTAAAGCTAGTTCTATCCAGTCCACCTCATTACACCCTATCCCTATCCTGAGCTAGTTCTATCCAGTCCACCTCATTACACCCTATCCCTATCTAAAGCTAGTTCTATCCAGTCCCCTCATTACACCCTATCCCTATCTAAAGCTAGTTCTATCCAGTACACCTCATTACACCCTATCCCTATCTTGAGCTAGTTCTATCCAGTCCCCTCATTACACCCTATCCCTATCTAAAGCTAGTTCTATCCAGTCCCCTTATTACACCCTATCCCTATCCTGAGCTAGTTCTATCCAGTCCACCTCATTACACCCTATCCCTATCTAAAGCTAGTTCTATCCAGTCCACCTCATTACACCCTATCCCTATCTAAAGCTAGTTCTATCAAGTCCCCTCATTACACCCTATCCCTATCTAAAGCTAGTTCTATCCAGTCCCCTCATTACACCCTATCCCTATCCTGAGCTAGTTCTATCCAGTCCACCTCATTACACCCTATCGCTTTCAGAATCACACTAATGTTACCCTCCCATTTGCATCTAGCTCTTCCCAATAGTTTCTTCCCATTGGGTTTGACTGTCAGTACCCCGAACACCGTTATAGTTTCTTTCATTCACACTCCATGTCCTTCCCACCATAACTTAGAGAGTTGATATCCACAACGTCTGGTGATGAGTAGAGGGTATGAAACTCATCATTATGTAAACTCTCCCACTCCCTAGTATCCTCATACATTTTTGGAACACATATATTCCTAAACACCTTATTTTCGAAAACCCTAATTTTTTTTTCGTCATGTAAGTTAAGATACCACATCTCACACATAAGAAGAAGAAGCTGAAAATTATTGTTTTGTATATTCTAAGTTTTACATTCCTTGAAAGCAGGCAAGATGTCAAAACTTACTGATCGAGTAATAGTATGCATTTCCCAAATATTCTTTTCCTAATTTTCAATCTGATATGTTATTGTCGCTTAAAACTTACTCTACAAATTTGAACTAAATGTTTAAAATTAATTAGATGCAATATTTTGTCCAAGAAATTTGTTTGCTATACAAACTGCGAAAATACTGACCTTAACTGGCGTACCAATCCATTCCACCTTAAATACCTCCATTTATAGGAGACGAGAATTTAGTCAACCCCCCCCCCTCCTCTTTCACAAACACCTACTCCCACGTGACCAAACTAGGTTCCAGAAAATATTAATACCTTGTTGCAGAACAATGGTTAAAGATTCAGACACTTTGATATAATACCTGTCGGGATATCCACGTGTGTATACTAAGGAAGGTAGAATTTAGAGTAAATGGTACCCATATTTGCGTGGAAGGAGAGTGAAAAACTATCCTCCGTACACCTGGCCAGAGATACAAACTTCAGCCTCCCCGTCACCAGCAAACCAGTTGCAAGAGTGACATCCTAGACCAAGTGACCAATGTTAAGGTTAATACTCGTCTAACTCTCTGATGTACATTTATGGTTCCTAAATTAACGTTATTAATTCTGGTTCGCAGATAATCCACTCAAACATATACCCCAATTTTCTTACGAAATCACATAGGGATATCTAGACCTTTATCAAAGTATTAGATTATTACATTTTCATGCATTTATACGCCAAGTTTTGTGATCTGCAGCAGTCACTTTTCATAGATATTATCAATACTTATACAATAACACTATTATATAGTAAAATGTTATCAAAGTTGACTGCAAAAACTAGGTTCGTATTTCTTAAAAGTGATCCAAATGTCCATTCCCTAATAAAATCAAGGTATGCATTAAATCTGCTTAGTTAAAATGAAATCTCTATAAACATTTTGCTAGATCAGAACATGATTAGAAACTAGCTTGACTTCGAAATTAACTCAACTTAGAAGCTAGTTTAACTTAGAACAGCACATCAACGCACAGCAATAGTGACAGTGTTTTTTTTTAATACGTGAATGGTGAGGTAATCAACCACCAGCACTTCTCTGGAGAGTGAGTTTTGGAAAGGATATTTTACTATAGTATGTTCATGGCACTGAATAACTCCTTTGCTGGGAATAAAATCAAGTGCTTCTAATTCACAGATGGTTGCATAACCACTCAACCTTTGGATAACCCGTATAAGTGTAATAGTGGACTTAGTCTCGCCTGGAGCCGGTGACAGGAAGGCTGGGGCTCGAATCCCAGCTGGGTTTATTAAGAGTAGACTTTTATACCAATTGTTTTCCAGCCTCCCTCCACGTAAATTCGAGATACATTTACTGTACAGCCTACCTTCTTCACCACAAATCAAAGTGTGTAAATATGTGGATATCTCTGTTGCATAGTAAAACGTGATTCAAAGATTCAGTTTTAGCCTTAAAAAACATACAACACCCAGTAGTTTTTTAACCTTCGACCCTTTGCAACATATTTTGAGCCAGGGGGGACCAGAGCGAATAAAAATAACTATTTTGGTCATGTTTGGCTCCATAAGAATAGCTTAAAGCGTCTATTTGCATTCATAAACGTTGGCATTCCTTTATTTAAGATGTAAATACTATAATACCTGCTCGAAACTCATGTAAAATATTTTGAAGTAGGTTATATAAAAATGTCAAAGGATAACTCAGAGGACACATTTATAGAAAATGATGAAGTGATGATATAAAAATAGTTACCATAAATATTAGCAAGGATTTTAACGAGTGGATCTTAAATGGGCCAACATTTTTAATATCAATCGTCTTTGTCAATTTGAAGCACACTTTATTTACTAAATAGGGCCTTATAACATATGCATTAAAACAACATTTTTAGTCATTTAAAAATATTTTAAATAGTACCTAAGGTTTCCCACACCTACACATTAGAGGCTGTTAGGGTGTTAGACTCACACTGCACTTGTTCATTGTTAGTAGGGAGGTCGGGCTCCAAATTACACCCAGGTGCTTTAAGGAAAGTTTTACACGTGTGGTTTATCACTTTATCTCCCCCCCCCCCTTTCCTCTTCCCACACACGTGACTGCAATTCCTCCTAACTACCCTTCTCATGCCTTTCCCTTACATTAATACGTTTAATAACAATCACATTGTATTTACTAATTTAATTTTAAAATAAGTTAAGCAGTTTTTATCCACCAAACTTAATGTTTTATGCTGATAAGTTTGAAAAGTACTCACGCCAGCTTTCATGACGATATCTCCTTGGTACAGTCCTGGATTATAGAGGCCTTCGTCAGTCCCTGGGCTACTGGGTTCGTCTAAATTACGACCATCGAGGGGTAGAAGGAAGAATGTTAAACACAACGTGGCAAGCATGTAGCGAGCATCTAAGTATGACGTCATATTTAAGTACATGCACTTTTTTTTAAAGTTTAGTACGCACTTTAACACGGTTAAAGCTATTTTTTTTAAATCCAAGCTGATAGAACTAAAAATACTTGTAATTATTAAATATGAAACTAAATCACCGTTGTGAGAAAAATAAGCACCTGAAATGAAATATTTTGGTTCAACTTGTTTTTTTGTTTGGTTTTTGTAATCGATGTCACTATGCTATCATTTCGATCAGATTCCTCGTACTGATGGCGGGAAACGTAATGTGCCAGGGTATTTATAGATTGGTGAACGCGTTCACCTCACGTATTTTGTGAGATTAAAAAAAGGTGTGATTCTCAAGCACGGTCTTCTGAGCAGTGCATCGCACCTTCCGTCGCTCGTGTGCACGCGAGCAATAAGGTCACTTACCATAGAGCATACATCACTATCATCCCGTCAGTAGGTATTTTATATAAATGTAACCTTTGTAAGAGCGTAAGGATATGGCTTGAGAGGGGCTAGCCCAACCCCAAGCAATCGGGGTTATCCAATGGAGGGGATGGTGGAGGAACAAAGGGGCAGTTTACTCCAGGCCTCCAATTATTGGGGGGGGGGGGCCCAACCTCTCCTCCTTACTGTAATATTCTTGTCGCAATCATAACACACGTGCAAAAAAAAAAAAGCAATTTTTTTCATGTTTTTTTTACTTGCCGGCTATTTTAAAATAAATTAGCGGTGTGAAGATAATAATGGGATGAAAAACATATTTTTTTTCATGTTAATATGAAGTTAATAAAAATTAATTAGACATAAAGATTCACTTAATTAATTTGTGTGAAAGAAGTTTCCCAAAATGTTATTGCCTCTGACTCCCCGTCAGCAATCACAATGCATAATTGCGATAAAAACTTTATATTATCTTTATGGAGGGGTGGTAAAGGAGGGTTGAAGCATGTTAAGCTTGGTTCATGTTCCAAAAAAATAGACGGGTCTGTGTGCGATGCACACATTTAGTATTAAGTGGTTTTATAACTTTCTAATTATGGTCGAAAATTAACCTGATACATATAACCAATCATAAATGTCGATAGTAGTTTCCTCAATAGTTAAACTGTAATAGCGTAGAGTTATTTAATTCATGTTACTATCTAGTGTTTAACTTTATTTAAATAAATAGATAATCTTATTAAAAAGCAACATCAGACAGATACATCACAAGAGTATAAATCTTTGAGATCAATTAAATCAACTACCACAGAATGCTCCTCTATTTAGTGCTTAATTGTTATTTATTTAACTGTAGTCCGTTAATATTTTTTTTAACGTTTGGAACAACATACTCCATTATAATCCTGAATAAATCCGTTATATTTAATGATATATCTTTAAAAGGGTTGGCGATAGGTAATTTAACACAAGTCAAGACATTCCAACCTGCCCACTCCCCCAAAAATATAACTCAGATTTTTGGCAATGTTATGACATGTTATTCATTGGTAAATATATTTTCACATTTACGAAAGACCACGGGTTATAGAAACTAATTTTCAAGCTCAATTTAGCTCTAAAATTTGTTTATTACAGATGCACTATTTGTTATGTTAGTCAAGAATATATTGATGACATAGTACGTACAAAAAATGTACCATTTAGAGCAGATAGTATCTGACTGTTGGGTATTAGGGCTGCTAAGGGCCGTTTTTATTGGGAAGGGTGGAGAGTATTTTGGGATTTTAGCCTTCCCCCTCCCTCTCCCACACACAAAAATATTGCTTTTTTTTATATTCCTACTCAACGCATAGGCTAATTGCTTACTGGAGTTTTATCACAGTTACTACAAACACATTTTTTTTTAAACTTTAAATTACTTCAAGAGAGATTCGATGTTCAAATAAATAGTTGCCTCTCCGATTGGAGGACTTTAGCACTAATAAAAAATTAAAAATTGCCACCCTAACCCTACCCACCAAGATAAAAACGGGTACGACACTGGTGTCGCTATTGAGATCCTGATCCATTAAGACATACCCTAAATGGGAATTACAGACCTATACAATAGGCAACATGATTTTATTTGCTCCGCATGTTACTACCCGTTCCACCTTTACTTATTTTAACTGTAATGATGGAAATTAAATGAGGACAGTAAAATTAAGAGAAAATGCACACTCATTTGTATGAAGAGAAAGGGAAAATCCATTAAGGTAAAATACTCCCAGTAGTCAGTAAAACCAACCGGGATTCAAACCCCGAATTCTCCCCCTCCCCCAATCTCCATCAAACTCGACAAAAGCTGCCTGACATTTAGTCCACACGTCCACCAATGTGGGTCAAGCAATCTGTTATATAAATATAATATGTCTGATTTGTATAGGGTCTTGACCATGTAAAGACATGTAGATACAGACCAGGATATTGCAAGATTCTTTAAACCATTGACCGTAACTCATTGACACACATAGGCCTGCTAAGCTCTCAGCTACTTTCAAATGTTGTAGAACTGTAATATTTGTAAAAAAAAATATTATAATTTTAATCACAATAAACGTGGAGGAAAATGGAACATTAATATTATTATAGTTTCACATATGTTTTTACATTTCAAATTACAAAAAAGGAGACAATTTTACCGAAGACAGAAATAGCGTTTTCCACAAATGAAAATAGGTAGAAAATATATCAATAGTAGTTAAATAAAATCTTGTTTTAAACATACTCTGTCCCAAGTTTCTAAAGAATACTGTGGTAAAATAAGCAATTCCTGTTTTGGTAGAATTTATGAAAAAAAATCAGCAAAAAAAATTACAACTCAAAAATATAGGTCTATCTTCTTGAAAATGAAAATATATCTTAAACTTCATGCTTGCATTTATAAGCAGGTAAAGATTACTATCACTGGTGTATGTTAAAAAACAGACTCAAATAGTTTAATTATTTAAATAATCATAGGTTTTAAAAAAACTTAAGAATTACAAAACGTAAGATATTCATTTGTGAGATAACCGTATTGCTATCATTGTTATTTAAATTCTAATAGCATTTAAACTATAAAGCAATCCATCTTACAAGTATTGGCAGTTAAGATGACATTAACTAGAGTCAGGCGTTTAGCCAAAGAAGGAAGGGGTGATTTGGGGGCTCTGTATCCCCCGTCCCAAAATGTTTCTATCTACTACCTATAATACGAAATTAAAATGCACCTTTTCAAGGCGTTAACTGAAAGCATGTTAAAAAAAATTATTTGAGGTATTTAACGTGCACTTTCTGAACCGACTGATAATATGAGCACACGACTTGTAAACTAATTTATATCTAGAACAGACACAACATCCAGCCCCCGACCGTTAATTCCTCACTTTGAAATGGGAAATCAACATTTCACCACTGATTTATTTTTCGGCCATGCCAGTAATTGATCTCGGGACCCTTAGTTCAGTAAACAGACACGCTAATGACTGAGCTAAGGTGTTGTGCAAGTATGCTATTGTTGAGTCATGATATTAATGAGTCATAAAATCTAAATAATATTAGTATGTAAAACGTGAAGTGATTTTTTTCGACAATGATTTTCGAATTTTACACAACAAATTTTCATTAACTCATTTCGATGGCCACATGGTCTAGGGCATTGCTCTCTCAGATGAATAATCTGCCGATGAAGGAGAAATCAAGGCTCTTATCTCGGCCTGGTGTACTGAGGGTGGTTTTTCAAAAATGGTTTTCCACTCTGTCCTCACGAAAATGCGGGTACACTCCCTTTAAATATAGCCTTCCTATTCCCTAAAAACCATTAGCGTAATTAGTACTATTACTACACAAGCTATAACCTGAACGGGTAGTAAGACGCTGTGCTAAGAAAGTCATCTTTTTTTTTTTCATGAAGGATGTGGCCAAATATTTTAAATTTCAAAATGATTTAAAGGGTAAAATGTTTAATTTAGGATTAAAATTATAATAGACACCTATATTCTACCTGAATTAGTTGGATTTCTAATTTTAGTTTCTAAAATATAAAGGCTACATACAGTTAAAACTTAAAAGCTTTCATTGCAGAACTGACGCAATATGCAACAACGTGCCAGCTATATATTATTTACTATCGTAATCTATGTCACATTTAACGTAAGCGGTACTCTGAGTCATAGTTGGTCAAAGTACAGTCCAATTTCCATCGAAAGACACTTTTGCAAAATACAAACATGTTTCGTGCGGCCAAAATTGATAACATTTTCTATTTTACCAGTGTTATTTTATAGGCATTAATATAATCTATAAGAAATGACAACTTCATATCACATGACTTGATGTATGAATGCGTGAAAGCATATCTAGTGACTTTTATAGCTATCAGATAAGGTCCTTCCTACGAACATTGAACTGTGGCTACTGTGTCGCCGGCTGCAGGTGGCTATTTTCTTTATAGCCTATGACGTCACAAATCCTATGGAAAGGTTTTTTTTCATTTAATAGCCTCGCAGTGATAACATATAAGTTAAACATTACATCATGAGAGTTCAATTTTTATTTATTTTTGCACTTCAAGCTAGGTTAAAACAAATTTCGAGTGTAGAACACTCCCCTCTCCCTACTTGCAAAATAATGTCTATGTACATCCTTATGGATGAGTCACCACACGCGTGAATTGAATTCTAGATACATTTTTAACCGCAATTTTGTTACTTACTTTGTGGCGTTAAGAACTCAAGAGTTAATTGCCGCACTTACAAAAGTAGGCCACCTATCCCTAACTTTATCTATCCAGTCCACTTCATTACTCCCTGTCCTTACCTTGAGTTAGTTCTATCCAGTCCACCTCATTACACCCTATCCCTATCTAGAGCTAGTTCTATCCAGTCCACCTCATTACTCCCTGTCCTTACCTTGAGTTAGTTCTATCCAGTCCACCTCATTACACCCTATCCCTATCTAGAGCTAGTTCCATCCAGTCCACCTCATTACACCCTATTTCTATCTTGAGCTAGTTCTATCCAGTCCACTTCATTACTCCCTGTCCTTACCTTGAGTTAGTTCTATCCAGTCCACCTCATTACACCCTATCCCTATCTAGAGCTAGTTCCATCCAGTCCACCATTACACCCTATTTCTATCTTGAGCAAGTTCTATCCAGTCCACCTCATTACTCCCTGTCCTTACCTTGAGTTAGTTCTATCCAGTCCACCTCATTACACCCTATCCCTATCTAGAGCTAGTTCCATCCAGTCCACCTCATTACACCCTATCCCTATCTTGAGCTAGTTCTATCCAGTCCACCTCATTACACCCTATCCCTATCTAGAGCTAGTTATATTCAGTCCTCCTCATTACACCCTATCCCTATCTAGAGCTAGTTATGTTCATTCCACCTCATTATACCCTATTCCTATCTTGAGCTAGTTCTATCCAGTCCACCTCATTACACCCTATCCCTATCTAGAGCTAGTTATGTTCAGTCCACCTCATTACACCCTATTCCTATCTTGAGTTAGTTCTATCCAGTCCACCTCATTACACCCTATCCCTATCTAGAGCTAGTTCCATCCAGTCCACCTCATTACACCCTATCCCTATCTAGAGCTAGTTCCATCCAGTCCACCTCATTACACCCTATCCCTATCTAGAGCTAGTTATGTTCAGTCCACCTCATTACACCCTATTCCTATCTTGAGCTAGTTTTATCCAGTCCACCTCATTACAGCCTATCCCTATCTAGAGCTAGTTCTATCCAGTCCACCTCATTACACCCTATCCCTATCTAGAGCTAGTTATATTCAGTCCACCTCATTACACCCTATCCCTATCTAGAGCTAGTTATGTTCAGTGCACCTCATTACACCCTATTTCTATCTTGAGCTAGTTCTATTCAGTCCACCTCATTACACCCTATTCCTATCTTGAGCTAGTTCTATCCAGTCCACCTCATTACACCCTATTCCTATCTAGAGCTAGTTCCATCCAGTCCATCTCATTACACCCTATTCCTATCTAGAGCTAGTTCCATCCAGTCCACCTCATTACACCCTATCCCTATCTTGAGCTAGTTCTATCCAGTCCACCTCATTTACACCCTATCCCTATCTAGAGCTAGTTATATTCAGTCCACCTCATTACACCCTATCCCTATCTAGAGCTAGTTCCATCCAGTCCACCTCATTACACCCTATCCCTATCTAGAGCTAGTTCCATCCAGTCCACCACATTACACCCTATCCCTATCCAGAGCTAGTTATGTTCAGTCCACCTCATTACACCCTATTCCTATCTTGAGTTAGTTCTATCCAGTCCACCTCATTACACCCTATCCTTATCTAGAGCTAGTTCCATCCAGTCCACCTCATTACACCCTATTCCTATCTTGAGCTAGTTCTATCCAGTCCACCTCATTACACCCTATTCCTATCTTGAGCTAGTTCTATTCAGTCTACCTCATTACACCCTATTCCTATCTAGAGCTAGTTCCATCCAGTCCACCTCATTACACCCTATTCCTATCCAGAGCTAGTTCTATCCAGTCCACCTCATTACACCCTATTCCTATCCAGAGCTAGTTCTATCCAGTCCACCTCATTACACCCTATTCCTATCCAGAGCTATTTCTATCCAGTCCACCTCATTACACCCTATTCCTAGCTTGAGCTAGTTCTATTCAGTCTACCTCATTACGCCCTACCTCTTTCATGTCTATTCTAAATCTATCCTCCCATCAGCGTCTTGGTCTTCCCAATGGTCTCTTCCCATTGGGTTTGCCAGTCACTACCCTGAACATGGTTCTAGACTCACCCATTCACTCTGCATGTCCTGCCCACCGTTATCTACGATACTTGACTATCTCAACATTGTCTTGTTATGAGTACATGGTATTTAACTCATCATTATGTAACATCCTCCACTGTCCAGTAGCCTCATTCCTTTTGGGACCAAATATTATTAAACCTATTTTGGAAATATATAGCTCTGAACGAACGAGTCAATAAAGAACATAATTATATCTTTCCCTGGGTTTTGATCAACAGTCTTCGGAATTTGTGGCGAAACCAGGACTTAAAGATGAATATAGGTCTCAGTGGTCTCTGGCGTTCGTAAAAATGACCAAGCACTAAAATGTCGAGGGCCACATACATCTGTCAAACCGCCATTTTAACATCCCTGTCTTAGGACCGTCGGTTGTATGTCACGCACCTGAATGTAATTTTCCTCTCATGGGAAGGTTATTGATATCCAGGCACGAATGTGTCATACATACAAGAAAGCGCCATTTTTAATTTCGTTCTGAATATACATAGAGGCACTGAACTAAAAAACCGGGTTAAACAAAGCGTGCGCTAGACAAAGTTAAAACTACTCACAAACTGCACAAACTTGCAAAACTAACACATCATATCAGTAAGTGCTTAGGAAGGGCTATATTAATGGCGAGGTAAAACAAAAGAAGGGAGTTTCATTTGTATATTTTATTAGATAATGATGCGAGGAAAATGTCGGGAAAAAATTGGAGGTTATTTAATCATGTATTGTTTTAGAATAAATGTTATGTAGGATCTCAATTTATAACGCCAGTGGGCCCGTGTCAAGCTTTTTTAGTCAAGTTTGTCAGTAATAGGGAGTTCGGGGTTTGAATTCTGACAGGATGTTTCGAGAAGGGTACTAACTGCTAACTAAATTGGGTCTCACTCTTCCTCCATGGAAATTCGGATACATTTTCAAGAAGTCTTCCCTACTCATCATTATCCCACAAGCATAATTTACATGTATATGCGTATAACTTGAAAGGTTAGTTAAATACGACGAAAATAATATGTCTGTTTACATTTTCACGTGTTCTTAATGAAAAATGACTGTAAGATGGCAATCATGTAGAGCTCAATTTTCTCGAAGTTTACCATATGATATAGTGGAGAAATCCTTCACTCAAAGATTATGACCATTTATAAAGATAGTATTAATATTCTAGTGACGTGGTAATCAAAAATAAATCGCAAACGCTAATGTTAGTAATTAAGGACAAAAATATGCTATACCTACTTCACCGTTGCCCTCCAGTCTTACATTGCCTGAGTGGCGAAGTCGATCTATTTTCTCCACTAGTTTTACAAGGTGAGGCAGTCACCCTGGTTCTGAAGGCTATGCCATACACCTGTGGGTGAGTCTCACCCCTACAAACCAATAGGTGTAGCTGACCCTTTCCGACAGTCTTAGTCTCAAGTTTATCCACAAAAACTTAATGTATATGCCCTCGATGTGAAACTTGTAGTGATCGTAACTGAGCTTGCATGGGAGGTTATGGTGACGTATTGGCTTGGCTCGTGAAATTCGGGTTGCTCCATTAGGTTGGAGGCCTGCATGGCGTTTGGATGCTGGGATCAACAAAGGGGACAGTCCTGGCGCCAGTCAGTGAACGTACTAGCTGATTGTCGTAGAGGTGATACGCCAGTCATAAACCAATCAACTGTATTCTGTGGAACGACCCGATATCGTGTACTACCAACTGAACCATCTCAGCAGGTGTGGAAATGGACATAAGTTCTTCCTCCCATAAGCCTAGCTCTGCTCAGAAAATGAAAGGTAAACAAATTCACTTGTTTAGTGCCTCTTCCCTCGACATTAACTGAAAGAAGACAAAACGTTTAGTCTCCACCCCTGCCATACGCTGAAATTTATTTCGGGAGTGGGGGGTTCTGCATGGTAGGAGCATGGAGGTGAGCAATCTAATTGTAATGCTTCAATTTAAGTGAAGGATCTAACCTTCCCTTTCTGAACACACTGAAAAGTAGTTATATATCAGCAACACGACTTACATACTAACTTAATTTATATACTTATACAACGCCCATACCGTAGAGCGTAAATACATCAAATGATAATTATTACGCCCCTGATAGGAATCAAACCCTGGACACTAAACACAGTAAGTATAAACACTAACAACTGAGCTACTAATAGTGCTGATACCAGTGAGACGTAAAAGGTAACTAACTCTCCCTGCTTAGAATTACTGCATCTTAAGTTAATTCTGACACCATTATAATGTATAAATTGATTATTTTTTTATTTACTGTATGATAATACTATACATCTCACCTTTACAACATAAAGTGTTTCCACCAGCCGCCTCGGTCAGGCATGGTAGCGGTTTGCATAACGCTACCAGTGTGTTACCCGCCTCCAGGATCGGAAAAGTTTTGTCTTCGAGAATCGAAAAGGCGTGCGTGAACCGGAGAGTCAAATATTTTTCCTTTAATGTTTTAACTCTCCGCATTGCTATTCTTCTATAGACTTCCCAATTCTAGTCTTAGTTGATATTTAGAACTTAAGCCGATACCTGAACGGGTGATCATAGACAGGTAGCAAAATGAAATTAAAAATTAACATTCATATAATATTGTTCGTCTGGACCAATCTTGGAATGAATTTTCGTCAGAATAATACGAAATATGGTTTTATTGCCATAAAGCTAATCAGATTAATCTGATTTCCTTTCAGTTGAATTCGTGATAAGTTCTTTAGTCATTCGGACTAGATTATCAAGAGGCGTTGTGAGTTGAAATCACGGACATAGCTCAAATATTTTAGTAGCAATTTAAGATGTTTGAAATTTACTTTCATTAGCATTATTTTAACTTACAAAGCACTGATGGATCTTGGTTTAACTCTTTCTTGGCCATCACGACAACTACGTTACTAAATTCTAGGTAAGGATCATAGTGGTTTTAGGCGAACATGAGTTAACTTGTAAGAGATGTCCTACAGCTTTATTTAGTGAACGTTATTAAGTTCGTTGATCTCACCAATGATTTGAGTGACGTCTTAGAGAAATTAGTAATTTTAAGTTGTGGGTTTTGAAATGATGTATTTTAAACTGTGCCATGACATGAATTAACTAAAAAGGAAATAATTTGAAATAAATGTTTTGTCAATGGAGATTTTCTTGTATTGATTGAATTTAAATTAGTGGATCTTCACTGAACCATAGTTACATCAGAGAACGCTGAAGTAAAGATGATGCCATCTATTGCTACCCTTAAGTTACGTGGGTATTCTTAGATCACATATAACCCTTAAGTTAACTTTTAAAGGTTTTTGTTAACGTTACGTTATGTTGGATCGTGATACAGGGCTTCACTGACTGACCGGGACTCATTTACTAGGAGGCCTTATCTCTTAGATAAGTCTCTCAGCAACTGACTCGCTGTTCGCCTCAGGAAAACTCACCGATCCATCCCAGACCCTAGCGCCACAGGTGTCAACGCCACCAAAGGCACACACACACCTCCTCCCCCTTTAATATTAGATAATACAAATGATAACACAGTACAAAAAGGTAATTAATTGTGTTTCGTAGGAGTTAACCTTAAAACTATGACTTATATAATACATAGATGACAATAGATTGGCCATAAATATACTGTAAACAATAAATAGACAATAAATAACAAATAAATAAATGTAAACATAGACCGGCCGGTCATATTAAGGATATAATAAACCTATAACGATTTCATCCAAGCAAATTCACAACAATATGTCAAATTAGGTATAACTTCAAAATATTTTCAACACATAACTGTTGAGTTCAATATTGTCTTCTTTACCTATACATATTATTTTCTGACGACACTTAATTCATACCTAAGGGAGTCCCTAATGTTTTAGTTCTACCTATTTATTTTTTCCATAGTTCAAGAGAATTCTTCGATTTATAACTTGTCCCATCCCGAACATCAGGATGGAAATGCAGTTTCCGCTATTTGGAAACAAATGTGAAAACATCCAAAGGTGCATCGTTTCACATTACGTGGGTAAATCCACATTAAGCGACGTCTTTTTAGGCGTCCACGCCGGCGCCTCCATACAATTGTATTTATAGAGACCTGCATCCATCTTGCACGAGCTCTTTGATCAAACTAGTGGACTCGATGACTCGACTCACTAGTGTGAAAGGCCTTGACTCTAGAGTCAGATTGGACTCGACACGACTCGGGACTCGTTGGTGTGTAACCAACGTAAGTCATGTGACTTCTTCAACTCCCGAAACGCGACTTCCCATTTTTCCACCATTCTTTTTGGGGGTTCTTCCTCTAAAAATCCTGGATATAACTCCCAGTGCAAATTAATAGGTGACCGCTGTTCATAGCCTAATAACAACAGCTGGAGTAGACTTGTGACTGGTGTGGAGTGCGGAGTTAAAAGCCAAATGTAGACAATGTAGCGTGGTGTCCCATTTCCTAGTAAATTGATGGTGGTAGGCTATCAAAACAGCTTTAAGGTTTTTATGGAAACGTCCGACATGGTTTGGATTCGTATGGAATGTACTAGTGGTAAAATGTCTAATACCACTGGAAAAACACATATATTTGAATAGCTGAGAGGTAAACTGGCTTCCATTGTCCGATACAATAGAGCAGGGGAAACCAAAGTTCTTGAAAACTTTCCTATTCAGGGCTTTGACCACAGCCGAGGATGTGGGGGCCCTCAAGGGGATAAGCCAAACCAACTTGGAGAAGACATTTAATGCTGTCAGTAAAATAGCATTGCCACTCTGGACCTTGGTAAGGGACCCAAAACGTCAACACACAATCTCTGCATAGGAAATTGAGATACGTCGGAGGATAAAAATCCGTGCCAACGATTCTGTGCTGGTTTAGAACGTAAGCAAACCTCACACGACCTCACGTACGTCCCGTTCCATGCCGGGTCAAAATAACTGTCCCTTGACCTTGGTCACCGTTCTAGCCCTTCCTAGGTGGGCCCATATTGGCGACACGTGGAAATACTCGAAGAATACACGGGTTTGAGAATCGGGCACTCATACTTTCCAACCGGACTTCCACGATGGTTTATGTAACAATATATCATCTTTGATTTTGTAGTTTTGTCTAACCTCACCCTGGGCCAGATCGTTTATGATTTCTCGTAGTTTTTGAGTCGTCTTGATGGGTATGAACAGTTTTGACAACCCTGCCAGTACACCTATCACTGCTTGCTCCTCCGGTGGCGACGCTGGCCCCGGATGTCTTCCTTGCTCTCCAGGCGGTGTCATCGGCCAACGGTTTTCTTATTCTTCGGGCGTCGGCGTCGGTCTAGGCTCTCTTCCTTACTCTTCAAACATCCGTGATAACGTGTCCGCTACCACTTTTTTTTCCCTGGGATATCTGTCAGCGAGTACCTCAATACTTGTAGTTGGGCTAGCCACCGTTCTATTCTTCCTATTTGCCTAGGATGATTTAATAGCCAAGACAAGGTGGAGTCAGTTTGAAGCTCGAGCTCATTATATTCTAAATAGTGTCTGAACTTGTTGACTCCAAAAATTATCGCTAACGCTTCTAGTTCAAAAGTATCGTAATTCCTCTCGTGAGTGTGCAATGTGCGGCTGGCGTAGGCTACTGATTGCATCTCCCTTTAGCTGAGTTTGCACAACACTGCTCCAAGCCCCGAAGAAAACGCGTATGTTTGTAGAATTAAAGGCTTCTGAAAATCCACCATTTTCAATAAGGGAGGATGATAAAGTTTAGCTTTTAACTTTTCAAACGCTTCTTCGGCTTACGGACTTAAATGTACCCTTTTTTTTATCTGGTAAAGCGGGAACGCTACCGATGCAAGATTGGGTATGAATCGTCCATAAAAATTTATCATCCTTAAAAACCGAGCGAATTTCCTTGTAGTGTTGGGCGTGACAAACTCGCGCACCACTCGTGTACGTTCGGGGTTCACCGTTACTTTATGGAAAATTATGTGACCCAAATACTTGATTTCCGTCACTGCTACTCTTAATTTCTTGGGATTCACCTTAATTCTGGCTTCCCGTAATCTTCTTAGCACTTCTCTAAGGTGTTTTTCATGGTCTTCATGATTTTCAGAATAAATTACTAATTCGTCTAACAAGGGGAGGCCACGACGTTCGTATCACGAATTATCTTCAAACTTTGTACACTTTTAGTAGTCCATTAGGACAACATAATGTGCAAGTAGTAAGGCGTACTACTTAGGCGTTTTCAAGAAAATCGCAAGAGAAGTTTTACGCGTCGAATATGTACCGGTGCGTTGCGATTATAAGCACGAGGTGGCGTCGGTCGAGTGGTTAGCGTTTCAGCTTCTTAATCGCTGTATCACTGGATCGAGTCCCGCTCATCTTTTTTTTTCAACACTGGTCATATTCTTTCCTATATATTACAATTAAAAGGTAATATATTCTGACATATTGTAACTCATTGTATTATTGAATAAAGTTATTCACACCTTTATTTATCGATGTTTGACTTGGGCTTTCCAAGCCTGGCCCTCCCCTTATCCTTTCAAACTTGTGTCTGCAGGTCAAAGCGTCCAGGTGCAAAGCAGTTCCGGGTACCTTACCCGATTTCAGGTATGAGGGATTTCGCAAATCATGACAGGCATACATTATCAGGAAAACCTTATGCGTTTGGTCGTTTACTTGTTGATAATTATAAATATAATATTTGTTGTAGTAATAAAAATTAGTAAACAGCCAAATAACATTGGAAATTCAATAAAAGTTCATGCAAATACACGTATTTTTTCATTATATTACGTTTGAATTGTAATATATAGGAAAGAATATGACCAGTGCTGAAAAAAAAAATATGAGTGGGACTCGATCCAGCTATCCAGCGATTACGGAACTGGAACGCTAACCACTCGACCGCCGCCACCTCGTGCTTATAGTCGCAACGCACCGGTACATATTCGACGCGTAAAACTTCTCTTGCGATTTTCTCGAAAAAGCCTAAGTAGTACGCCTTACTACTAGCACATTATGTTGTCCTAATGGACTACTAAAAGTGTACAAAGTTTGAAAATAATCCGTGATCCGAACGTCGTGGCCTCCCCTTGTAAGTACGCAAACACATACTCAAACTGAATATCTCAGAATATGTTATTCATCAATCGACTAAGTGATTGAGCCCCATTACACATTCCTACGGGTAGGAAATAGAATTCAAACAATTCCACGGGCGTAACGAACGCCGTGTACGGCTTGGATGACTGTGGTAGAGGAAGTTGGTAGTAGGCTTTATTTAGATCCACCACCGTATATACCTTGACTTGCCCAGGTATTGAAAGGCCATTTCAATAATCGGTAAGGGTTTCACTTCAAATTTCACTTTCGCGTTCAATTTTCTATAGTCTATGACCATTCGATTTTCCTTGTTTTCCTTAATTATCAGAAAGGCTGGGGACGCATAAGAACTTTTAGAGGTTCTGACAATACATTTATTTATAAATTCGTGGATGTGTTGCCTAACCACTTGCAATTTGGGTGGTGCTTAGTGGTAGGCTTTAGAAGGAACCAGGACTTTTTTGAGGAGTTTAATGTCTAAAGTGAGCACGTTGGTTCTTATTATTTTTTCCCCTTACTACGCCAGAATATTCACTCAGTACCTTATCAAACCATCCCGAGGATTCCATCCTCACCGCTATAGTTACTTCTCCTCTGTTAAGTTTGTTATTGAATTTTAAAAAAAACACATTATTATTATTAGGAAAATCTATTTTCATACCAGTGCGACGAATAAAGTCATTTCCTAATATAACTCTTGATATTAAGGATGACACAATCAGAAACCAAATAGGCCACGCCAATCTTCCTATTTTAATGCTTATTTTCGTCCTTTGTTTTAAATTTAGCTTCTAGTATCAGCCGTGACACATTGTACGTCACATGGTATTGGCCCCTTGAGTCTTTACTTTAATAGACTCTTTAGATATAATATTGTTAACGGAGCCTGTATCCAAAAGAGCAACTACATTTTTCTGGCATATGTTTATCGCCACTCCCTTTAAAGCGTCCCGTGATCACCGCATCGAATGGTTCATAAAAAAAAAGTTGGGAAACATGTTTAATCAGCAATCAAACGGAGTGCTTTGATACCCTTCACGACTTTATGGTAAAAAATCAGCTTTCTTTGGACGAAAATGTTAAGAACATGGCTATAAGACACTTGAAGGGACTTGGAAAAACCTTCAGAGAATATTTCCCAGCAATATTCAATAATAACAATTGGAATCACAATTCCCTGTAAGAGACAGCCGTTTTGGAATCCTCCATATTAAGCGTGAGTGAAAAAGAGCAGCTTCTTAAAATGTAAACTGATTGTGAATTAAAGAAAAACTATAAATCTTTGTCATTAATTGGTTTCTGGTTAAATTTAAAGGATGAGTTCCCAGTGTTAGTGAATAAAGATATTACAGGTTTGGTACAATTTTCTTCTGCGTATTTGAACGAGAAATATTTTTCTTCATACGCCTATTTAAAAAAATAAATATAGAAACAGGCTCAATACTGAAAGTGACTTGAGACTTTATTTAGCGATTGTAGTTCCTGACTTTAAAGCTCTGTTACATCCAAACAGTGGCGGATTTAACATTTTGGCGCCCCTAGGTTACGATTATATTATGCGCCCCCTCCCAAATTATTTTTGTGAAGGGCTTTAGGAAGTTTCGGAGGAAAGAGGTTTTGACGTGGTGGGGAGGGGTAAGGTGAGGAGTGGATGTTAATATTCGAAAAAGATTTCTACGAAAAATAATCAGTACTTTACGGTAGCTTAAGTAAACATTATGAAGAAGGGGAGACTGACGTCAGTTATAAAGCGATTGCAAAGTACAGTTATTTAGAAAGAAATATTGTCATTCTGACTTTAACTTTATTTATTTCGATGATGTTAATCAATAATTTTAAACGTAATTATTAAAATAAAATATTATAATAAAAATAAAAATGTCATTCGAAATGTGCCGCCCCCTAAGGCCGCCGCCCTAGGCCCGTGCCTAGTGGGCCTATAATATAAATCCGCTTCTGCATTACTAGTATTATTTTGTTATTCTTCACAGACTGCTTCGAATAATCGTTTGGAACATGATAATTTTCTTTTTGAAGAACTGGAGGTGTTTGAACATCACTGTCATCCCGAGTAGCACACGTTCTAACATCAACATTGCACGTGATTTAATTAATAATTGTTGTATTAGCACTTCCGACATTTTCTGCACGGTTTCTAGTAAAACGATTGCCTGTAAACTTTCTTTTACCAAAAGATTTTGGCCTACCCATGTTTACTACAGTAGCCCCATGGCTTCTTTGGTGCTGACTGACAGTTCACAGCTGACTTCTGACAGTCAACATTTAAGTATATACCTAAATTTTGACTGTCAGAAGTGGCAGCTGCTAAACACATGTTTTTTGCAGATCTAAGGCTCGGCGTAGGGATACATAATTTGGTCTGGTAGCTTTCAAAGCCGTCAGCTGTCAGCTGTGAGCTGTCAGTCAGCACCAAAGAAGCCATGGGGCTACTGTAGCTACTATTACAACAGCAAAAATTATGAAAGAAGCAAGCTATGTAAACAATCAGGAAGGAAGCCTTAAAACAGCTGTTCAGTACCAGCGCGAATAGATTAAGTGGGCATTGACAGAGGTACCAACATAAAGCTTGGAAATTCCCATTCAACACAAGGCTTAGTTCAGAAATATGTGTTCAGTAGTATTGAAGTCATGGCAGATTTTCCAAATGTTTACAAAAGGGACGTGGCTGCAAGTCATCACCGCCCCTATATAAAATGCTAATTAGAATTGAAACGTTGCTCCAAATTTTGCTCATTTTTTTAACTGCATATTCTTACTCTACAGATTTCAAACTGTAATAAAAATTCAAAATTTAAAAATGTGATTTTTATCCTCAAATGAAATACCTTCTTACCTCAATTTGATTAAATTAATAAATAAATTTCATTGAAATTTAGTATAAAATTAAGTGCATGGCTATGGATATTTATCAGGGGGTTCGTGCATCTCAGATGTTTGTGGAAGGGGTTCGCGAGTCAAGAAAGTTTGGGAACCACTGCATTAGTAAAACAAATTGTTTTAGACCAGTCCATATTTAATATTTATTTTACTTATTAGATTAACTGTTTTTGTTCCTCCCGCAATTTTGTTTAGCAAATATTTTTCTGGTGAGTTCGGGTTTGTTGTTGACTCAACATGACACTTTTGACATTTTGTTTATTCAAATGTATCTTCACTGAATTTTATGTGACTGTATTCAGTTTCTTTTCTATTTTGAGAAAGGAAAATTTGCTCTTCATTCTGCTTTTTTTTTTTTTCAAGCAAAAATATATTAGATGGGTCGCGCCCTTCTACCAACTTTCCCTGAAATTGAACTCTTCCTCTAATATTTTTACGGGTAGATACTTTACACGTCCAAAAAGATAGTTTGTCGAATCTAGATTACTTCACTTATCTGTCAAATGTTGTCGGTGACTAGTAGATTCCATAGACCACACCCTTGGTTGATCCGTTAGTGACTCCAGCATTGAGGTCACCCGCCCGGCGAAGTTTGTCAAACCCTTGGTGAACTTTTCAGATGCCAATCCTTGCTGAATTGTGACATGGGTTGAGTCCTGGAGGTCTCATCGGCCCCCTGGGATGGACCGCGAAAGTTGGTCCTACCAGCTCCGTAGTCTTGTTTTGGAACGTATTGCCCCAACTGATGATAGCTATATAAAATCGCGGTGCCATCAAAGTTGGTGAGATGTCGTGGAATGGGTCTGGTTCAAATTCTTTGATATTTGTTGCGATGGTGCTGTTGTATCATTTTATATCTTGCTTCTCTCTGCTGTTATTGGCTGGTTCTGCTACCATTGTACTGTCGACCCCCATAGGCCGTGGATATGATTTAGAAGCAATTATAAAGCCGTTGAGTTTGACTTGTGTATAAGGTTTATTGTTAACGTACAAAGTTCACTGTGGACTCCGTGAAGTGTAAGTGGGCGTTGACTGACTGACCGGGACCCATTTACTAGGAGACCTTGATTCTCAGAAGCCTCTCGAGCAACTGACTCACTATTCACCTCAGACAAACTCACCGATCCCTCACAGACCCTAGTGCCACAGTCGCCCGTCAACGCCACCAAACGTACACGTCACACACACCCTTCCTGATAGTGATTAGAACAGAAGTCATATTTTTCACATAATCACATACAGCTTCAAGATCTCATTAATGTTTTTGAAGTGCTTTGCATAGTACAAGTATATGAGAAAATACGTTTTCTAAAACTATCAAAGAAACAACCAATTGACTTTGGGTCACAGCATTAATTATCTGGGCTTTTTTTTAGATGTCTCCATATTTGGGGACACTTCCAACTTTTCCAGTGAATGAGCCACAGCAGAATAAAGTTCCTTAAATCGCAAAATTGCCTCGTGTCTGTAAACCCATCGTGTTTCACACATAGCTATGAGAGTTTTATGATTTAAATCAGATTTCTCTTAGGTAGGCTTGCCAGACGTCCCGGTTTGACCGGGACAGTCCCGGTTTTCAGACAAAGTCCCGGTGTCCCGGCCGGTTTACTTCACGTCCCGGTAAAAATTAAATTTGATTATAGTTCTTATAATAGATGACCAAAAAGTCTCAAAATAATTAACTGTGAAGGAATATTTAGGATAAATACTTTGTCATTTATTTCACTGTACTGTATGAAAAGTGAAAACTGTGGAAGAGTGATGGTCTGCTAATAAAATTGTCATCGTATCGTCTTGTCTCGCCGTCCCGCTCTCCGGGCGAGTCCAATATTGGGCACTAAGGGGTGTAGCTTTAGCGCCAGAAGAGATTTCGCTGCACGCTACACCCCCTCGTGTGCAATAACGTTGGACTCGCCCACCTCGGCGCTAGCCGCTTGCGATTGAGATAAGTCAGTCAGTTGTCAGTTCCCGTCGGCGGTGCCTGTTGTGTTAGTGAGCTAGCGCTGTTTTATTTATGTTTTAAGTGAAAGTTTATACGTTCTCTGTTAAAATTCCAAAACGGTCGTGTAAATTCACCGAGGATTTACAGAATGAATTAACCTTTTTTGAAGAAGGTATGTACTGGTACTGGCAATCAACATCAAGACGATAGAGTTAAATGTTCACATTGTAATGCTGAGTTTTCGGTTGCTCACGGTGGTCGATCCGATATAAAAGATCATTTGCAGTCGAGTAAACACAAAAAAAAGTTTAGCATGTGCTGCTAGCTCATCAAAACTGACCAGTTTTTTTAAGACTGCTAGTTCTAATGACAATAACTTAGACTTAGCAGTGAAAGAGGCGACATTTGCTTACCACACAGCAAACCATAGCCTAAGTTTCAATTCGACTTCTTGTTGATCAAAACTAATTTCTAAGTTTTTTGAACCTAAATTCTCACTCGGAAAAACTAAGTATGAGGCAATAGTTTTAAATGTCATAGGTCCTTTAGCTCAAGAAGAGCTTAAAGAAGACTTGACCAAGTCAAACTACGTATCTGTAAGTAGGGATGCATCAAAGAGAAAGGATATAAAACTTGTGCCAATTGTTGTGCGCCAATTTAATCCTAATTCAGGTGTGCAAGTAAAGTTCTTAGATTTCATATCTGTGGTGGGTGAAACATCTGAAATTCTTACAAATCACTTATGCTCTGTCCTGTTGCAAAACGATTTGAACAACAAAGTAGTTGTCTTTAGTGGCGATAACTGTAACACTAACTTCGGTGGTGTGAAAAGAGCAGGGAAAAACAATGTCTTCCATCGATTCAAGAATAGCCTAGGACGGGAAATCAATGGAATCGGATGTGGAGCACACATTGTGCACAACTGTGTGCAAACTGCAGTAGACAGTCTCCCAATCGATATTGAGGCCTTACTGGTGAAGATTTATAAATACTTCCACATATACACAGTCCGTGTAACTAAACTAAAAGAATTTTGTGAATATGCCAAGATACAGTACCGTAAACTCATTCAACACGGGAACACCCTGTTTCTATCAATGATGCCCGCTCTGGAAAGAATTTTACAGACTTTTGAAGGTCTGAAAGCGTTTTTTTTAGACCAAGAAATGTGCCCATCAACAATAAAAAAGTTGTTTACTGATTCAACGCGTGAGCTCTACTTGTTGTTTGTCCACGGACAGCTTGCACTGTTTAACAAGGCCATCCTGGAAATGGAAAAAGATAACACTATAGCTTTTGAGGTTGTTGAAGCTCATAAAGATCTCAAAAGAAACCTGGCAGAAAGAAAGGCTTCAAACTTTATCCCTATGGGCGCAAAGAACATCTACAGGAATCCATATGAGCAAGTCCGTAACAGAGTGAAATACCTCTGGGAGAATAGTTTTGGAAACGTTAAACAGTTGTCATGGGTCTATCTGACCAAAACAAATGCTGTTGGTTGAGAAAACGCCGAAACTTCTGCTAGAATTATTATTAGCAGTCTTTATGTACCCAATATGAAAATAAACAATGATCAGCTGTTTGACGAACTTGTGCTTGCTAAGGAGTATTTGCAGTCAAATTGGGAACAGTGTAATCAAGAAGAGACTACCAGAGATGTGATTATTTCAAGTGAAGAAAAATGGCTCAGGCTGTTTGGTCACTTCAAGGAGAATCACATAGAAGCCCCCAATCTGATCAAGATTGTTGAGCATGCTTTCTGCTTACCTGGGACATCAGCACCAGTTGAGAAAGTATTTTCGTTGATGAACAACGCATGGACTGATGATAGGGGTTTAATGAAGGAATCTACGGTTCAAGGCTTGATGACATGTAAAATTAATATCAGATTAGCTTGTGAAGATTTTTACAACAAGATTAAAACCAAAAAAGACTTTCTAAAAAAAGTCCTAGCCAATGAAAAGTACATGTAAATATAGTTCAAATGTTTATTCCTCATTCAAAGTGTTTCTTCTTACTTAAGTAACTTATATATAAATATTAACATGGAAGAAATAAAATGTTTAAATTTCGGCATTCCGGTGTCCCGGTTGAACATTTCAGAAATCTGGCAAGCCTACTCTTAGGCCTATAGCTTGTTTTAAAACATAATTGCGTTGTGCAGAGAAACAAAAAAAGCTCCTACAAACTGAATTGTTCCAATACAATTTCGAATAGCTGGAAGGACACATGAATCGGCAAGTGCAAGGTTTAGTGAATGCACACTACAAAGTATGTATAATGTAATCGAATAATCTTTACGAATTTAGGCTTGCGCTCCATATAACTTATATGGATATAAGTGACCACTCATGTCAAGTAAATCTTCATGCACTTTGTTTTCCTCTAGGTTCACATGGTGCATTCTGTTTTAGCAATATCTGTGGTTTCATCAGATAACATTGTAAAACATTTGGAATTGTTTATTTTCTGCACAATTTTTTCTTGTATTATGCATCTACAAATGTCAATAATTGCATTTTGAATTTTTGGACTAGTATATTGTGTAGTTATTGCTCTTGTTTTTATGTGATTTAGCAAAACTGAGTCACCTGCATGTGCATGTAATCTCTATAAGGTGCGAAAATTTCCATCATTAAATGTAAATGTAATATAAATTTTACACCTAAATCCTATTTCATTACACTTTATTTGTCATTCGTATCACGCAAATAAATTTTCCTGCCTTCCACAAAAAAAAAACACTGTTTCAATCACAGAACAAAATTTAGCTCTATTTTCTATAGTTTGTCGTTCACGTTCACTGCTGAGCTAATCAATTACACTCTTTTGTTTTCCACTTCCCATCTTCAAAAATTAATCTGTACACTCACTGTACTTCTTTTAGTAGGTTGTGTTATCATGCGCGACAAAGATAATTATCAAGAGCTTTATTCCAGTTGGTAAAAGATCGATTTACTAATACTCATAACTGCTGGTGCTTACCTTTTCCATCTTGTTTGGTAGCAAATAAAACACATGTTTTACACAACGCACCTTCCAGATGGTGCGAATAAACTAATGACTAATCAACTAAATCTTTTAAACCATGAAATCTGAAAACTGAGATTTCTTTTCTGGAGAAACCTTTGGTGACGTCAAAAGCTGTTCTTTTTTTTAAATCAGTCAAATTGTCCTTACACACAAACCATCCTAAATTGCATTCACTTCTCTCAGGATTCTTCAAGATTTCTTCCAATTTGGTGGTTTTTGTAAATACAGTCGCAATTGAGTCAGTTAGCAATAGTGATCCATTTGTTAAATTTAAATTAATGGGTTGATTGCATGTACTACCTACATTAACGCTTTTGTTTCTTTTGATAAAATAGTTAGTTAAAGATGCCTGTCTTTTCAAGCCAGATTGCACCATTTCTTATTTTAAAATATAAACCGAAATTCACGCCCTATTCAACAATAAATAATGATCAAATAAATAACTTTAGCCCTTCGCAAGTTATGCAGTACTTATGTTCATGATAAAATGCCTATCAAAATACAATCCATTTCACTGATTTCAGGTCTGCCTCCAACCCTCCATTTAATATCGTTAAAAACTATAGAGTTGGCAACACTGGGGTAGCCGCTTATTTTTGCCGGAACTTCTTGGTTTTATTCTTTGTATGGTGTATCTTTGTGAATTATTTATTATTTGTTTACTGACTATAAACTTTGTTGACAAACCATAATCTTCTGGATGCTGTGTTGTGTTTTTATAGATCGAATCGGAAAAATAAGCGTATTTTAGCACCGAGGTAATTAATTAGCTTAAATATCACACACATTTCAATAATAATTATAATTTATCAGTAAACATCTTAGAATCTATTATTTCCCTGAACATACCTACATCGTGTTTATTATTATAATACTAATCAATTATCTTCAACTTTCATCCTTATTTCTAAGTAACTCTCTCATTATTTATTTACTTATTTTTATTATTTTTCCTCACATTTATTGATAAAATGTATTCATAGATATTATCACACATATTTCAAAACTATCTTATATGTCACATTATACTGCTGTCTAATATGTTTTGTGTATTTTGCTAGTTTTGGCTTTGATTTTGTTTTACTTTTATTCCTTGATAAAATGTTTGTAATGTCTTTAAATCTTTTAAATTTAAGTAAAATTTCATTCTTAAAATCCATAATACTATAAGTGAGCTCAAGCTCTTGGATCATGTAATTAATTATCAAATTACAATAAAAGATAAAAATGAGTTTTACTTGATCCACTTTTACCAGTGACACAATTTTTTAAAGTGCAGGGAGATTCACTTGTGACTGAACACCTATTTATTTTTTCCTCATGATTGTAAAGTCATATTTGAGTCATGTTAAACATACCTTGGCTCATGCCAAATAGGAATGTTTTATAGAAGATTCTGAAAGTGCCACCGCCAGCGTCAGACTAATATTCACCCGATGCTCCATATTGGTGAATGTGCAATGTAGCGTAGCGACATTGATGGCAGAATTTCACAACTGATGTTGTCTTTCTGTTCCTCAATTGACCTTGGCTTGTTGACATAAACTGTGTCTTTTAAAAGTCCCAGAGAAAGAAATTTTGGAGTGGCAGGTCGGGAAACTTAGGTGGCTACAGGTCCTTGGAGATAATCCTGTCCTGGAAAAAGCTGTGAATTTCTGCCATGCTCCAATAGGAGGTGGGGCAAGCTGCACCGTCCTTTGGAAGTAACCATCTGCAAGTTCCTGATCGTTCAGCTGGTTCACAAACTCAGTAAAGTTTTCCAAGTAGGTGGTATTCACCGTGTCTTCAAAAAAGATTGGGCCAATGATACAATGATGGACACCACACACACACACCAGACACCTATTTTCACTGATGCAATGGCTTTCATGGATGGAGTGGGGTTTATCACTGCCCACACCTGTTATTTTGGGTTTACATCGATAAATGGAACCATGTTTCATCAGTAAACCATCTTATGTCCAACATTGTGGGTTTTCGGCGAAAAATTGAGCAAACCATTGACAGTACACCAGTCGTTTGCAAGATCGGGTGCTATAACTTGTGCACAGCTGTGAAATGGTAAGGCTAATCTTTGCTTCTTTGGTTGCTCTTTGACACATCAAATCCAATCGTCCAGTCTCTTGGAATAGCCTCTGAAGAGATTTCTAGGGGATGTCAATAACCACTGCTTCACATCCTGTATCGTGCCCTCCATCATTTTGAGCCTCCACCTTTATGTGGATCCAACAAGCTTCTCGTTCTCTAGCTATTTTACCAAGTTCAAAATGGCGGCTCTGGCATATAGTGTACGCTCACTAAATTTATCCAAAAACTCCCTCCGACATTGTTTGAAGGAACCGTCACCCAGTACTAACACATATTGAACACATGCTCTTCAATTGATTCAATTGTGTCAGTAGGCCTACACCATATTTCTTCAACTGACTCGCTTACACTGACGAGACATGCTCCCCCACACTAATGTCTAGAAAGATTTCCGCGGTGCCCAGCAGGCTGGGAGACATATTTTTCCAAGCGACTACTTGGTCATGAAATAAAGAACTGTTCCATTAGTGTTTCATGATCATCTTATATTTCACATAGTAAGTATTCAGTGGCGAGTTAATCATCCTGTAGTAGACTAGAATTTTGCAATAATACTTTTCAAAATAAACTTTTAAAAGTATGCTCCTGCACATGGATTTATTTACAATTAGGCTAGTACTTCGATTTAATCTAATGTTGTTAATAATTAGAAAATCACTAACACATCCTTAACCCAATTTAATTGGCCTTCGGCACATAAGCTACCATCATCTATCATGTTAAAGTGTAGTTTCCTTCTAGTAACATTTTCATCACTTTAGCTATTTATTACCATAAAAAACATTTGCTTTCTCAGGTTCAAGAACTTTGATAGGCCTAATCGTATCTCTCACAATGCACATATTATAATCCTAACAAAAACATGGCACTTGTAGGTTAGGCCCAATTGTAAAATGTGTTTTGTATGTGTGTAAATGACTTAGGCTATCCGATATTCTGACTTCTTTAGGCATTTTGAATAAGATCAATGTAATGAAAACTATCTCAAGGAAAGGATTTGGTTAAAGAAAACTTTGTGTGATGTCAGAAACTTTTTTTTTGTTACAGAACATTATCAAAATGCACTATTATTATTATTTATTGATGGATGGGTCAAGAACGTGTAGGCCTAGGTATAGTTTCTTTTGAGAAAATATTATTTTTTTACAAAAAAACCTAATTGCAGGTGTATTAATTACATAAGACACAACACAAAAAAATTGGACAATCATAACTTAACCCTTCAAGTCTATTAAAATTAAATTGAAATACAATTTTGGATGAATTCATACATTTATCGAATAGCTATATTTCTATGCAAAGCTGTCATGTATAATTATATGTTTATTCTAATAGTGACATTTAATTAATTAATCATCTAACCACCCAATCACAATATTTTAAAGGGTGCTTTTTTTGTCTTATGAAATAAATAACACTTCCAAGTAAGATTTTTTTTTCAGAAAGAACCAGAAACGTTGTTTACTCTATTGGACACCCAAATTATTCAGCCATACCTACCAATATTAATTTTAAAAATCCAATAATTTAATAAACTAGATTGCACACTAAAATGTATTCATCTTCATACAATCTTGGTCATATTTATTCTTATTTTTACTGGTACTCATCAAAAATATTCTCTAAAACATTAAATAGTTTATTTAAACAATGTTGCTCATTTCAAATTAACGCAAATTTGGCACTAGTACCTACGCTAAGAGGGCGGGATTCTTTCAATTTATTTCTATGTCAATCATAAGAAATGAAATATATTTTTCACCATCCATAGCCTACACACAATAACAAGAGCAAATTTACAATAGCAAAATTAATATTGTAGCCTAAATATAATAGTTTTAAAGCCAGTATTTTAGTGCAAAGTATCTAGAATCCCAAAATTTTATGAAAAATATATGTTGTAGACACATGAAAGGTTAACTTTTGTTCTGTTGGGGTAGTTTATAGTCATACAAATGCTAACCATTGTGTAGTAACTATTTTTCATGCCCTTTAACATGCTTTAAATATTTACGTAATATATAGCCTACCTAAGGTATGCATTTTTCTCTGATTATGGTGAGTTTTCATGAATTTCTTTTAACTAGGCCTAGAACATTTTACAATAGTATCAATAATTTTACTATCATTGGAAATTTGAATTTGTTTTGTGTGTGTAGATAGTACAAAATAATAAATTTTCTTTATTATGACTGAAAAAATTTAATAGTTATGCCCTTTTTGTGTACTATTCCCCAAATGTTTTATTGTTAGGTCATATAGGCGGTTAGGTTTTGCTAGGTTAGGATAGTTTTAGTTATAAAGATATCACAGTAGGCCTACCTATTTTGCAACAAAGTACCTTTACCTTGATGCCATCCTTGTTCCACATCATTCCTATTTATTTAAATTTACTAGGGGTGACCTGGTGGTCTAGGGGTAAGGTGTCGGACTTCTGTGCTGGGGGTCCAGGGTTCAATCCCCGGTCCTGGCACAGATTTGTCCGATTACCAAACCCTTCCTTCACCTCTGACAAACCCTTCCTTCACCTCTGACAAGACATGTATTAATCACAACTTGTGAATGTGTGGAATGCCAGGCCTCCACCGTGGTTCGGATTCCACGTTAAACTGTAGGTCCTCCATTTAATCTCACAATCACCCTACCATTGCACATTAGCGTAAGTGTGTATAACCCGAACGGGTAGTAAGACGCGGTGCTATAATAATATGATATATTTTATGAGATAATGTTGATGTAGGTTCACTTTATAGCTTGCGAAGATTTTTTTTAAGACTTAGAAAAAAAAATTGCAACTGACATATTCTAATTGGTCCTCCGGACAGGTTTGGCTATTAGTGTTGTCCTGTCAGGCGAACACTAGGATATTACTGCCTACTGCTGAATCTCACACAAAATTACACACAAAACTTAAGATTGTATGTTTGTTTTTAATCCAATCATTTTCCAAAAATTTGTTTTTGAGTTAATTTTTAAAATATATGCATAAAAAAATTAATTATATAATTCAATATCAATTTAGAAAAGTGTCCATGCAGTCATAATAAAAAAATAAATTAAAAATACATCATTATTGATTCATCTAGAATTTCGGTCACAAATCAGTCATTTTTACTGTGTATTAGTAGCTATGCGACCGCACCTTAATAGTGAATGATCTTTCATGCAAATAACTGCTAAACCAATTTACATATGAGTAGGATAGGCCAAAATTTACTAAGTTTTGACTTTGATCAAAATAAATAGCATCAACCTGGCTTTCGGTAGAGACTTGAGGGGCAACATGTCCCAGAAATTCTACTAAATTGGTGACATTTATCTTTTATAAAGCCATGTTGTTTAGCTGAGAGTTTATTCTTTAGGTGGTGGAAAGTATGTTCATGTATTATTTTTTCAAATTTTTTAGAGAAAGTATTTAATAGAGAAATATGTCTATAGTTACAAACATTTGTTTTTGCCTCTTTTTTAAAGATAGGTATGACAACAGATTGTTTCCATTTTGGAGAAAAGTTTCATTTGACAGGATAATGTTAAAGATATGGGTGAAAATGTTGGCACTCTCTTTAACAATAAAGCTTGGAATTCAATCTGTCCTAGCTCATCTAGAACCTAACTTTTTTTACAGCATTAGCAACATCCAAGGATGAAATGTGGCATGGATAGTAATCATAGTGGTGTCCTAAGTTAAATAGGATGCAATCAGACTTATATCTATCAAACATTCTATGCAAGCATTTGAATAAATTATGACATGTTTCACATAGTAAACTATTCTTTTATTGAAAAATGAGCTCCACATAAACACTTGTATTTATTAAAATAGCACAATATACATTAAAACCATTAAGGTAAGTCATTCAGTTCTAAGGATATAAAAACATAATATTTTATTGACGTATTTAAAATAAGGTTCCAGCGAACCAAGGCCCTTAAAGGAACATAAGGCCTACGGTACATAATTACTAGTGAAATATAGGCTAGAGTCCCTAACATCTCGGGAGTTGTACACCTAGCATAGGGACGAGATGCATTGCAGGTGTCCAGAAATACTGTGTTATATGAAAGGTGAGTGATTTCAAAATATGGTTCACGCCAAAATTGAAGTGAAAGGCATCAACAGGTCCTTTTAAAAATTTAAAATCTTAAGTTTTAAAAGCTTACAAAACCATAAAAAAAAAGTTAAATTATTTCATTTTCAAAGACACTTTATACAAAATGTTACATTTATAAAATCAAAGTTAATGGTTAGAAACCTAAATCTCTCTTACCTATAAAACCAAATAGAGAAACTAATTTAAATTAGATACTTGCTTCAGTGAACACATGGTCTAAGGCATTACTCTCGCAATAGACAAGACTTCTCATGACAGGGAGAGCGGGGTTCAAATCCGGTCAGGTTTACTGAGGCTGGTTTTTCCAAAATGGTTTTCCACTTTCCCTTTCCCTCCACACAAATGCGGTTACACTTCCCAACTCATTGTCTAATCAGTACAAAGGTGTATAACATGACGGTAGTAAAACATAGTGCTAAAAATATTTAAATAAAGTTGAAAAATAACATCTGGACACAGTAATTGAACCCAGGATCCTTGCCTTAAACTATGAGTGAAGAAATGACCATGAGCACGAGACGAAGCCTGGATATATCACTGTTAAATTATTGGCCTGCTAAGCCAAAGGTTCTGGGTTTGATTCTCCTGTCCAAGTGTTACTTTTCAACCCATTTAAATTAATTGAATTGTGGTCCCTCCATACTGACATTTACATACTTAAATAATTTACATCTTGTGTGTTCAGATCAAGTAATATATAGCAGGGCCATAACATTTTTAAATAATTGAGGCTTGTTCAATTTGATTTGAAGCTTCAGAACTGCCATATCATAAGAAATATAGACTTAGTGAGAGGATATTTACCTTCATGTAGGCAACACCCTTAATTCAATTGCATTCGAACCTACAACACAATCATATAATAACAGCTTCCAGCCACTGGCTGGGTCTGTTTGGAACATAAGCCTCTCCACCACCTTCTTCCCTCCACCTTGGCCCAGTCTTCTTCTCTTTCCTCCACACTCCTCCTACCTCCGTCAAGGGAACTGCATGAAGTAGGAGAGTGTCTGGGGGGTGATGTACAGTGGAAACTATGTGTGCCCGTGACTGCTTCGGTGTAGATGTGAAGGCTGATGGGGCTCTGGTGAAACTATGATAGGCCTAGTGGTTGCAAAATTGCTTTCAAAATAGGAAGTCTACATAACATTATTAATAAATAATCAATATAATGTACAATAATATGATTAAAGCATAAATACATTGACCAACTGAATAAATAAAAAACATTACCCTAATCATGTTGCGTTCATAACTCTTTAAAACATGCATTCAAATACTTTGCTAGCTGTCACACAGTTGTTTCTTTTTCCAAACTAGTCGGCACAACTGATTATTTAAGATCATCACAATATGTAGTCACTATCTATGGTAGGAGATGGGGTGACAACTAGCAACATGTTCTTTATCACTAAACAATGGCTGAAAGTATTATTGGAAACATTTGATCACTTTTTATTGATAATATAGTATTACTAATAAAATAATAATAATAGGTTGACATTAGTGACTTTCAGCCAATTACACAATTGTATTGTTAGGTTACACAGGCTCTATTTAAATATGGTACCTATCCATGAGGTAATGAAGTAAGTAATAAGTTGAACCAAATGCATTTTACAAGACAAAGAGTGATGTACATGAAGATAAAGTATGTACATTGAAGATAAACTAATTCTTATTCTCACTGGTCGAGTGGTCTAAGCTCATAGGTTGTATTTGGTTGATGTTGATGAGAAAGTCAAGGTTTGAATCATTCTTAAATGCACTCGAGATGGTTTTACACTGTGGTTTTCCCATCCTTTCTCCATGCTACAGTATGTGCATTCTTTCTACTTGTATTAAGTCATGAATAACTGTTGTGTTAAACATAAGTTGCTAGATCTACAAGGAACATAGCACTTAGATGCTTGTGTCCATCAAGAAAACAATATAACTATAGATACATGTTTATCTCTCATTTTAAAGTTATTTAAATTAAAAAACTTGATTTATTTTATAATTTCAGACTAGTGACAATATGGCTCACAACACACACACCCCTCCTAAAATATGCTCTCAAAACTGCGATCAGAGAAGTTACATTCGTTTCTGCAACACCACTGAGCGCTCAGTGAAAGTTTTTTGGGTGAATTACGAAGGAAAATATGTACTGTACAGAGTGCTTCCTCCGTGCACACATTTCGACACGGATTCCTTTGTCACCCATCCGTGGGTGTTTGTTGATGCCGTCACGCAGGAAAGACTTGTTGTGAACCAGGAAGAAGTATTTTATCCACAGCCGATGATAGTGCGAAGTGATAACAGAACTTATAGAAATTGTATCTTCATTACGTTGCCCCTCTACTCTCTTAAAGAAATAGCTCTGCAAGTCGTCAGGAATAACATTGTTCGCCGTGAAGGTGTTTATAGACTTGTTCGCATAGAAGATGTTTATAGACTTGAGATCCCAGTTGTGTTGCAGAAAGAACTAATTGCCGCTATCCATAAAAGTGCGGCAGTGTTAGCTACTACAGAAACATGAAAGGTTTCCAGGTTAAAAAAAACTGTGTGAAAGAAACAATTTTAAAGGTTTTTGGTACAAATGATGAAAGATAGGCTATGTCATTAATTATACTCTTATTTTTAGTTTACTTAGTAAGATAACCATTCACACCCTAGTATTCAGAAAATGGTAAGAAGCCTTTGAATAAGCATCTTACCTGAATTCTCGATGTCGAGCTCTGGGTTTTAATCCTGGTAAAGTTAACTGAGGATTTTTTTCCTAAATGGTTTCCCAATCTCTCTCCACACAAATGTAATTTCTATCTTCCTCATTCCTACTATATTAGCGTGATAGATAGCCTAAATGTGGTGCACAAAAAAAATGTAAGCAACCTAACCCAAAACTTATGACAAATTCAAACTAAGTTCCTTTGTTAACTCATAGAGAAAGAACTTTTTAAACTAGAAAATGTATTAAGGAACCAAGTTTTTTTTTTAATTTCAAGAAGTATTAAAGGCTTGGGAGTATTCTGACAAATCATTGGGGTAAGGTGCAAACAAATTGGGTAGAATGTCTCATATTATGCAGGCTAGTTTGACTACATGCTTGGGAAACTAAGGGAAAAGTTGGGGCATATTGTCATTAATTCAGGGACTTTATATAGAAACTGAAAAATGGAATAATAAATATTAGTGTTGTGATAACATAATAACACATAGAGTCCAATTTTCATAGGAAGGGCCTTATCGGACAGCTAGAAAAGTTACTAGATTTACTTTCATGTATCCATACATCAAGTCATGTGATCTGAAGCTGTAACTTTAAATAGATATTATCAATATCCACCTGTAAAATAACACTACTAACCAGTAAAATGTTATCAATGTTAGCCACAAAAAAAAAAAAAAATTTTAAAGTTCTTCCAAATGAAAATTGAACTAAAGGTTCACTTTATAAGCAGGGATTCGAAATGAAATATTTATAAATTTTGGTTATTCCCATAAATATTTTAAGGTTCTGGTTCTGGCTAGATACAAATAAAATTTACTGTTCTTTTAATTTTTTATATTAATAGCTATACTACTGTTATAAAGTTCTAAAATATAAATAATACATTAAAAATTAATTTATGACAAAATAAAGTGATTTATATAAAAAATGCAAAGCTATATAATTTATAAGATAAATGAATGCACATCTTATATATTATTTGAAAAGGATGTGTGTGTGTGTGTGTGTGTGTGTGTGTGTGCGTGTGAGAGAGAGAGAGAGAGCAGTTAGTCTTGAGAAAACTGAGATTAATGACCAGAGGGTTTGTTGTGCTGACCACATGACACCCTCTATCCACAAATGTCATCACTACCATTGCTAATGGTGGCGGCCATTTGCTCGATATAGCTCAACTGCAGGCTTATGCCATGGCGAAAGGAGACTTTTTTATATTTTTATCTGCCACAACTCAAAAAAAATTTCAAAATTGGTTTATATCATTTTCAGATTAATAACTTAAAACACTTTTTTCTATTCCTATTTCCAATTAAATTATCTAACGCTAGTTTGATGCAGTCAAACTAGCTAATCTCATAAAGATAAGGAAATTGTGAATATGATTTTAGTTGATTGGTTTTAAAAAAATGTAAAATAAAATCTGTCTCCTAGTTATGTTTATGTACAAAGGCAATATTTTAGATTTGACCAATGGGCTATTAAAATATTGTTATGACACTATTATCATTTTCCATTCAAACATTTTAAATTGAATATGCTAGTACTTTATTGAAGTCCTTAATTTGTATGCACACAGAAAATAAATATATTATTTTACAGGGCTACAATATATATATATATATATATATTTCTATATACATTACCTCAATAACCATCCTAGTGTGTGTTGATATAGTAGATAGATAGAAATAAATAGATTCCACCCTGAATAATAATTTCACCCCACATATCAAATTATTTAAACAATTAACTATTGATCAAACTAAAAATAACTTACAATGAAGACATTATTTATCAGACTACTTTTAGGCCTAAATTTAATATTTGATAGCAGAGAGTGAACAGATTTGAAATTAGTGATCCTTAACCTCCCAGTGCAAACTGGACAGCCAACCATCACATAAATTGGGTAAACACTTTAATGTTATTTATTCATATTTAACTTGGACTGGTTGTGTAATACTAATTTTAGTAATAGTAGTAGTACTAATTTTTCTCTAATCCCCCCCTCTTAAGACATGTGACTGTCACTCAGAGCTGAATACAATATCTTCCTAAGCTTTTGACATAGAGAGTAAAATTATAAAACCCTACACAATGTAACAATATAAAGAGTAAAATTATAAAACCCTACACAATGTAACAATATAAAGAGTAAAATTATAAAACCCTACACAATGTAACAATAATCATTCTTCATTAGTGCTTTCTACTAAGTGCTCATTAACACTTTTATAAATTCTCTTAGAAAATAAATACATCCTACCTTAAAAAATCCTGAGAAAGATAGATTTAAAAGTAAGATTAAGTTAAAGAAAGAAGGGTATAAAATGCAATTCAAAAAGAATTATGAAATTAGGACCTTTAAAAACATATATATATATATCTATATATATATATCAACCCCCTGTTTTTGAGAAAAACATATGCTCAGTACAGAAAACCTACCGTGCATGCAAAAAAAAAGACAGTCACCAAGATATTTTTAAAAATATCGCAATTTACTAAATGTGTTGTCATACATTTATGCACCTTAAAGTTCTTATCCACAAAATTATGTTTTGATATAATATTCAAATAACAAAAGCCTGACTGGAGAGGACTCGTGAGCTATGGTCTGATTTTCATGGGAAGCACATTATTTTAAAAGTTGAAATTCCTTTTGCCACAAAGGCGCAAATAAAAATATTACAATTGTATTTGTATTCTTAGTATATTTGATTAATGATACAAAAATAAATTTTACATTGATTCATAAAGAAGTATTATTAGGAGCTTTTGATAACTTTTTAGTTTATAAATAAAATAAAACATTTATACAATGCCAAATTTAATGACTTTCAATCAATGTTGCTGGTTGGAAGTGATCTTCCTATGAAAATCAGTGTTTATATTAAAGAACACACCCCTCTACAATATTTATACTGATTCAATTTTAGTTCATACAACACTAATTAATTGTGGCACATTCATAGTATTTACATTCTAAAAATGTATATATTCATTAGACTCTCAATTATACAGGTTGATGAATGGAAGAATTTACACATATATTTGGAAAATATATATATATGTGTGTATGTGTTTATATATATTTATATATATATATATATATATATATATATATATATATATTTACAAGCTAATTTAACCAAGATTTATTAGGAGTTTACTATAGTTTCATTCTGTACTTTAGAAATGATATATTTCTTGATGTGTCTTAGGAGATTGTATAATCTATATTTTATAATGTATATTGGTTGTAATAAAGTGCCTGAAGGTTTTGTCAATTATTTATGCATTTGAATCAAATAAGGGTGTTTTCCTTTCTTTTGAAAATTATGTATTGAGCAAAAATGTATGATTCGGCAGATTCTCAAATCAAAAGTCTGAAAATAATCTGGATCTTTGTAAAAGTATAAACTTATTTTTAGTTTCGAGGCATTCCAGGTCATGACCAAGATACCCCAAGTACAGTGGAGTCTCGTAAACTCAACACACACATGTGCACACAGTTGTTGGCGCCAGTCATCACAATCCAAGGTCATTCAACTGTATAACCTTTCAGTTTGTGTAACTTGAGTGGAAGTCATGGTGTTGTGTTTGTTAGTTTTCCAACTCAGTAAAGTGTTATTAGACTCAATACAATATTATATGTACAGTACTGTATTGCATTTCTGTATATTACACATATGTATGTATATCAACATGTAATATATTGTACTGTACTGTATAAAACTACAGTACAGTACAACTGTACCTATAATATTCGATACTCTACTGTGATTCTTAAACATGAGTGACATAGTAAACATGCATCTTATGTAAGTTCATTCGTAAAACTCAACATTTCAATAACTCGACACCATCTCAGTCCACACATTAGGTCGAGTTTCCGAGACTCTACTGTAATATAATATTATCCCAGCACAAGTCTATGCCCTATGCCCATATAATATTAATGAAGTGATAAATCAAATATTTAATGGCTATGTTAAGGGGTTAAGCTAATGTGTTTTGACAGTTCCATTGTAAATTAGCTTGGAAAGAAAATATTCACAAATAAAATTATTCTCAAAAGTCATTGGGAAAAAAAACTTAATTTATTGTATCAAAAATAAATGTATAAAAACAAAGTCAACACATACCAAATACAGCAAATTGAAAAGACAGCACTAGTTTGTTTTTCAGAAACAAATATTACTATATATTGATGTACCCTCCACTGAAAGGTAGCATGCTTACTTTACTTAGTTCCACTTTGGTGTAGCTTATAGAATCATATAATCAGTCAACATTAGACTGGTACCTTTCAGAGTTAACAGAATGTACTTTCATACACGTCAGTTTAGATTATTCATGAACAATAAGAATAAAAGCAAGAGCACATGAAAACTTTTATTACGAGTTCATGACTTCAGGTAATATTTTGTGTGTATGGAAGTATTATAGCTCAATGTTCAATCTTTAATTACCAAGAGTTTATTTTGTTAAAAGACTGATGTTGAGAAATCACTACTGCTGAAAATACATTCTGTGAATCATTAATTGCAATGTGATACTGTAGTGTGTTTGTAGCGGGCCTGCTAATTAAGGTTAGTGATGGTGAGAGTCGTCAGCCGGCTGTTTCACCCAGAAGCCATGGGGGGCAAAGTGTTCATGTCCATGATGAGTGGTCGGCCCTCGATACACTTTGATCTGCACTCGGCCCAAATGCTCTGAAAACAAAAAAGTATTTTTATAACATTAGACTGTGCGGGGAAGTTTTTGGGTATTGGATAGTACCTAATTTACATACTAATATAATTATAATGTTTCTGTCTTTTGATCTGAGATGTTTTGATTTTACAACCTCAAACTCAACTATAAGGAAAAGCATTTAAGTTCAGCAGTGGCGAGTCCAGAAATTTTCTTTGAGGAGATGGCCGGCATTAATTTATTGAAGGCACTATTTCTGGACTTTCACCTAAGTTAAGTTTAGGGGCACTTTTAATGTGTATAACAGTATATCTTTTGGGTACCAAGCCATAAGACTTGTCCTAAAATTTGGTTTAAGCATTCAACACACTACACTTTCAATTCAGTGCATTATATTTTATTATAATTTTACTTCAAATGTTTTAAGATTTTAATAAAATTATTTGTGATTGAGGTTGGGTGGGAAATGGCCTGCTTTTCTCTTCAGAGCACACCAGTTAAGTTAAAACAGTAACCAACCACAACTGTGTGTTTGGTTTGGTGGTTTAAATCTTGGCTAGAAAACGAGAGGTTCCAATAATTCAATGTCACTAAGTTCAATTCCAGGTGCTCATTTACCTGCACCCACTCCCTGCTTGTGTTAAATGCGTGTAGAACCATAAATTACAACACCTTGTTTCATTTGTAAACTGAGCTAACTCTCTCGAGCTTGATTCCTGGCATGGTCCAAATAATTATCATTAAGAAACGACTTAACAGAAATTAATTAACAGTTAGATGATTGGGTGATTTGTCTGTTCTAAAGTTAAGATAGTTTGGTTTCTAAGCTTTGGGTTGATAAACCTAATCATTTGGTTCATACAAGTATGTTAAATACTCCCAATAATCAAATTAATGAATACAAACATCTTGTTTCAGTCAATGTACCTCATACTGGTCGGTGTCTCACATCTTCACTCTCCAATAGGATCAAAAATACATCATTATGAAAGTATTATTTTTTCTATAATTAATTAGGGTAAGGTACTAAAGTGTATACACAAACAATTATTATTATTATTATTATATTATCTTGAGTGGTTCCATTAAATCTTCCTATTATATGATTATGTTTAAAAATCTGAATAATAACATTCTGACTTCTAGAGTTGTATGCTAAGCTACCTTACATTGTTCTTTGGTTAGTTTAGGCAAAGTTTTCTTCCAAAATAAACTTAATGGTGTTTTATGTAACTTTATATTACTATTTATTTGTATATTAAGTCTAATCTTGACACCGTTATTTATGATATGCTCTTACTAACCCGAAAATAGGATAATCATTATTCTTCACACATGTGAATTGAAAAGATTTATTATTTAGCACCGCGTCTTACTACCCGTTCGGGTTATACGCTTAAGTACTAATTACGATAATGGATTAGGAATTGGGAAGGTTGAATAGAGGAAGTGAACCCGCATTTGCGTGGAGGGAGAGTGGAAAACCATTTAGCAAAAACCACCCTCAGTTCACCGGCCGAGATTCGAACCTCGATCTCCCCGTCCTCGGCAGTCGGGCTCAACACGACTAGCGCGTTAGCCAACTACGCCACCAAGGCGGGTAATTGAAAAAAAAAAAGTGTACCAAGGAGAGGGTGTTTTTGGGATTCATCCGCCACCCCCCTCATAATATTGTAATCCTCCTCAATGCCTATACTAGTGACATATTGAAGTCTTCTAAAATACATAATGCCTAAAATTACAATTATGTGTTTTAAAACTTTAAATTACTCTTAAGGATTCAATTTTAACCAGTTGGAGGACTTTGCCATGAGCCACCCTCTTTGGATAAATGTATAGATATAACCCTGGTTCCTAATTTCACCAGTGTATATGGCTTTGAAAACCAACATTTTATGTGAACGTTTAAGACTTACCATGCCCAGTAGCGGCAGCCTGAAGATCTTGTGCAGGAAGTAGAACTTGTGGCGCATAGCCCGACTCTTCACTTTGCTGGTCTCCCAACAATGGGATTACCTGCATGGACCGACGTCGGTGGTTTGGATAGCTCATACTCATGACTACCAACATGGCCAAAACTGCCACACAGCTGTATATCTACACCCAAACATTTCATATAACTCACTTTTAACAGTTAAATATGTAAAAATTAATTTTAATTGATATTATCTTATAACAGTCATTTTGTATGTGTATGCCTACAGAGTGAGAGGAAACAATTATTATTTACGTGTGCCAGTAGGATTAGCTTAGTGCTAGACTCTAACTGGAGAGGCCACAGTTCAAATCCTAGTCGGGTGTACTCTGTGTATTAACAAATAATACATTTCTTAACTTCGAAAACAGAGTGTATACACATACTTTCAATCAAAAACTATAATTTTCTGTAATAAACTTAACCAAATGGTTCTAAATAATTGCTTATTTACTTGAACTTTTCATAAAAAAAAAAAGAGATGGACTCTTGAATCCTCAAGGTTATTATTTGAGAAAATTTCCAATTCAAGACTAAAATCCTTTAATTATTTTTTTTTTCAATTGAAATTTGTTTTAGAGTCTAATACTGCTGATTGGTGGTTCTGGACTAGTAATTATATTTAGAAGATGAACTTAACAACCCGGCCCCAGACCAGTAATTTAACAGTTAACTGAATGTATGGATGTTATAATGAATGGATTATAAGAAAGGATGTTAACATTTAGTTATTATTTTATATTTATATTTCCTCTTATGTTCATAATTTGTCCCAAGGTTTCAATTCGTAAAATAGTTGATTCAACCCAACTCTAATAAAAAAGAATGTATATAAAACTCGCTCTAATTCGATATAATTATTATTGTAAGCTTTAAAATATTGAAATATTACTATGCAAGAATGTAACTTGCAAAATGTACACAAATATGCAAATATACTCTTTTGAATGTTTTAGTTTTGATATTTGAGTGTTAAAGGGAGAAAGATTGTAAGGAATACTCACTTGATGATTCATGATGTTGCTTATACAGTTTCCTTGCATCGAATGCTTCTCGTTATACTTTTCTACCTTTTATATGGCTTAATGGCACCAACAAATGATGGTACAGCTTAGCAGAACTTAGAACTCTCACAAGAAAAGATTGACAAAAAAAAAACCTATACAATGAATAGAAGAATTGGACTGCACTAACCACAATACACACACAAAAAACCAATTGAATGACTGTAAAAAATGTGTTCCTAGTAACTAAAGGAAGGAACAAGTCAAGTTGCTAGTAAAGAAAGTGAAAACTAGCAGTATCACTAGAAGAGAAAACAAACCAACAATAAAAATTAAAAAAAGAGGTATTTGAGAGTAAAAAGTGAAGAGAAAGTTTACTGAATAAAACAGCCATAGTTGATTTTCTTTACTGTCTAGTTGGTCTGCTTCATTACATGAATTCGGTGAACTATGACCAAATGTAGATTAAAAAAAGTTCCTCTCTTAGAAACAGTATCATATCTCATCACTGAAAAATAATTGTATCATCATAAAACTAAATTGGCTAAAAACAATAGAATTATTTTTCTTCCTCATCCTTTACCCATTAGTCAAACAGCATACATTTTAAAAAAAAACTGGAAAAATTGGATTAAAAACATTTGAACAAATATTTACCACACAATATTTGAATATATTATATTCAGGGTTTTAGGGGATGGTCCCCTTTCCTCGATAAAGTGATTTTTATTAAATACTCTAAACAAAAAAAAATTGAGTTAAGTGTCTTCTTGGCAGTTATTAATTTACCTTACTAACAATTTCATCTAACATCTGAATGTGAACTGTTTGAGCACATTAATGTTTGTATATCATGAATTTTGGTGCAATTTTATTTAAATTATTGCCCCAATGAAGTGAACTGAGGGTACATTTGACTATCTTGTGCCTCAATTGACAGGTCTATTGCTAACCATTAGTGATACAGCAGCAATGAATGAACGTGGAATCAATGCTAGGCTAAATATTTTGTCTGGAATGAAGTGATACTCAAATAAAGTTTCTTTGGATACCCATTACTAATGAAATTTTGGTTATGGCTAAAATGCTTACCATGTTATAAGACTTTTTTAGAACAAGACAAGATTAATAATCAAAAACTTAGGTAAAAACAGAAAGAAGTGAAAAGGTAGCAATAAAGCAGAGGGCTGAAGAAGACATGATTTGAAAAGACCTTTATAGAAAAGGATAAAAGGGAAACAAAAAAGAAAAACGCTACTGATAAAATTGTTTGATGAAACTATGAAGTAATTGAGGCTTGTATAAGGGATGTTTTATGGTGTTGAGGCCAGGGCCATATTTAAGGGGGAGGGGATTTACGGGATCAAACCCCCTCCCCCCAGAAAATATATGTTTGAAAAAAATACCAGAGGTCAAGGAAGGTAGAAATAAAGTTTTAAGAAAGAATAACTGTTAGTGTGTGCTTGTCCTATTGGAATGTATGAGTTTGGGTAAGAAAATGAGGGAGGAAAAACGGTCAATGGCGTGAAGGGGGGGACTTAGTGGTGTGTGTGTGCGCGCACTTCATTATGAAGGTCACAAGGTGTATTTTCACACACACTCGTTGTTAATGTTGTTGGCAAGATTCTTGTTTAGACCTTTTGACACGTAAGTGTTAATGTTTTTGTCGTTGACTTGAATGTACATTTTAAAATAATTTTGTTTAATAGTTTTGAGTTATTTCCCCTTACTAGGCTGTAAAAATTAATTTGGAAAGTAAAATTGTTTAGTATTAGATCCTTCACATTTTTAAATGGCAAACACGACCATGATTTATTAAGCCAGGTTATATTGAAGTGAACCAAATGTAAGATACAAACAGGCGTGTTAAGGTTTTTTTTAAATTAAATTTCCTGTCATCCCTTGAGTGTAGAGGAGGAGGGAAAATTCGACTCTTTGTTTGAGTGTTTGGTCAGTTTATTAATATTGGTGGTTATTTCTAATATTTACAATATTCTTATTTAATTCTTTTACTATAATAATAAAAAACTAATGTGTAAGTTACTTTTAAAAAAATTCTTTCCTAAGATGTATTTTGCACAGTCACCTAACTCTACTTTATCGGTTTAAGCTAAGGTCATTTCAAATAGAAATGTCTGAAATCAAACATAGTAATTTTATTTATCATCGATGTTTTAGCTTAATTTTATAGTGAAAACATAAAATAGATTTTTGTTATTTAGTTTGAGCATACTTGACCAAAATTATGGACACTCGACCCAAAATATGTATACAAATTAATGTGTAACTCTTTCAGTTCTTTAAAGTACATTTGTATAAAAACTGATTGATACTATGTTTTATTATATGTATCAGCTATGTTGTAATAAATAGACATATGATTTGCATAGTATAACAAATATATATAAATATATACCAGTACTTCACGACTCCAAAATATATAGTCAAATGAAAGAGAGCTTAAGGTTTTATCAATTTATGTGGTTCCCATTTGTTTACAAAATATGATAGTGGAATAAAATATTAATTCTTGTGCTGTAATATTTCTAATTTTTTGAGGGGTAGGGTGGGGGAGGGGGGGTTGAAAGTGAAGCCTCTCAACAAGAGGTTTCAATTGTAAAAGTAAGCCTTTATAGCGTTTTATAACTGAATTGTTTTTACACAGATATTGGCTTGCTCTTCTTTGATTTACACATGTAAAAATGTTTACTTTATTAGTAAATTTAAAACATTGTCATAAGTTTTATTGTACTTATTGTCCAATAATTAAATTCTCTCATATTTTTGGTCAATGTTACTTTCATTAAATTAGCATTGCTAAATAATATTTCATAGTAATCTTTAATCTTTTACAAGTATTTTGTAAAGAATATTCCTATTTAGAATCAAATAGCCGAAGTGTTATTAATTTTAGAGAGGAATTCACCATCTAGATATCATTTTTCAATTTTCAGAATATTCCTATTTGTTACCAACCAAAAGTTTATTGAAATAGAATAAAAATGTAAGTCATTAATCAACCAGGAGTTTATCTTAAATGTTTTATATATAGGGAAATAAGTTGGTTATTTCATAATAATAATAATGAAAACTAACAAAAATCCAACAAATTAAACGTTTTGGTTTGAGATCTTTTGAAAATAAGGACTTAATATCAAGTCATATACTTTTTTTTTACCAAAAAAATTAAAACACAAGTTGATGTGACCGTCTATGATGAAGCCTTGTTTTCGAAAAGTGTCACACTAAATATTATATACAATTTATTACATTTTTGTGATTTTCATTATCATAACAGTTCAAAATTATAATAGTATCTAGTATAAAGAACATGTAGAGTAAAATATTTATTTTATTCCATTTAATAATAATTTAATCAATATTGTATTTGACATGCATTTCATATGATATCTTAACGGTCGAATAATTAGTAGGGTTTTTAATAATAAAAAAGTTCTGCATTCATAAAAGTTTTTTTTTGTCCCTAAGTCTCCATTTTAATAGGGTCAATGTGCTAAAAGCCATGTGTATTTAATCAACTGTTTCCAGCTTGTGACAGGGTCAATTTAGTGAAATGCCTTAATCTTCCACCTTTATTCACTTCCATTCTTCTGCTTTCACTTGAACAGAAGTGATTAAAGGAGGAAGAGTGGTTAATAGGCCTGTATTTAATACTTATGCAAAATTAATCTGTATGACCTAAATTTGATTTGATTTGATTTACATGGCACAAGCTGTACTCAATTAAATAAGTTCAGCATATATATTTAAGCTTATTTGTTAATTTTACAAGAGTAAAAATTACTATTATTGTACTTAATATGTTTATCACCTAAAATTGTGCATAAATTAATCTAGGTAGGCAACTTATTCATAACCTAAGAATCTCCTAATTTTTATTTTATCAATATATTTGCAATGGGTCTACATTAATGATTTGACAAGGGTAAATATTTCTTACACTCTCTTATATAGTCAAATATAGTATATTCAAAATAATATGGTCATTATAATTCTTACCAAACTGCACTTAAATTTAAATAATATTATGAGCACAAATCCATTGCGGTCATTAACACATACCAATCCAAAAGAAAAAACCTTGCTCTGCTCTTAAATATTTTTTTTTAGCATCGCGTCTTGCTACATATTCAGGTTACACAAATATGTACTAAATATTCTAATGAGTTAAGGATGAATTTAGAGGAAGTGTACCTACATTTGCATGAAGGGAAAGTGGAAAACCATTTTGGGAAAAAACCTTTAGTACACCTGACTGGGATCCGAACCCCAGTCTCCCTGTCCTTGTCTAACATGAGTGACACCTTAGACTATGTGCTTGGATTTTATTCCAATATTAGTCACTAGTTAAAGTCTTGGCTTGGCTGAGAAATTAGTCCTTTACAGAAATAATAACTTAGATAAAATCTTGGAGCATTGCCATTCAAGTCATGAGCACAAGGCCTTTATAAAGATCAATTTTTCAAAAGATAATTCAGTGGGGAAAGCCATAACATGATATGTACAAAATACAGATTTTACAGGAACAGGTTTTTAAAGTTAACATTTGTCTATAAAATCAGTTATTGAATATATTATTTGCACAATTATGTGTTATATTCTTTACTATGTTGTTCTTTGGATTTTAGTGATCTAAAGCCAATATTGCTTGTAGGCTGGTAATAAAAATAAAGAATAACATATCAAGTTTTGACTGTATAGAATTTGTTATTTTTCTAACACATATCTTTTGGTTATACTGAAATATTGGTTATTATCAAGTTAAACATTATAGATTTAAATAAAAAAGTGTCAGTATTGATACAAACAATAGTCCTATAAAACAATTTATCACTTGTTCAATGTTCAAAATAAATCTGTGAAACAAAATATAATTTTCACTATGGATCATAAACTTGTTCAGATTCATCATCTTCATCATCATTTGGAATATTTGAAGGTCCTGTATTTATTTTATTTGTTGTAGTAGCAAGATTCTCATAAAGCTCGTGATACAAAGGATTAATGAACTGTAGAAGAGATAGTAAATCCTTCTTGTTTAACGGATTTATGGGTACATGTCCTGAAGAGGTTTCAGGAATTTCAACCATACTGGGTCTTCCGCTTCTCTTTCTTTTTAACTCAATGGAACGAAACTCCTCTTCATCGCTTAGACTGTATTTAAACTGCACCATACCAAATTCTCTCTCATACCTCAACCACCTTATTTTCAACCAGTTAACTTTTTCTTGCTCAGTATCAACAGTCCTTTTTACTAGCGATGTTGAAAGCAAATTTCCACAGCCTGCATTGGAACTTTACCTTTTACAGATTTGACAAAAAGGTACCAATCTTGTGTTACTCTTATCTCTACTTCAGTGTCTTTTCTCGTTCTATACGAGCATGGTCAGTATCACACTCTAAGTGAGTATGTCCTGGTTCTAGATATTTATGATCAATAATCTTAAGTGACTCATGTGAATAAACTGACATGGTTAGCATAGCTGTCATGTTTATGTTTCTATTCTGATCTCCACATGAGTCTGAGTACAGAATAAGATGGTTCATTGAGGATGGAACTTTCATGATATGCTTTTGTAAGTAAGAGGCAATCTGATCAGAATCTCTTTCTGCAAGGGCCTCATGCCACATGTAACAATAACACCTCCCCTCAGAACAATCCCTAATAGTTTCATTAAATTTCCACAGTTGTCTTTTATAAAATACTGTGTTGCAACTTAAATCTTATGTTGGCAGACACTGTTGAAGGTCGAAAACAAGAACTCGTAATATTCATAGCCACTCGTGCTTCTGATACATATTTATGACATGATAATCTCAGATAAAATAAACAAATTAGATAGATAAATTTATATTTTAATTTTACTGGAAAATCCATTAAATAATTATACTAATACCATATATACAATAAGTTTATATTAAATTACATCATATGTCATTTTAGAATGAGGTCAGAATACAAAACATCTAATTTGTCATAATAGGGCTGTTTAGCAATATAAACATAATGATCTGGCAATACATGATATGTGAATATGTCATGCTATGACTGGTCTGTCAAAACATGATATATCCCCCATGTCATGTTATGACCGTTACTTATTTCAGCTGAAACTACATATCAACATTTGACAGGTGGCTTAACTTGATACTCCTTAGGAATTAACGTATCATCTTTTGACAGTAGATAGAAATAATCTTTAGCTACACATATCGACCAAAAACTAAAAATCGAGAAAATGTAACATATCATGTTATGGCTTTCACCCACTGAATTTATGATGTTATACATAATACACAAAGAAAAATACTTAGTAAGAAACCAACGAATACTTTATTTGTTACGAAAAAACAATAACATTGTAACATAGATATTTAGTTAATTAGTGTATATTTGACATCTTTGCTACACTTGTTTATTTGATCTTCAATGTTTTAACAAAAGTTTCACTTGCACATAAATTACAAACACGAAATTAGGATTCAAAGTTGTATCAATGTTTAAATATTCTGTACAAGACACTTTATCTTCAACCATTCCCAGTCATTATGTTCCTTACAGATTTGTCAAAATTCCTGAAAAAAAAAAACCATATGAAAAGATGATACTAATAAATATCAGCCATAAACATTTTATCTATAAAAGTTGTGATAACAAACCAAGATCTGAAATTATAAGTTTTAATAATGAAGACACTAACTTTAATACTACAGTAAGCAATCAGGGTTTATCAACCTTAATTAGGGATGGACACTCAAATCCTTAAGGATAGTCGAGATTCATGGATAAAATCTTAAAAAAAAAAAAAAATTCAAGTAAAATTTATTTTAGAGCTCCAATATTGTTTATTGGTGGTTCAGAACCAATTTGAATGATATGATGAACTTAACAACCAGTCCCCAGACCAGTAATTTAACACTAACTGAATGTATGAATGTTATAATGAATGGATTATACAAATATTTTCTATCATTCTATTATATTTATATTTCCTTTAAGTTCACAATTTTTTCCAAGATTTGAATTCAGATTCGAATGTAAATTGGAGATTTTGATTCATTAAATAGTGGATTTGACCCAACTCTAAATCATAATAAATTGACATCAGGTTAACATTAAGTCAATTTGGTATTTCAGTCTTGCCTAAGTTTGATTTCCTCTAAAAAGACTGTTAGGTTTGCAAGTGAAATGAGGTGATAAATATTACCTTAAACAAAACTTAGACTTACTTAGAAAGTATTGGGTCTCCAGGAATGTAAAATGGGTTGCAAACAACATCTGTGTACAGAGTATGTAGCCTACGAAACATCTAAAAAAACCCACAATAAAGCAATATTAAAATGAGCAAGCTAAAAATAAAAGTTGAAAATTTACTTCCTGCCCCCCAGCACCAATTTACAGTAGAATTCATGACCACCACTGACGCGTATAACACTTGTAATGACTTTATACATCATATGATGATAATAATCATGACTATCCAGGTCCAAAGGACAATCAACAGCAGCCAATGCATCCACAAGATAGTGAGTTAGTGTTAGATATTAGTACATACCTAAACATCTTAAATGCAGATATTTTATTCAATATCCTATTACCGTAATAGAGACATTGAAATATTGCTAGACATGTTTTTACAAATGTTTACTTAGCAAATTAAAGTTAATATCAAAATGTATTTACAATTAGCTGTAGCATTTGTGAACTGTATTATACATGTGCAAAATAATACAAAATTGAACCATTTCCCGAAATTAACCACTTGGTTTTTATATGCAGTTAGGGGTAAACTATGTTTATTTCAATGAGTAGTAATGATATCAAAGATATATACATTTTTATTTAGAAGTGAACTTACACTTTAGTTGCCTGAAATTGCCAGAAAAAATAGTACCAACTGGACTATTATAATTTTATACTTAATACTATAACAAGATGTTCCCGAAATGTGCGTCGAGGTGCCTCGGGGTGTCGCAACAAACTCACAGAGGCGTTTTAGGATAATTTAAATGAATAATTTGCAGTTTCCAATACGTGCACAGTGCACACATCTCATTAGTAGGTAATTGTGGTTATTTAATAATCATTTTCTTTAAATCTGAGTGTATTATTGTTTTATTTAAGTTCAAGTGGCTACCAAGTTGTTTGGACCAAACAAAACTGTGAGGTATTTATTTTTATCTAGGAGTTCCACTAAAAACTTACCAAGAAAGTTTGGGAACCTCTGCTGTAACCAATCAAAGTTTCTGGTATTTCCCTCATCCAAAGACCATTGGTAAAGAAGTAAAATGTGTTTAGTTTGGCAAAAATGACAGTGATATTTAAAATTTAATAATAAGGATTTTTTCTACCGATAGCAATTTACCACTGAATATTAAGTTGGTTATTTACCATTTTTATCTGAAAAAAGTATTATATTTTTTGATTTTTAATACTAAAATCCAAATTTGTATTTAGTGAAATTCAATCATTTTATTGACCAAACACAAATCAAAGTCTCTATCTATTAAGCCCACACAAACTTAAGAAGGGAAATATCTTCACCCTGCTGCTATATTACTTAAGAGATTGGTAGTTCAGAATTATAAGAACTTATTTAACAATCCTTAAAAAATGTTGCAACCTTATTATAATATGACTGTTTGAAAAAGGATAGATACATTTATTTTAATTTTGGAACTAAGCCATTCTGTATTAAACACAACCTTATTATAATATGACTGTTTGAAAAAGGATAGATACATTTATTTTAATTTTGGAACTAAGCCATTCTGTATTAAACACAACCTTATTATAATATGACTGTTTGAAAAAGGATAGATACATTTATTTTAATTTAGGAAATAAGCCATTCTGTATTAAACACAACCTTATTATAATATGACTGTTTGAAAAAGGATAGATACATTTATTTTAATTTTGGAACTAAGCCATTCTGTATTAAACACAAATGAAAAGTGGTTAATGTCATGATTATATTTTGTTTACCAGTAATTATATAACTTAAAATATAAGGTCTTCTATAGGAGCATGATTGTATCTCTGCCCTCTAGTTTGCTTTGAGCCACATTTTAAAATAAACCACTTAACTAATTTTGGATCTCTGGACATCTAAAATGTGTCTCAGCACTATTTGATGTTAAATCCTGTTAGATGCAATTAACAGTGCGAGAGGAAGAAGTGATAATAATCTTCTGTACCACATGCGCACAAACCTCCAACCATATATGACAGAAAGCATGAATGGCAAGAACCGAGTCATTCTCAGTACATTTCTTAACCAAACACATCCATCAGGGATCGTGTAGATATACTCTATACTTTCTGCACAAATGCTGCTAAGAGAATGCAGTAATGTGAACTTGATGTTTCATTAATTCATTCATGCAAACTAAACACTAAGACAATAGAACTGGAACACACTAGCTGGTGAAGTTCAAATATAATACAATCTTTGTAACTAATTTGGTATGCATGCAATTTCTCTCCATTAGAAGCAAAGTAGGAACCTACGACGACAAGCCTATCATATCCACAGTTGGGTATTGATAGTTAGTGCACACTATACAACACATGTCAGGAATACTGTTACCAGGTTTATTTAAGGTGAATTACTTTCTGTCTATTCATTTTTATAATTATTTGACTGCCCTCTGAAGCAAATTGGCTAACCAATTTTTAGACACACAAGGTATCTGTACTTGAATATAAAAGTTTGTTTTGGGGTTACTAAAGCTTTTTAGAACTATATACAGGGTGGCTACAAAACATATTTTACAAAATTCCCTGACTTTTCCAGGTTTTCCAGGCAACATTTTTCAATTTTTCCTGACTACTTTTTTCCATTTTTAATGGTGGATGATGACTTGTTTTATTTATTATTGATCACATATTAAAAAAGTTTGTATCTACTAAACATAAACAGTTTTATCAGTTATTTTAAAAATTAAAATGTTATTTTATTTAGGTATTGTTTTAGTGTTTAGTTTTGAAATTAATGGGACTTTTAAACATATTTTTTAATTCCCTGACTTTTCCAGGTTTTCCCTGTCTGTAGCCACCACATATATATATATATATATATATATATATATATATATATATATATATATATATATATATATATATATAGCACTGTGTCTTACTACCCGGGTTATATACTCACTGAATAGTTGTATTACAAGGACATATCAAGATCAAATTCAGCACTGACCCTTTTTTTTTTAAGTTAATGCAACAAACCAAAACAAATCTTTATTGATGTTAGGTCTATAGGGAGAAGCTGTAGATGAACAGTACACAGTGAGTTGCTACCTCAGGACACCTGTTCCCCAACAACAGTGACCAGAGAGTGGTATAACTATCTCTATTCCAAATAACTTTCCCTGTCGATATAGCTGAGGGACAAAGCACATTAACTATGGCAGTAAACTTTTAATGACTGGTAAGTAACATATAAATTGTATTTATTAACAAAGTAATAAAATCAACAAAACTAAAAACTTACCATTCTAACCTCATTGTCACGAAGTACAGTATTTGAGGATTCGACAACAATTACAAACTTAATTTTTGTATTTGTAACATAACCAAATCTGAAAACATGATTAAGAAAATAAATGGTATGGTTCACAGCACAGATTTGCTCTCTCTTTAATCTTAAAATAGAGATATTTACTAAAAACTCATAAGATTAGTTAAACGAATTAATATATACTGTTGCAGAAACACTCAACCAAAGAGCATAAATGTAATAATATACAGTGAAACCTCGATCTATCGTTCCCGGTTTTATCATTTTCTTGGATCCAATGTTCAATTTCTAGAGTCCCTGAACCAATCCTATCTAAACAATATAAATAAAACCTGTCTCAATTGTTCCTCGATTTATAGTTTTCCTGCATCTATCTGTCAGAATTTTTAGTCCCTAAAAATATTAGTCCATGATTGATTTTAAGAAAGACACACACATGAATGTTGGTATGATTGGTAGAAGTAACAGCAGTTAATATTTTTGATTGTGGTCGAAGGTCTTAACAGCTAAACAGTGGTCTGGAGGGGATGGGGAATGGCAAGAGCTTCGTCTGACTGGGAAAACCTTTTGATATGGTTAGTATGACTCATTTTACTTCGCGCTTTCCTCTAGTTGAGTATGTATTTCATCACTTGAGTTCAATCCTCAACAGTGATTTTTATTACTATAGAGTTATCGTTATCTTTTAATAAAAACATTTTCTCACGTGATTCTTCCTGTGAAATAATTTTGGAATTTAGAACTACAGCGCATCATAAAAGAGGTAGAGAAAAACCCATCAAAGAAGAGGAAGACAGGGAAGGTGTCAACCTACAGTGGGCTGGAAACTGTCCGCTTTACCTGGTACCAACAGGCCAGAGCATCAGGCATTTCTGTGGGAGAAATCCCTCAAAATAGCTGCACCAATGGCGATTGTGGACTTTATAGCTTCAAACGATTGAATCTCCTGCTTCAAACGGTTGAATCTCCTGCTTCAAGCAACGCCATAGCCTAGTATTTAAGAAATTGGCTGAACGTGCCACTTTGGACACCAACTCCATAGTTCAAGAGGCTTTTCAAAGCTGCTGGAGGGGTTCGAGGCTCAGACCTATATCAGAGGTTCTTAAACTGGGGTACGCAAGCAGCTCTCAAGGGAAGGTTGGCAAAACAACAAGGGAACTATGAAAACCCCTAATTGTTGGCAGTTAGCGTTATCTGGTTATTTCCACCCCTCTTTCTTGTATTTGCTCTCTGCTGGAGACTGATTTCTGAGAATTTTCAACCCTCTACTTGACACCTTCTACATTAGCAATTTATTATGCCTTTCTCAACAAAATATCTCTATGAGAGTTGTTTTTCATTCACAGTGTACCTAAAAACTAAATACCCCAATTGGCTAAATTTGGAGCTGGACCTTCGCTTGAAAGTTTAAACTGGACAACCAGACAACAAAAAGCTGTTGCCAAGCCATGCAGCCACACTCCTCTCACTGAAAAACTTTGAGATTCATAATAAAGGGTGATTCACTCGGGACTGAACACTTATTTTTTTTAATCAACTCATGTTTGTAAAGTCACATTAGAATAGTGTGAATTGTAAAACATACCCAGGCCTATGACAAATAAGAATGTCTCATAGAAGATGCTGAAAGTGCCCACCACCAGCGCCCAGACTAATATTCACCCGATGCTCCATATTGGGGAATGTGCGATGTAGCGTAGCGACGTTGATGGCAGCAATTTCACGTCTGATGTTGTATTTCAATTCCTCAATCAACCTGAGCTTGTTGGCATTGCCTTTTAAAAGTCCCCATAGAAAGAAATCTGGGGGTGTAGGTTCGGGACACCTAGGTGGCCACAGGTTTTTGGAGATAATCCGGTTTTGGAAAAAACTGCCGATTTCTGCCATACTCCCATTGGAGGTGTGGCAAGTTGCACCGTCCTGTTGGAAGTAGCCATCTGCAAGTTCCTGATCATCTAACTGAATGACAAATTCATTAAGGATTTCCAAATATTGGTCACTATTCACCGTGTCTTGATGGGTCGAATACGATTGTCCAGTCTCTTGGGATAACCTCCGAAGAGATTTTCTTGGGGATACCAATAACCGCTGCTTCACAGCCTGAATGTTGTCCTCCGTCATCTTTGGCTGTCCGCCCGTGTACGGATTCATCAAGTTTCCCGTTCTCTCCAGCTTCTTTGCCAAGTTTGAAATGGTGGCTCTGGTGGGTGGTGTACGCCCACCAAATTTATTCAGATACCCCCTCTGACATGGTTTGAAGGAACTGGTCACCCAATACTGACACACAATGAAAACACGCTCTTCAATTAAGTACACCATCTTTCTTCTGCAGACTCACACTGCCTGATTAGACACGCCTCCCCACTAATGTCTAGAGAGATGGCACGTAATTGTGGCGCCAAGCAGGGAGAAGCTACCTGTGACCTATTATGCCAACTCGAAAGCATGGATAGAGTCAAAGATTTTCAGAGACTTTCTGCAAGCTCTTGATGCATCGTTTAGTTCACAAGGAAGGAAAATACTTTTATTTTTAGACAAATGTGCCACTCATGCTCTAGACACATCCTTTTTGGGAAATGTAAAGGTGGATTTTTACCCGCCTAACTGCACCAGTGTCGTACATCTTTTTGTTCAATTTGAAAAGGAAAGTTTCTACTAAACAAATGAAGATAAATAACTTTAAAAAAAAAAGTGAAGTGATAGTGGAAACAATAACATTAATTATATACATGCCCCTTTTTTTAAAAGAGAATCCCAATGAAAACAATGAATCAAGGTTTCACTGTACACAGTTAAATAACCATTAAGAAAAGAGAAGCATCTTTGTCCACCAAAGAACATAACAATCAATTTCATTTTTCTAAGCCCGGGTACTCCATAAAAAATATACAGGGTGTTTGGTAACTCAACGCCCAAACTCCACATATAGTTTGTTTGAACCAAAAGTAATACAAAATCCTTATACACTTACATCCAGAAAAATGTGCTAGTACCATTAAATTGAGTTGTAAGTTTCGGCATACAGCGCCAGTAGAGCAAAGCTGTGCAGGCATGCGTGTACAACAAGTTAGAAGTTAGGTGCACAGCACTGCACATGTAATAATGGAAAGTATGTGCTGTTATTCAAGACCTTTACTGATGATCCTCAGAATGTATTCCCATTTCTAGATGGACTGGTGTGCTGTTTACTATTAACTGTGGTATGTTCTGCTACCATGCTCCAATATGTCAAACTGTGTAGAGCCACACACCTAACTCCCATGCAACCTGTTGTACACGCATGCTTACACAGCTTTGCTCTCCTGGTCCTGTACGCCGAAACTTTGAACACAATTTAATGGTATTAGCATAGTTTTCCGAATGTAAGTATATAAAGATTTTGTATTACTTTTGGTTCAAACAAACTGTATGTGCAGTTTAGGTATTGAGTTTCCGAACAGCCTGTATATGGTTGCTTATAGCTCAGAAACTATTGGTTTTATAAAAATATATTCCAGATTACAATATTTTTAATTTTAACAGAAGAATACTACAACTGTATAGTGATAAAATTTCATATCTCCAATAGTTGCAGATATATGATCACAAATTGAAATTTCTGCTTATGTAAAGTGAACTTAAAGACATTTTCTTGGAAAATTGAGCATTGTCATTTTGTTTGTAATGCAAAATTTGTGATCTAGTTTAAAGAATTTGAAGAAATCTGTTGCAAGAATTCAGTGTTAATAGAACAACTTATTTTAAGCACATAAAATAGATAGGCAGTCTATGAAAATTGAAATTAAATTGCATTAAATACATTGACTATGCATATCACCTCCACACATGTCACTTTCGAAAGTGCATCAAAACTTTATGTTAGAATGTAAATATAAAGTAAATGGTACAGAATATAATAATACATTTTGTGTTCCTCCGTCGAGTAGAGTAAACCAAGGTAAAGTTCTCGCACGTCACCACTGCTCTTTCCCACTGATGACAACTTTTCTTCAACCATGTCCAGGGATGTGTGTACTTTATAGTGAAACTGGAGCTCTAGGTCTGGGTTCAGACATGAGAGGTACTTGGGGGAGTTCTGTTCCAAACAAAAATATCACATGAAATCCAAAGGTGACCAAATATGTGTTGTGAGCCAAATGTGGCTCCAAAGAACTAGTTTAACTAAATAGCCCACTTCGGTAGTTGAATGGTCTAAGTCAGGTGTATCAAACTCGTTTTGTCATAAGGCTCACATTGAATATCAAAAATTCTGAGGGAGCCACATTTCAAAAATAAATATCTGTATTGTCAATAAATACTTAATCTGTGGTATTAGGAACTCGAAAGTTCATTGCCGCACTTACAAAAGTACACCACCTATCCCTATCTTGAGCTAGTTCTATCTAGTCTCCCTCATTACACCCTATCCCTATCTTGAGCTAGTTCTATCCAGTCTCCCTCATTACACCCTATCCCTATCTTGAGCTAGTGCTATCCAGTCCCCCTCATAACACCCTATCCCTATCTTAAGCTAGTGCTATGTAGTCCCACTCATTATACCCTATCCCTATCTTGAGCTAGTTCTATCCAGTCCCCCTCATTACACCCTATCCCTATCTTGAGCTAGTGCTATCCAGTCCCCCTCATAACACCCTATCCCTATCTTAAGCTAGTGCTATGTAGTCCCACTCATTATACCCTATCCCTATCTTGAGCTAGTGCTATCCAGTCCCCCTCATTACACCCTATCCCTATCTTGAGCTAGTGCTATCCAGTCCCCCTCATAACACCCTATCCCTATCTTAAGCTAGTGCTATGTAGTCCCACTCATTATACCCTATCCCTATCTTGAGCTAGTGCTATCCAGTCCCCCTCATAACACCCTATCCCTATCTTAAGCTAGTGCTATGTAGTCCCACTCATTATACCCTATCCCTATCTTGAGCTAGTTCTATCCAGTCCCCCTCATTACACCCTATCCCTATCTTGAGCTAGTGCTATCCAGTCCCCCTCATAACACCCTATCCCTATCTTAAGCTAGTGCTATGTAGTCCCACTCATTATACCCTATCCCTATCTTGAGCTAGTGCTATCCAGTCCCCCTCATAACACCCTATCCCTATCTTAAGCTAGTGCTATGTAGTCCCACTCATTATACCCTATCCCTATCTTGAGCTAGTTCTATCAAGTCCCCTCATTACACCCTGTCTCTTTCAGGTCCATTCTAATGTTTTCCTCCCATCTTCGTCTAGAGGTCTTCTCAATGGTCTCTTCCCATTGGGTTTGCCAGTCTGTACCCTAAACAAGGTTCTAAATTCATTATTTATAGTAAAAATAATTCTAACTTAGTATTTTGTTGTTTTTTTTACAAAAAGAAAATAAAAGCCTCTTTACAGAAAAAAACAAGACCAACTTTAAAAAAATTTTAAGCAAACTTGGAAACTTTTTTTTTTCAATATTGGTGTTAATGTTACAACAATGGTGGTGTGTCAGGCTTTAAATCTTATGTCAAAGTAATTTTTTTATATTTGTGTGTCCGCAAGCTGATATATCTCAGCTATATGTTCCTTTTCATGTGAGAAAAATACTGTTAATATAGGCATGTGTTGCCAAATATTGCACATATTTGGTGCACAAATTCAAAATGTTTTGGGAACCAATCCCTGTCAAAATAAGAAAAGATTTGGTCTACCAACTTCACATGCCAGAATTCTCTATGCTATGCAAAATTCCTAAATATCATCTTCGAAAATGTTTTATTTCCTCAACGTTTATAAATATAAGAATTGAATGATGGTTCATCATAAGGTCCGAGGGCCACATAAAATCAATGATAAGGCTGCCCACAAGTTGGACATGCCTGGCCTAAGGTGTCACTCACGCGATAGACTGGACTGCCGATGAGTTTTAATCTCAGTCTGGTGTACCTAGGGTGGTTTATCCTAAATGGGGTCTCACTCTTCTTCCACACAAACATGACCTACAGTTCCTCTAAATTATGCATAGCTCAACCTCACTCCATCAACATAATGTGTGTGTATGTATGTACGTACGTACGTACGTACGTATGCACATACGCACATATGTACATATGCACATACGCACACATGCACACACGCACACAACCCAAATGGGTTGTGAGACGCAGTAACGATAAATTAACTTAAAAAAACTCGAGTTGTGTAGTATGTTAAAATTCAATTAATAGGTGCACTTTGCTTTTTAATGCTGAATATTAAAAATAATGACTTTCAATTAATTTTAATGTAGGTTATCTTAACTTAAAATACTATAAAATCTTATTTTTTTTTAAACAAATATGCTATAGATTTAATTTTAAACTACTCTTTTTCTGTAATGTTAATGATTTACTTTAGTGGGGTTCCATAATAGTGCCTCATATTGATAAATTATTATAATAAATATAAAACTGGCTCTGATTTTTTACTTGGAAATTGCTTGAAATCACCTTGATATTGTATTTCACTGATTGCATTATTTTTTCTTTAATCTAGAATAAAACTTTATACATAAATTTATTTTGTTATTTAACTTTGGGGTGACCTGGCAGTCTAGGGGTAAGGTGTTGGACTTCTGTGCTGGGGGTCCAGGGTTCAATCCTCAGTCCCGGCACAGATATGTCTGATTGCCAAACACTTCCTTCACCTCTGACAAGACGTGTATTAATAACAACTTGTGAATGTGTGGAATGCCAGGCCTCCACCGTGGTTCGGATTCCACGTTAAACTGTAGGTCCTCTATTTCATCTCACATCACCCTACTATTACACATTAGCGTAAGTGCGTATAACCCGAATGGGTAGTAAGACACAGTGATAATAATATTTAACTTTGGTTTAAATCAGGAAACTGTATCACTTTTAGAACCTCAGCCTAGATTTTAACCATATAAAGGCTTGAGGACCGCCTCTTTACATTTATAATCACTGATATGGAAGAATTGTATTCAAGAAAAAAGTTTCGAACACAATCTGGGGATAGTATGCAAAGAGGGTGGAATTCTTTATATGTCATATTATAATAAATTTAATATCTTTATCATCTACACACATAAAAACAATATAGTGAATTCCTAATGGGAGCAAAATTAATATAAGATTTTTTTTATAATTGGAAACCTCATGGCTAATATATTTCAATGGTGTGAGATATTATACGGTACCTTGGTAAGAATAATCTTTTTTTATGCAATATATATTAGGTTTAAATATGAAAACTGTTCCAAACCAACTTAAACAAACCTTTCATGCATCAATAAATAAAAATTTTGATGAAGTTATTAAAATAAAATATTTTTAAGAGAAGGAATAGAAGAGGACTAAGATAGGCCTAGTCTAATTAAAACAGTGTGTTCGTTAATACAGTGGTTTGGTGTGAGATGTATCAGGATTCCGAAATTTCATGAAAAATAATATTAGTTTTAAAAATATAGGAGCATATGGGTAACCCGAACTGGTAGTAGATGAATGCTGAAAAAAAGACCTAAATACTTATAAGAATTTAAAGAGAAGTTTTTTTTATATAGAAATCTACTTATGTACCTACTGCCCCGGTACTGAATTTTGAGCCTTATTTGATTGCAAAAAGCACCGTGTTAGACACGTCCACCCGATGTTAGGTTATAACCCTTCCTTCCTCTCTTTCCCAGAACGAGGAGGAAACCCAAAAACTGTACCTTTTAGGCCATTTTTTGTTTTTAAAAATCTGAAAATTTGTAATGCCATTATCGTTTAAGATTATTAAAAAAAAGACTTTGTTATGATGAAAAATACACTAGGAGGCCTAATATCATTGAAAAATCTGCAAAATTTAACGGCCAAAGCTCGAAGCTTTACTGTATTATATAGCCAATCAACAAATCAACTTTAGATCTGAAAACACCAGAACCATAATACAAACACAGTACAAATCAACAAATGAATATGCTCAATAATTGTTCCTATACAAAGGTATTTAACATGATGACAGGTGCCACACCTGAGGGAATAACAGTCCAAGTTTCTAATCTTTACTATGGTAAGATAATTGTCTTGCAGCAACCACCCAATCGAAAACACTCTTGCACAACCACTAACAATTTAACAACTAACAAGCTCACACAAGGTCCATTAGAACTAAATTGAGAATGTAAAGATTCAAATGAAGACAACCAATCAAAAGTCAAATATTAAAATAAAATAATAATAAGTTAACTTATATATTTTAAGGCTAGATAGTATAGAAATATATTATTATGTACTTCAAACCTAACTTCAGACCTTCATTACATTAATTATTTGGCTGACTTAAGAGCGTGCGTCACATTATCATCAACTCTGTGATACAGTCGGCTCAAAATCGTAAATTTACACTAATGCTATTGCATGAGGATCATTTCTGATTAAACATTAATGGAGCTAAAGAGTTATAGATGTTCCTAATACAGAACATTGTTGAACTATTAAATAATTTTTTGATAAAAACTGCATTGAAAAGGCCGGTTTTGACCATTTTATAATGGCTTCACAGCTAAGCATTGTGCACAATTTTATTCTATTTTGATAGGGACATTAATTATTAACCAGAAACGTTGTCGCTTTGTCCCCCATCGTCACCACGGAAAATTTTGAGTAATCATTCAAATATGAATATACTGCAAACATTTCTGGTGTATCTTGGTCTTTTCTTTTCCTTTTAACTTCCATACCTCACGTGAGCTGGGAGCTGAGTTGGGCCTGCTATGATGCAAGCTTTTAGTATTACCTTGCTACTTACTGTTTAATTCAATAATAAATTAGAACAATCACAATATTCACAAAATATAATATTTGACTTTCGTAGTACGGTAGGCTATAAGATGACATATCAAAAGTTAGCATAGAGTAAACCATTTGTTGCTCTAGTATGTTTACATCTGGACTTACAGTTGTCATGTTGTAAAAATAAAATAATTTCAAATAAATATAATTATAATTACTCGCATTAAATTCACCAGGTTTTTAAGTAGGCCTAAATAATGATGTGTCAAAATTGTAATGATTTACTAACTTAAGTAAATTCATCATTATCAACTGTTTCCAGTATGTGGCTGGGTCAGTTTAGTAAAATGACACCAACTTCCTCTATTCTTTCTATTTTTCTCCTCTCACTTGCACAGTTTCTGTTAACCGCTCCTCCGTTTATTTCTTGGTCTACCTTGCATTACAACATTACATTACATTAAAACATAAATATTTAAGTATATAGAAGAGTTACAACATGGCAACAAAAGTATTTTAATGAGCAATAGTTATCATTTTTATTATTATTATTATTATTAGCACCGCGTCTTACTATCCGTTCGGGTTATCATTTTTATTAATATAAACCATCTTAACCAAATAAAATCTTCCAGGCATCAACAACATAATTTTGATGAACCTTGTTATATGCCTAATGTTATAGCTTCTCGTTTATATTTAAAGATTTTACTTACATCCTTCCCTATAACTGCCACACAAACTGCCATTTAGTTGTGTTTGATGATATTAAAATTTAAATAATTATTTTAGTACTTTATAATCATCATTATAATATTAGTATTGACAGTTTACAACTGGAGTGAGCTTCTCCACAGACAACATCCCCAATAACCTAACCACTTGCAGCCAACCTAAGAAAGAGAAACAAAACCAACACGAAATATAATTTATAAATAAACAAGAAGTCGATGTTTGGCATCGGTGGTAGACGGACGTGTTTTACTGTTATATTAGAGACCGTGACGTCTGTCAGTATTGTTATTATTATTAGCACCGCGTCTTATTACCCGTTCGGGTTATACGCAGTCAGTATTGTTAAATACGGTGGATTCTGGTGACGAGTGCGATGTTGATTCGTCTATGAAAGAACTATATTCAAATATTCGACAAAATGCTCAAACTAGTGCCATAGGTTTAAAATCGGGTCGCTAACGATTACCATTTAATAATCAAATTATGAAGAAAGTGAAATCGAGTGTAGGGTGAGTTGCTGTTTAACCAACGGGACAGGAGTCAACCAAAGTTCCCAAAGTAGCTAATGCCAAGGAGACTCAAACTGGGACAATTGTTTCAGATGACAGTATATCAGTCGAAATCATTGATCTCTATAATATAACAGGATGGACATACACATGCACATTCCAAGGACAAAGGCGTGACGCTCAAGTGTATCGTCTGCTACACTGATGGGGGGACAGATTTAACGGTTTCTTTAAAAGTTCTTATGTGAAAACATGTCTCTGATGAATAAAAGTGTTATTGTTTGAAAATAGTGAAGTATTATACCACACTTTCCTGAAGAAACATTTTCATTAAAGGATATACAATCCAGTTTTAGAGCTAATACTGTACAAATACGAATAAAACCTTAGATATTTCAATTTTTATGTAGTTGTCATCAATGCTGTTTACAGTCTGCCACGACCACTTATATTTAAAGTTGGTTATGAGCTTGTATATTGGTTTCATAAACAATATTATATTGAAAGTTCGATAAATATAATGAACAAGGTATCTTAAAACTTTATTAAACTATAATGAAACAAGTTAGCTAAAAACTGTATTACATTTGTTTGAATGACATACTTTGTGTAGAAGTCTTACATTCCAATGATAAATTAGGTTATTGGCTTGTAGGAAGTACAGTATCTACTAAAACCTAATTTTAGTAATAATCCCAATCTGTAATGCCTTATTTCGTACCAGAATACTATCATATATATAATATTTTGGTAGGATGGACGGCAATTTAGAACGGAAGTAGAAATTTTCTTCTGGAAGGTCTTTTATGCTAGCTAAATACAACTATAGGGTAGGATTCTGGTAAGAGATAAAGCCTTACAAGCGAGCTTCCTTAAAAAAATCATCGTATATATTAGGCTACATCAACTTATTTAAAGAAAAAACGAACCACTTTTGAACTTTTATATGCTCTTCAAAGCTAACTAACATATTTATTTAATTTAACCATTCACACATTGATGTATCTCATGTATTCAATCAAATTAATGAACGATGTCAAAATGCCACATTTCCGTGTATGGGTGTAAGAGAGAAAGAGATACCCGAAAGTTTCCTTCTCTCTTACACAATGGTATGCAGACGACAGCTCGATAATTTCAGCCACAGATGTCCATCCAGTTATATTATAGAGATCAATGGTCGAAATAGAGGATGTATTTATGTCTTCTAATCCAGAACCGTACAAAATTATATTTTCAATACATTGGAATTAAACATTCAAATTTTACATCCAATGAAAATGGGAGAGAGATTATTTCCTAAGTATAAGAGTGTAGCTTGCATTAATCCGGCAGGGAAAAATCAAATTGTTGTGTACTTGTTATGTGTGAATGTGAAGGAAGCTAATTGTCTTATGGCAAATAGGGAACTGCATGATCTATTGAAGGTCTCAGTTGACAGGGTGGGTTGTAGTTAACATTGTATTGTAGTTATTTATAATATTCCCCTCGAACTTTCAGAGGAATTTATTAAGGAAGAGTTAGAGAAAGAAAGTGAATTTTTCAATATTGCAAGTACGACGTTTCAATAGACGCAATCCTGCTGATACACCTGAGTGGTTTGATCCCTCTAGTACAGTAGTAGTGACTTTCATGTGTTTTTCTAGGGTGGAGGTCAAGCCTTATGTTTATCCAGTGACGCAATGTCACAATTGTTTACGTTTTGCATATTTCGCTGTCAACTGTCGTAGTGGGGGGCATAGGTGGGCAAAGTGTGGAGGTGGTAATGTCATAGAAGAATGTCTACAAGGAGCCCCAAAATATGTTCACTGTGGAGGGTCTCATTTCGCAACCGACCGAACGTGTCCCGAGTGGATGCGACAGCCTCAAATTAAATCTACAATGGCTCGTCGCAATTTGTCGTACTGGGAGGCTGGTCAGGCTGTAGACCGCAACTATTCCTACAAGTTGCGCTATGCAACCAGGGAGGCCCAATTTGTCATGGACAGTTCTCAATTCCCAAATACGTCAGTACGGCCACGCAATGTAACGTCCTACGCGGCGACTCTTTCGAGTACCTCGGCACAGGTTGTTGGGGATATGGACGGGAAGCTCTATCGAATGAACATTGGATGATATAATAAGTAAGAGGATGGAACAGATGGTATCCAAAGTTGTGTCCTTCCTAGTAACCGTGGCTTCCTTAGCACCAGGGGAGTTAGATCTGTCAAGTTTAATGTCAACAATAACAGGGAAAATTCAAAAGTTGTTAAGGGATGTGTAACGCTTTAATAGCCATAATCGTAGATCTGCTAGTATAAAAGCAGGTAGTGGTGTCCAAGGCAACCTTGTCTGAGTTAGGTACATGTTTGTTTGTTTTGTTTTTATGGTTAGTTATTTAAATATGATACAATGGAATTCTAGAAGTATCAGGAACAAAAAGGCGGACCTTGAGCAGTTATTTTTTTTCTCGTGATATCCATATCGTAGTGTTGAGGGAAACTTGGCTCAGGTACCAAGCTAATTTTGTTATAAATAAATTTAGAATTTTTAGGTCAGAAAGACCTGCCCGGGCGGGAGGTGTTGCACTATTAATTAGGTCGGACATTCGATCTGTTGAAATAACATCGGGCAATTTTCAATATCCTTGGAGTTTGTAGGGCTAAAAATATTTTCCGCGGTTAAGGACATTTTCAGTTATATCTTTACACAACCCTACACCGGATAATTTCGATAATAATTTATGGGAACAATTTTTCAGAGGACTACCGTCCCCGGTTATCAGCTGCGTGGACATGAATGCGCACTGTGTGTTGTGGGGCTCCCCTTACATAGATCGTTGTGGGATAGAAATTTCTGAAACTTTAGCGGTGTTACCTTTTGTTATATTAAATACAGGGAAGTTTACGCGACTTAACAGACCTTCGTATCCTAACACATACCCTGCAGGGCTATTATGAACACGACGCAAAACGTATTTGCAACCGTTAGCAGAGAGGCGCTAGACTTTGCGTCAAAAGTTATTATGGGCGACCACTTTGCGAAAGCAAAGTCCTTGCAATTGCAAATATTTTCCTAGTAGAGTGATGCTAAGCTGCGCAGACATTTTACTTGTCCTTTGGTTTGCGTTACAAGGTTATGTTTGCTACGTTTTTGTAATTTATTAGGTGTTTTGTGTTACATGATTTAAAGTTGCCATCTGATTAGCCCAATATAATAATCTCAAAACTTTTTGTATGTTTTTTACATTAATAATCTAACATTAAATAGGTCCATATCATAATGTAGGCCAAGAATGGGGATAGTACGCTTACACTGAATGTTAAAAGAATATTTTCTTTAAATATAACACTATCGAAATGCATTATTATTTACCATTAACACACTGATAATTCCAATATTATGATTGTTTGTAGATTTTATACTAGGTGGGGGTTATTTAGGCTTCAACATATTTGGGGTGTTGATAGTATGTTGATCTACCTCATGGGGCAACATTGACCAATACGTTAGTCTCTTTAATCTAATGTTCCAATGGTGAGGAGGTTGGGATTGGCATCCTAACTGGGTGTGATGAGTGGTTTTATTTTTCTAAAGGTTTTCCCACTCTCCCTCTACACAAATCCAAATACTTTTATTCTATAACTCAACCTTTATCATCTATACCCTACTATGGTAAAACACGTGGATAAACAAGATGGCAAGATAATAAAAAGGTAGGCCTAGTCCGTTTAAGATGCCTCAACAAAACTTTAATAACGTAATCCTATTTAAACTGATTCTTACATACAGTAGTAATTACTATCCACATTAATGTGAGTTGTAGGCCTATGAAATATTGCAGCCAAGACTGTAAATAACCAAAATAACCAAAATAGGCCCTATCTTAATGTTTACATGTGGTTTGGTTTAGGCCTAGGTTTTTCATAAAAGGTTTACCAAATTTATCTGAAACCGATAATTAGTAGTTAGACCTACTTATCTTGAAGTGAATAAATTGCAAACAACTCATTATAAAGAAATATAATATCCTTATATTTTTAAACACTAAGTCTTAACTAAAGTCTCAAGAATTTCATTTAAATAAAAGATGCATTTTATTATTCTCAACCATCCAAACCACCATTTCGTTCCCTTTTTTGTTAACTTAGTAGGACGACTGGGTATAAATGCCCATTGTTTTGACATTAAGTTGTAAAAAATATTCAGTCCAACACTATTTTTGGGAGGTCTTGAACGCTTTCATCAACTTTAAATAACTATCTTTGTTTTCTAAGATCTTCACACAACATATTTGATTTAATCTTGAACGTGAGAACCTTTTCGACACTGTAAATTAATAAAATTAGCACATTGTCGGCCTATGTTAGTGATGAGCATAATCGAGTAAAATAATCGAGTAGCTCGATTGTGTTGTGTAATCGGTTGTACTCGATTCTTCTGGGATTACTAGAGTAACTTTACTCAGATCTTGTTATTCTTTTATTTTCTATTTTCTTATCAGCTAAGTGAGAATCGACCTTATTGGCTGGACTGTTTACCATGCTATTTCCATTTAAAAGGCATATTCCCTTTGAGTTCATTTTTCACCAACAGTTTCTACTGCTACGCAAAAATGACCCTTTATGGTTTAGATGTTGCACATGCATTTTCAATACAAAATACTTGCAGATCATCGCAGATGTATGTTGCACAATCGAAATACATGCTAACCAAGCGTATCACTTTTCCGATTCATTTTAAAAGCACTCGATGAAAGCTACTTGATTTTTTACTCGGTACTAGGGATGGGAAAAACGGCTCCTTTGGTGGAGCAGGAGCAATCTGCTACTGTTCCACCACTGGACCTGTTCCTTTTAACCGCTCCTTTTTGTCACAGTGCCTATATACAAAACTACTCCCAGCCTAATTTTTTTAAGCATCGTGTCTACTGCCCGTTCGGTTTATAGCCATATGCACTAATTGCACTAATTTGTTAGGGACGGGGATGGCTGATTTTAGAGGAAGTGCACTCACATTTGTGTGAAATGAGAGTGGAAAACATTTACGCAAAACCACCCTCATTGCAACCAACCGAGATCGAACCCCAATCTCCCTATATCGGCAGTTCAGTCTATTGCAAGAGTAACGCCAGAGACTAGGGGTCTGTAACCATTTTGATATCGTGGGCCATATGTGTTTAAAAATAATTATTGTTGGACCTATTCGAAAAAAAAGTTCAACTTTACATTTTTCGTGTTGCAATTGGTTATTAATTCTATTGAACACAATTGTTTTCTAAATATTTTGTGGGCTAAATAAAACCAATCAGTGGGCCGTAGATTGCTGAACCTTGCCTTGAATCATTTGATCACCAAGTGGGCCCTTTCAATGTTCAACATTAACGTAATAATTTACCGTGCGAATACTTTACATACTGTACTTGTATTGTGGAAATATTGTTTTTTACTACGAAAGCTTTCCTCCTAAAAATTAATTTGTGACTCCCCAAACCAACTCTAAACTAGGCCTATAATAGAAAAGTAAGGTTGCGCTGGGCGGACCTGATCTCAGCGCTGTGACAAAAACACAACGTATCCACGTACGTAGTTGTTTTGTGCTGCCATCTACCGTACAATATTGTAACGACGCAGTCTCGACTGAGGGAAAACAGTAGAAGCTCGGAGAAAACAAATGGGAATGCAGCATTGATCTCTATACTATAACTGGATGGACATCTGTGGCTGAAATTTTCGAGCTGTCGTCTGCATACTATTGGATAAGAGAGAAAGAAACTTTCGGGTATCTCTTTCTCTCTTTCACCCATTCAAGGCAATGTGGCATTTTGACATCGTTCATTAATTTGATTGATTATATGAGATACATCAATGTGAGAGTGGTTAAATTAAATAAATATGTTAGTTAAAGCTTTGAAGAGCATACAAAAGTTCAAAACAGGTTAGTTTTTTCTTTAAATAAATTGATGTAGCCTAATATGTACAATGATTTTTGAAGGAAGCTTACTTTTAAGGCTTTATCTCGTACCAGAATCCTACCCTATATTTGTGTCTAGTTAGGATAAAAGACCTTCCAGAAGGAAATTTCTACTTCTGTTCTAAATTGCCGTTCATCCTACCAAAATATGATATATATGATAGTATTCTGGTACGAAATAAAGCCTTACAGATTGGAATTATTACTAAAATCCGGGTTTATAAGATACTGTACTTCCTACAAGCCAATAACCTAAATTATCATTTGAACGTAAGACTTCTACACAAAGTGTGTCATTCAAACAAATGTAATACAGTTTTTAGCTAACTTGTTTCATTATAGTTATCGAAATGTCAACATAATATGATTTCTGAAAGATATGAGCCAACTTAAAAAAACAGGTATTATTACAATAATACTTTCCACAAGCCCATAACCTAAGTGATAGTTTGAATGCATGGCAACTATTCAAAGTTTGTCATTCAAACAAATCTAATCAATTTTTAAGATACCTTGTTCATGATATTTATCGAACTTTCAATAAAATATGGTTTCTGAAACCAATATACACGCTAATAACCAACCTTAAATTTAAGTGTTGTCGTGGCAGACTGTAAACAACATTGATGATAACTACATAAAAATTGAAATATCTAAGGTTTTATTCGTATTTGTACAGTATTACCTGTAAAACTGGATTGTATATCCTTTAATGTAAATGTTTCTTCAGGAAAGTATGGTATAATACTTCACTATTTTCAAACAATAACACTTTTATTCATCAGAGACATGTTTTCGCATAAGAACATTTAAAGAAACTGTTAAATCTTTCCCCCCACTCAGTGTAGCAGACGATATACTTGAGCGTCACGCTTTTGTCCTTGGAATGTGCATGTGTATGTCCATCCAGTTATACTATAGAGATCAATGGAATGCAGTAATAGGTTTAACGTTTCAAACTGACCTGTGACAAAAAGGAACAGCTCCTTTCGTCTGTCAGGAACAAGTTGTGAATGTGACGTCAGAGGAGCAGTGTCAAAGGAGCAGGTTGTGATTTCACAACCCATCCCTACTCGGCACCTCGGCAGTCTTATTTCCACAATCGCATAGACGAAACTAATTATTTTATTGATTATAATTTCTCCTTAGTAAAATATGATTATTTATAAATTGAAACTAATTAGAGTAAGTTACAAAACAAAAAAATAAAAACAATTTCACTGTTAAAATGTTCAATTATTATCAATTTCTTTAACCTGAATGTATAAAGAAAAATTTATTTTGTTAAAAAGAGCACTGCAAGACTCCTGAGTAATGTCCAATCCCAACCGATTGCCACGAGACAATTCAAGTAGATAATTCGCTAAAAATTTCTCAAGTAATTACACGATTCTTAGAATTACTCGATTGTGCCCATCACTAACCTATATAATTATGTTCAAGTCAGAGTGTAAGAAATACTGATATAAGGTTGCCTTTATTAAGAATTCAATATGGCGACTTGGTAGGGAGTCTGTGTTTATTTTGATGACACCAATACCAAACGCTAATAGTGTTCATTCGCTGGTGTACAAAAAATAAATAACTTTTATTTGAAACAAATATTTTTTTGCCTTTTATTTATGTTTTACAAACAAATAATTTGTTTATTGTTTATAATTATTGGTTCTAATAAGATAAACGCGGAATTTTAATACATTTAATTTTTAACTCTTTGCACTATTGTAGCTCATGTTGCCACAATGGTGTAAATGAAAATATTACATTTGTGTTATATTATTAAGTCCGTATAGTTAATAATATAAATACAAATTATTAAGTAATCCATGTAGAGGTAGTATTATTCACAAAAATGTGGTGAGTTCATTGAACCAAATTGACAATTATTTAAAAAAAGAAAACAATGTTACAGTGAACCATTCAAACCCAAACTTACCGAAGTAACGCAGGAACAAGCATTGTTGTAAAATTACTCAACAACAAAAGTACCTGTATTATAGAGCCTGATTGACCTGACACCTTAGCTCAGTCAGTATCGTGTTTACAGAGGTAAGGGCGCCGGTTTCGATTACCGGCATGCTCGAAAAATTTATCATCGGTGAAATGTGGGTTTACCCTTTCACAGTGATGAATTAAAGGCCGGGGACTGGATGTTGTGCCTGTCCTATAGTCTTATGCCGGGATCACGATCAACTTAACTTTAACTTAACCTAATGTTCACTTAAAGTTAACTTAATTTAAGAAAAAAGATGTGTGATCATGATTCACGTAACTTAACGTAACAACTCGAGCCAAACATCTGCATTCTTGAGTGTTATTTGTACTATTTGTAAAGTGATGATCTGTGAATGTTTACAGTTTTCAATCAATATAATAAATATCTATTATTAAACTTTTAGTTTAATTATTTTGTTTCAATGTCTGATCACTAGAACTAAAGCTAAAAAAGTAGACCTTGGTCTTAAAAACCAACAAATGAATTACTAAATAGCCCTGTTAACGTCACTCGCATAATGATTGGCTGGCTAGATCACGTGATACCCTTCAAGTAACGTTCACTTAAAGTAAAAGACCTTCCAGGACATCTCTTACGTTAAGTTAACTGCAAGTCAACGTTAAGTTAATTGCATCGTGATCGCTTCCATTTAAACACACGAGGAGATCCTTTACGTTAAGTTAACGTTAAGTTGATCGTAATCCCGGCATTAAGTTATATTATAAGGCATGTGAAGCTACAATAGGCCTATCAAGCTGGTAATGTAAAATATATGACTTGAATAAAAAACAATATTAAACAATATTAAAAAATTATATTCATCTTATAGCAGATGTTTATTAAAAGATATGATTTTAAAAGCATTGTTTTTATTTTTTAAATTGAAAGTGATCATTATATTTTGTTTGCCTTTAATCAAAATGAAATAGGTTATTGCCATGTTATAGTTGTATATATTTAATTTTTTCAGGCAACTGTGAGTGTACTGAGGCACAACTTAATGAAACCCATCCACAATGCTTCTGAACACACCGCTGAAGGTCAAACACAATTTATCATTGTCAAACAAGAAATTGTGTGAAGTTCCTCCTTGAAGCCATGAAAAGTGAATGGATGTATTCATTTGGAAAAATTCCTCAAATTTTCTTATCACGTTTGTGCGGTTTTAAACAACATTTTGCAGTACATTATGGAGTACCAATTAATTCAAAACCATTTAATATCACAAAAATTAAAAATAATCAGCATTTTAATTTCATTCATTCACAGTCCAAACAGTTTTAAATTCATATATTTAAAGTAAAAACAAATGAAAAAAATTACTCATTTTCAACAACTACAAAGTTGTGACAAAACTTTAATGATTAATATTTATGTAAATTTTCACTATATGCCTACCTGTATATTCTTATTAAGGTGTATTACACATTTACGCACAACAAGTTTTACAAGTTAAATTTCTGTTATTTATTTGTGTACAATTTCTAAGCTAATATGTGTAAAGTGGTCAGGTCTCTAGACCATTTCTTTTAAATAACTAAATTAGTTTGACATTATTTACATGTTAATAGGATCATACTGAAGTACTAAATTTATAACACCTTCTTGTTTTCCATTCATCTAGGCCTAATTTAAGTTCCATGTTAGAATCAAATGTTTAATCATATTTAAGTGTTGGGTTAAATATTAATTATAAGTTGTCTATATCTTAACCAAAGTTGTAAGCAATATTTGTTTTAAATTTCAAATCATTAACTTCATTTTTCGGCCTTTAACTTTTAAATCTAGTATTATTCATTTTCGTAAAGTCTTTGTGGGAATCTTAGCTTCATCTAAATTTATTACTTTTACTTTTCACTTGCTTTTTAATCTTATCTGTACCCGGAAGCTGTGAGGTGCACCTGTGTCTTGCACCTGTGTCTTGCACGTGTGGCCTCACAGTGGAAAGGGAGGTTTGGCGCGAACTGCTAGCCAATCAGCACCCCCGATTAAGTGTCTGTTTTTGACCCTAAGTAGAAGGGAAGCGTGAGATGGAGGGCACTTTCTGTTCAGCACGCGCGTCGTGAAGACGTGCTGGGAAACTTCCTGGTCAGCACGCGAGTAGAAAGGATGGGTATTGTAAAGTTCTAATACGTGTGGATAGAAGCGTGCATAGAGATGGGTAGGAGGAAAACTAGGCCATGTGGCTAAAGGCCCACTGCATTAATTATTTCTCATCTTCATGTAATAAGTATTCTGATTCATCTTTACCTTAATTAACCTAGTGCAAATGTCTTAAATGTTTCTCCATAATAAAACTTAAAACTTCTACTTCACAAGTTCCATTTCTTTAATCGGCGACGTCCTCTACCCCCACCATTATATTAAGTAACCCCGAGATGCTCTACCAAACAAACTGACTGCCGTGGACCGATAACAAGCTGGAAGAAGGTGAGGAGGAGTGGTGACTAGGTACATATGTCATATCTAGAGATAGGGTAAAATAGCATGAATTTTAAGTTTTTTTAGCATTAATTATTGTAAATTTAGCGTTTTGTGGCATAATTTTGCATTTTGTAGCAAAATAGGTAAAAATGTCTTCCGTCAATGTTTTTAGGGCCTATACAAAGGATTTATGATAAAAGCAACGACTAACGGAATGTGGCGATTAGCCAGCTGGGCTGTGGAAGGCACAGGATGCAAGTAAAACCCGAGCTGAAGCACACAGCAGAGTGAAACTTAATGATTATTTAATCACTTATTTCCGCTGAAAACATAGTTATAGAAATTCTCAGCATTTTATTTAAATGCACAGCATTTTCAGGGAATTTGCGTCTATTTCGCTAAATAGAATAATTTAGCTAAAATACTCTCAAAATCACATTTTTCACGTTAATTCGTGAAATAAAAATCGCTTTAAACACTTTCAAATGCCATGAAACGCAAAGATAACTTATAAATACCATATTTTCGAACCTTTTTTTTCTTTTTGCGTTTTTCACAAAAGCGAATTTACCCTATCTCTAGTCATATCATTAAATAGATTTTTTGTAAGACAATTAGTACAAGTTGTGGTTAGCCTCAATTGGCAGTAAGAAACAATTCTGTGAACAAGTTTTTAAACAAAACTTTATGCAGAATTTTGTGTAAATATAATATCTTAGGCCAAATTAAGTAGGATGTAAGTATGAAACAATGTTTAATAGGTTAGGCTCATAGACTTTTGGCACTGCATTAGAACATGTACATGCCTTAGAATAAAATATGTTAGTTAAATAAAACTTTACCCAACGTGGTGTAATTTATTAGTGTTAATAATATTTTAACAGACATGTCATAATGAACTTTGTGAAGTTAACGGTGTAATTATATTGATTTTTCCATCTTTATTAATATTTAAAATCATATTTTAAAGTAAATATTTTCATAATTCTTCTTTTCAGTTAATTTAAATTAAACTCATCTTTTCTAAACGACAGCCATGTTTCTCTTTTTCTTTTATTTAGCTGCACGTGTTCAAAGCATGGTTTATTTCCAGGTTGTATTATGTATTATTTAAGAACAGGTGCAGAGTAAAGCCGTGTCTATTTTTAGTTTTCGCGCTCGTATAGAACAACCCTATTGGTCGATGGAAAGAAATTAAGTGGTGATCTGGGTTCGAGCTACAGGGTTGACAGACCCAAGATTAGCAAGACGCTAGTTTTTGTAAAGGACTCTTCGCTTCTTTGTTAAAATGTCGAAGTGAGTAGATCGTGGCTCATGGTATTTCTACATACAGCAACTGGACCTAGAGGTTTAGTTACACGTTGTACAAATTTTATACACGATGTCATATTAAAATGTCAATGGCTTGTTTTTACTTCAATAAAGTGTTTTTTATTTCGTTATAAAATATTTTAAATTTTAATTAAACAATAAGAGGTTTAGTTACAACGGCTAGAAATCATTTTGGCCTTTAGTGCATAGATTGTGTGTGGTTGAAGACAAATTATGAACCAAACATAAATATCTTGGCTAGCAAAATGTAACATATTTCAATCTAATGTGGGAAGAATTATTTAAGTTTCTGGTTTTAATATAATATGATCAATATCAATTTTTTTTTTTTCACTTAAGGTGCTACTTTAAATGTTTACAATACAAGTTATTGGACTTAATTTTGTCTAAGACACTCATTTGAAAATTTAATACGATAAATTTTCCTTATTTAAATATAGGCATTATTAAAATATTTACAATTTGATTTGAGTTATTCATTACAATACTTACTATTCATCAAGTTTAATTTTTAAATACCCATTAAAAATTGTAAATAATAGGTGGCACATTAGACTAATTCAAAATTCAATTAGCCCTTTAGTGGCATACTGGTTGGACAAGTTTCGTCATCCCTTATTTGGGGTATATGTTAGGTACTTTCACATTTTGTCTATGCATTAAAACCAGTCACAGTATGTATTTATAAAAACAATACTACTTTTACTTAAAAGTACTGCTATGATTAAAAGATAAATTAGTTTTAATGTATAGGCAAGGTCACAGAAATAATTTGTAATTTAAAAAAATATTGTACCTTTATTTCACTTTCTATATTCGATCTCATAATTAGTTAATAACGTTAAGCAGGGCTGAAATAAAATTTCACAAACTGTAAAAAAAATTATTAAATTCTTGTAACTATTGTATTTTTATTATTTATTATTAAAAAATGTTTATGTGATTTTTATGTTGATGTTACAATTCATTATGAGCTATTTCATATGATGATGTCCTGAACTGTATATATTTTTATCTCCAACAATAATGATAAAAAATAGAAAATAACGCTAGAAAAAATTATATTGAAAAATCAAGGGAACATTAATAAAAATGGCATTATCAGCATAGGTCTTGTTTTATGTATCCAAACTAACATAAAAAGCATGTGCTATCATAAAAAAAATTGTCACAACCACTTTAGCAAATCAGGAATATTTAGCCAAAATACCAACTGACACGATAGGCACAGTTATATAGTTGAGGGTAGTTTCTTTAAACCACTATGCTTTCACTAATTTTAGTTGAATTGAAGAGAATCAACATCTTTTGTATTTTGAAGCTGTGATCCAAACACAAAACGGCCATTTCAGGGCCTAAGCCTGATTTCTGATTGATCTTCAACTGCATAACCTAAAACTAGTTTGCTCATGAATTTACATAGGTGATATTCAAAGAAAAAGTCAAAACTTGCCTAGAAGTAGAATTGAAAAAATAACTCGGGCAAGAGCGATAAAGTTTATTTCTGCTGGATTTTGTCCCTTCCCATAAGCTGTGGATAAAAGCCACACTCGTTAAGAAACTTTAGTAATTTACAATAACACATGAATTGTGTTATCTCCTCTCCCTGATGCCAGTTCTGTCCGAGGCAATGTCAAATTCTTGTGAACCTGTTACCTTCCCAGTGGTGAAAGGGAAACCATGTAGGCCTAGTCCACAAGCTACTCCCATTCACTCTCACACTTATAACTGTAGTTAATTTGATAGATAATTGATAGGCTACATGAATGAATACAAATTATTGTGAATGCCTTAAGAAAGTGATGATTAGGTCTACTAATATTTATCTTTGCCCGTGCTCAGAGGAGTAAGTAAAGCAAATTGAGTACACTATATAGCCATACTTTTAATAGAAAACTGAATTTAATATAGGCCTATTATTAAATCATTAGCCACAAGCTTTTTTTTTATGATACTATATCTATAACGTATATAGTTTTCATAACTATATAAGTAAAATATTTTATATTTACACCTTATAAAATTTATCAAATTCATTATATTCTTTTTTATAATTTAGGTTCATTACCTTAACCAATAAAAATACATTTTAGCATTAATATAATCATATTTAACTATATACATTTGTGATTTAAAATGAAAATATTAAGAATAAAGATTATTTACTTTAATCAAGTTCATTGCAACTCATGTGGCGATGTTTTGAAACTCACGGCAAGATAATACGTATTTTGATTGGTATTCAACTACTTCATGGTGATACCAACCCTATAATATACATAGCTAAACCAGCTATCATGGTTACCAACTCACTATTAACACACTAGCACCCATCAAAGTTTACACATCGTCATATGCGCCATAGCGGTTATGACATGGTGTTCCGTGCTCGCAATTATGACGTCGCGTCAGATGGCCGTCATGGCATATGATGCGTAAAATGAAAAGATCCATGCTCGACCTGCTGATTTATGAATTGGTTTTACCTTGGCAATTTTCATGTTGCCAGTTACAATGCTTGTTTCTAGACTATGATTAATTATTTTGACCATTATAGGCGCTATAGAAATCCCAATTAGTTTCAGCATGTGGTTTGAGATATTGTCAAAGCCACAACTGAATTTATTTGGTAAATACCTAATTGTTTTGTAAATTTCAATGACATCAATTTTATCAAATTTAAACAAAATATTAGCATAATATTTTTGGTTGTTGACCACATACTCACTATAAGAGTAACACTTTCTAAGGATCTGGCTATCTTATTTTTTCAACATTTACAAAATAAGTATTCAAGATATTTACTACTTCGTGTATGTCTGACGTAATGTTATTCCCATTTGTTTCTATTTCAGTTATTCTACTGTCGCTTTTGTTAGGTTTATTACAAAGAATATTGTTTATTAGTTTCCATGTTTTTCTATTGTTTGTCACACATTTAAGAAAATCCCTTTTAGCTATCATCTTTTGATTCTTTTTCCTTAGGTATGTTACTTTGTTTCTACACAAAATATATTCCTGTTTTATGACTTCATTAGTTGGATTTTTTTTAAGCTTCTTATACCAAATTTCCCTTCTTTTTACTATATTTATATACTCTGTAGTGTACCAAAGAGGCAGATTTTTTGGTCACGGTCTAAAATTATTTGTTCATAGGAACAATTCTCTCTAATGTTATTTATCAACATAACTGTATCATTATACATGTTATTTGTGTCAGAGCTCAAAATTATTTTGCTAACATCTTTCTTGAAAACTTCTATAAACCTCTTTTCATTCAAAACTACTTTTTTAATTGTTTTAAATTGTTTGCTATTTTAATTGTATTTTGTTCTTAATGGACTATGATCTATTACAAAAACATTATGATCACTTATTGAGTTGCTAAAATTATACACTCCATAATTCTTATTAAACTAAGGCCCAATCTTACAATGTCACGTTAAAGTCCTCGTAATTTAACCGTTTGTAAAGTCTAACCGTTGGTTAAATTTGGCGTTGCGTTTTACAATACTATTTTGATGTTCTTGTCAAGTTACAGACGGGTGCCTTCCATTAGTTCTTATCATTAAGCTTCTCGGAGCACTAGATTTGCTACAAAGCTTTTGATTGGCTTAATTTGAACCAATAGATTGTAAGTAACTATTAAATGTCTTTAAAGTTATGGAGTTGTTAGGAAAACAGATTAAAGTACAATGCATGTTTATGTTGTTGTTTATAACACGTCATGTTATTCAATAATCCATATTCATAGTGTCTCATAAGTTTCTATCCAAATAAATATGGGTATACCTACTCTGTTTATTTTAAACAGGCATGTTTTAACCCAATTTTTAAAGCTTCAAAATCTTAAGAGTAGAGTCATAGTCAATTTTTAAACACACAATTTAATATTCAATTAAAAACCACCCTTAATTAACCATGGACGTGCACTGGAGGGGAGAAAGGGAAGAAAAAACACGTCCTATATTAGCCATTCAGGCCTACACATAATAGCTTACAAGACTATAAAAAGATAGGTAGGCCTACAGCTATTGTCAATTATTACTATTAACTATTAACAGCAAGAAATGACAACTCCAAATTGCAAAGTGAAACCATTGAAAATAATGTACACATTTTTAATAGGAAAGAAGAGCCTGTAGGCCTAAGCCAAAATAGTTGTAATAAAAGGCAATACCAGAAATTAAAAACCTCTGCCCCATGTCGTACGACGACTTATAAATCACCCTCTCTAAAAATTTGACCAAAAGAAATGGAGGCGTCCCAAATTAAACAGCTATATTAAATAGAAGGAATAAGTTTAACATAGTTATTTTATTATCATCTTTGTGTTAAACTGGGAGTAATTTGTTCTTAAAAAAAAAATAGAAGTATACGGGATTGAACACGAGTCGCTTACTTGATAGTCTGACGCCGTATCATGTTCGCCAAATCAGTACATACTGAAAATACGGAAAGTTAGAAATATAATACCACAAATCTATGATTAGATGATCATTGGTGAAACATATATTTAATTAGTGGTGGACAATATTAAAAGCAAGAGAATTCATAGATAACTGTCCAAAGTTTCTAAAAATAATAATATAACCTCACTTGAATAAAAACCAATTGCCATAAAACAATATGGCGGAATGTTTGTAAGTTAATGTGGACGTTAAAATGCTAACCAGAAGGTAGACCTCACGTTAACTTTACGAGCACTTTAACGAGGACGCTAGCTCTAACCAAACATTGTAAAATCCAAAGTAGTGGTTGTTATCGCTTAACCGCATGTTAAGCCCTAACGAATAGAATAACATGACATTGTAAGATTGGGCCTAAGAGTAATTGCTTTGAATGTGATCAATTAACGTGGTGGTATTTTTAGTAATCCTGGATAGAATATACCTAATAACCCTAACAATGAGATAATTGCTCTGAAAGCTAGTGTTCCCAACATAAAACAATTGAATAATAGAAACCTTGAGTCACCTTCCTCCATGATTGGCTTACTTTACTCACTAGAATAGAATATAATAACTTTAAAAATGAATTTATCACTTTGAAAGCTAAAATTCCTAATACAGAGACAAATGAACAAAAATTTTTGTAAGACACCTTCCCCCATGTAAGACCTACTTTAACCACCTGTATATAACAGAATAACTTTAACAATGAATTGAATGTTATAAAAAAGAGACTTATAGGACTACCCAAAACAAAGACAAATAAACAAAACACATTGTAAGTCACTTTTTTCCCTGCTAGGCCTAATTTAACCATTTAGAATCGTTGAAACTAAAACTTTGTCTTTTGCTCATTGTCTTCCTGTTGCTGTCCCTTTTTCTTAAATTAGCTGCTTTGTTGTTTCTTCTATTGTTTAATGTTATGATCATAATCGGTTACATTTGTTGATGTTAAAATCTTTATATAAGTGTTGGACTTGATATGATGGACTCTTCCATTCTCATTAAACCTTGCTTATATTTCCCCCTCTATGATCCATATAAATTTGAAACCTATCTTCTTAAGTGATTCTTTGGCTTGTCCAAAGAGAATCTTATTTTGATGAGTTAGGCATTCATTTACATATATGTGTCTCTTTATGTATGAGAGTCCCAAGGATAGTGTACTGAGCTTATCATCAAAGCTGGTTACACTCTTATTAAATTGTTTCAATCTGTTAATAATCTCAAGTTTTTTGTGTTGTCTGACTAATTTGACAAGAATAACTGGGGGTAGTGTCGCTTTATGAGGTAGTTGTATTTATTTGGAAGAAGGTATAGGCAAGGTGGATAATGTTTCCATCCTCCTTTCCTATACCTTCTTCCAAATATGATACAATTAGTTCAAGATAAAGTAACTAAATCATCCACTATTTGCTATATGGTGACACATGTGATTCGTCACATACGCACATACAAATATATTTGGTTACATTTTTAATACTTTAAAATCCAAGCATAAATTTGTAAATCTTGATCTTGAATAATAACTAGGGTACTGCAATTGGGAGGTTGGACACGCAGTGGCAAAACAACAAGTGCGTGGTCATGTTATAGATGAATAATGGTTTATTGTTATAAATATTAAACAATCATGGATCTGCTAACAATCTCTTTTGTCTGTTCAAAATATTTCCTTGTAGTTTAGTTTGTTATGCATTGTTACAGCATGGAAGAGGTTTAGGCCTAGTAGTCAATCTTTTTCTATTGTAGTAGAAACATGTTTCATACAAAACAATTTAAAAAAAACTCTTATTTTCTTTCTCTACTTACACTAACTCTCCTTACCTCCCTTCCCATGTGTAGAAGAGTTACATGAATAGTAATAAAGAAAACAACAAAAAATGTATACGAATAACCCAAATACTTAACAATGTAGAGTCCATTTGCAATAGGAGTGGGGGTAACTAACAGTTAACAGAAGATGTAAAATAGATTAAAAAAAAGTTAAAAACAAGTTTGTTTGTTGTGAAAGTTTTGATGGCCAAAAGTGACAACTCGACACATAATCTTGCAGATCATTTGGTTTGGCAAATGAATACCAGAGATTTTGCTAGATGTTGCTTACCTACACTCCTACTGTAGATGGGTTGCATAAGTCTTGGCAAAGCTTTGAAATTTCAAATCCAAATAGATCCCAGATTCGGATTTGATGGAATTTAATTTGAAATTCAAATCTAAAAGTGAATATTTGAGTTATTTAACTTTTAAATAAGTTAGCATAGCTCAACTATTTGACATGATAAATGTAAACTTATGAATCTCATAATATTTAAAATCTAATTAATATTTGGACATCGTTTATTGACCTTAATTTTTTTAATTAGACTCGATTAAAAATATATTATATATAATTTAGCATAATATTTTATTAGGATTTGATAACATTTTATTCAGATTCAAAACATTTTCAATTAAAGAAATATTTAATTTTAAACATTTTCATTAAAAAATACTTGATTTGGATTGATTTGAACCATTTTAGTTTTAAAATATTTGATTCAGATTCAATTAGACTTGTAAGAAAAGGTTTGGATTTGACTCAAAAGGAAAATCTTGGCTTTACACAGGGTTGATGTAAAAAATGTTGTTATGATTCGTGTTTACTGATAAATATTTATTTATAATTTTGTCTTTTCACAGTGATAAAAATAATTATTTTCAAAAGCACTCCAAATACTGATTAATGCAAACAACATGATCATGTAATGACATTTCAGAATTGAGCTCTAAGGCAAGACGCTCTTCATTATGAATTGTTCCGGCGTAATTTAAGAGCATCAGTTTGCCTTTTTGAGCATATGTTATCATTGCACTATCTTCTTGGAAGGGGCACTAGGGACAGAGGAAGACATAGTGACCACCACTTATTCCAATTTTTAACAACTAGACCTAGTAATGTTCCAGAACATGTGTATCTATAAAACACTTCATGTTATGAGAATAACTTATGAACCACACTGCACAGAAGGCTCGGCTAGAGTTATGTGTAGATGTATTTATGTACAGTAACAGCTTGACTTGCTCTGATTGCAAGCAACATACATCAAGTTGTGCCACTACAAGTCTGCCTTGGGTCCGAGACTGAGGGGGATGGCTTGCAGCTCAGTCCTCATGCACAGAAACTCTCCGCACACACAGGTGATGGTGAGACAAGCGATGTTCAGAAACCACCACGAGAAGGAGGTGGGGAAGTGACCATTGTAACTCCAACACAAAACCAGGTGGAACAGATGCGCGGTGCTGGAGAAGTCAAGGCACTGTTTGGTACGTTGTACCACGAGCCACAGCCCAAGTGCACTGACAAATTAAAACAAAGTTAGAGGAGGTTCCCTGATGAAACACAAAACCCTTCAATCTAATCCAACTGATTTATTCTGCCTGTGTGACTTTACCTAAAGTATAATTATCAACCAAATAGCTTGAATGAAATGTTATCAGTTTTCATTAGCTTGAAATTCAAGTTATTATTGGTCAAGTACCTGAATGCTTTTTAGTTTCTCCACTAAAAGCATAAAAGTTGGCATTGCATTTTTAATCAAACATTTTTTTAAAGAAGCGTAAGATTTGGTAAAAAGTTTTCATTCGTTACCATAATAATAATTTTGAATATCTTTTTTCATTCTTTTCCTCTAATTAAATGAGGTGTTCAGCAAACCTGTCCTCATAAACTATTTTTTTTTAAATTGTGCCTTATGTTTTTGTCACTGGTATTTTCATTCCAACTAAAGTATATTTAGAAAAAAATAAATGGCGAAACTTCATCTTAACGAGTATGTAATTAATGATGCATCATAAAATTGATCAACGAACTTATGAGTCACTAGCAAAAATTAATATGAACGGGATTTTAAAAACTGGAAAAACACATCAGAGTTGCCACTATTTTCTTTCTAAGAAATTAATTGTCTTTTCTAGAAGTAGTTATTTTTTCAGACAACTTAGATTGAACTATGGAGGAATCAAATTTCATTTTTTATAAAATACACTATAGTCATGTTATTGGTGTTTAGAACAGGATGATTTGAGCTTGATATGGAAACATAATATGCATTCATCATTCAACCCAATATTTGGACAAGACATGTGTTCGAAAATGCAGAAGCCTATTATTTAAAGCTTTCATTTAAATAGGCAGATAACAGAAAATGTGCAAGTGAGAGGAGAAGAATGGAAGGATAGAGGAAGATGAAGGCATTTTACTAAATCGACCTGGCCACAGTCTGAAAACAGTTGATTTAAGTGTCTTAGATTAACAAATATTCAAGTTTATATTTATTTTAGCTTTTGGCAGTTTTCCAAATGCTTGGTGACCCTTAAATTAATATAACAGAGTATAGTTTATAAAGTGACAGTGAAATATAATGGATCATTTTATTAAATACATTGTATAATATCATCAAAACATTAAGATGCTTATTATTATAAAGGCCTATGTAGACACTGGTTCCGTCTGCATTGCTTGCTTCAATGATAAATAACTTAAGATCCCAGGACTGTCCCTTGTTAAAATTTGGCATGTACATGCTTAAGGACAAGGAGAGAATGTGATTTTTTAAATATTTATATTCTTTTATTTAAAGCAAGAACCAAGATGTTTAAAATGGTGAATAGTTTAGGCCTATAGTTGTATCTTAATTAGGACTCCAAATATTAATACGTCAATATTTGTGATTGAATGAGAATGTTGACATTTTTCCTACATGTTAAAGTTCTACAACTCTAAAACGCTTTGACCTAGAAAACTACAATTTTTCAATTATTCATAAGTCATGGTCAATATCCATGCCAAGTTTTTAAAAAAAATGTTAAAAATGCAAGGTTTAGAAGTGTCACTTCATTGGTTGATTTAATATGGAGCTAACCAACCGGATTTTTGAAATAATACAATTTTACCAATATTTAATTTATGCTTTCTTATTAAACTCAATTTTCTTTTTGCAACCAACAAATTTCTTGGAAAAGTAATCTACTGTATTAAAATTTATGTTTTTAGCTGAGAAACGGAAAGTTTTGACTTTCATAGGAAAAAATCCACAAAAGCTCCAACAGATGATCATATTTAATTTCTTCCTTAAATATGCTTTCTTATAGTGACATATCAGAGATAGCATATTTCAGATCATTCTTTTAGTGTGAAACTAAACGTGTTAAAATTACCCTTTCTTATTTCATTCACAATTAAAATACCTGTTCTCATACCTGACCACTAGACTTGTGAATTCAAATATGGCCTTAGGGCACTTTTGAGCTGGAAACCCCTGGTTTAGATTAACTTATATTTAACGCCTTAAAATAACCATAAAAGTTGTTAATAGTGCAATAAGTCAAGTCTTTCCTTCTGCTTACAAAGCTTTAAGAATAATATAGATTTATGTTTTTTTATTTATTTTTCATTTATATACTTTACTGCCAGTGTGCTGGCAATTAGTAGTGACTTATACTTTCTAAAAGAAGACAACAGGACGGAGAAAATAAAGTGTTGAGAAAATGTTTACCATACAGCTGCAGCACTACAGTAAGGAAATAATATTGTGGAGGGGAAAAAACCTCCCAGTGCATCATGTTAGGATTTAAAAACCATCCTTTCAAGTCAGGCTATATATAGTGCCGCTCTTTCATGCTCAAGGTGAAGGCAGTAACTACAATATTTTATATTTGGTATTGTTGAATTTATCTTTATTTTCAAACCTTAACAAATTTAGTAAACTGATAAAAATAAAACAAAATTATTTTACTGCTTTGAGGTTTATTATTGATAAATTCACATGCTAAATTTTAATTTAGGTATTTATTGTAAACATTTTATGAAGCTGTTTTTAAATAGGCACATTAAATTGTTGGGGCTGCAAACAAATATAGTATATCATAATGCAGAAAAAAAAGTGGCATGGGACACTTTAAAAGTAAAACTCGTGTTTGTGTTGGCCTGAGCAGAGCAGGCAGCTATCCCTTCCAATAGTTTGTATATTTAATGTGAACTTTTGAGCACATGGGCTGTATATGAATAGTCTGCGCACTACACACTTGTACACATTAATCACACTTTAATCAAACATGTTTCTGGCACCCTAAAGTGCAACAGGGTGCATACAACTTATCGGGCACCGAAGAGCTACCTGGTGGCTACTTATGAAAGATGTTTTTCCATGGCAAAAAGAGTAATTTTTGATAGGTATTTGTCTCTAAATTCGTTCTACTGGCCCTTTAATGAATAAAATCAAGTATACACTTGACATTAATAATTCTAAAAATATAGTATTGGGGGCTGTGGTGATAAATAAAACATATAAATCAATCTAATGTTTATGCCTATTATTATTCGCTGAAACAACCACCTAAAGATTAGTCCATCATAATTTTTATAAATAAGAGCAAATTTGTGAAGTTTTTTAACTACCATTATCTTAATTTTGTTTTAAAGCATAAATACACAGGCCAATAGGGCTTTAAAATGAATTTACTTACATGAAGGTCTCTTGTTTTGAGACATTCTAAATATTTTACAAATTACCAAGAATAATAACATTATAGTTAAGTCGTCTGAGGTACAAAATCAGGCCATGAATGCCAAATAACATGTAAAATGTCTGCATATTTATAGTACCTAATAATTATAATAAATTAGTTAATAATTTTTTCCATTATAAATCTTATTATATTTATGAAGTAGTATTTTATTTTCAAGTTTTACTTATAGGCCTACATCTTTTTTGAAACTAGAAATATATTATTACTTCAAAAAGAGATTTCCACTCTACAAAAATAAACTTAGCCAACTAACACATGTAAATAAACAAATAATACAACAAAACAGTTTGTGTCTTTTTAGTCAATATAAAATATAATGCTTAGTCAAATTTGCTCAACTTTAGTTAAAATAACGTTTTATATTGATATCAAATGTTATTTTAACTAAAGTGCGCGATAAAGGGCAAGTCATATAAGCCCCTTAGTAAGGTGTACTACAAGCGGTGCAATTGTACACTTAAAGAGAATTTGACACCATTAAAAATAACTTCTGCCCTTTAAAGTCGACACCATTGCAACTTTCAAGTGCACTTGTCTTCCAAGGGCGCTTAGATGGACTATTCAGACAAGCCATGGTTGTTCCAACACAAGAAATACAAACTAACCTAACTTAGAATACAACACCCAATCATAATGTTGAAAAAAATCGCATATCCTTGTAAAAGAATGAACTTACACAAATACGTGCACTAATTTAGGAAATGCCAAATTTCCTCTGCTTAGTGAATATGCCTTATATCAATATTTGGCACTTGTGAACAAGTGGTGCTTAATATGGAATATTAATACTTAGCATATATTTATTTTTTGTGTACCATTGGAATTTGTTTACAACAATAAATTATAGGCTACACAGTTTTTATGCTTGTAAAGGAGGGGAAGAATGCATTATGCTTTGAATGTAGCATCAATAAATTTAATGAATCACATCAAAACCTTGGCTAAATAGATTTTGACTCTTACCATGTTAAAGCATTTAAAACAAATGCTGATATCACCAGCTTGCCACCAAAATCACGAACATGGATTTCCTGTAAACATAACAAAATAAAATATATTACTTATTACCTGGATAGGCAGCCTAGGCCCACTGCCTACCAATATCCAAAGAAGGATCTGTTTATAGGCTACTCCTTGGTCACTTATTAGTTAGGTTGTACTCATCCTACCACTATACTTCCCATCAATTGAAGACTTAGGCCACGTCATAGTTAGACTAGTACGCCTCATGAGCGCTATACTTAATAAAGACGACACCTAACTAGATCAAATGGAATGGCTAGTTTCATGTGTGACAACTGCTCATTTAGTCGAGTTTATGTATGTGTCATCTTGAATTTAGTATAGCGCTGCACTTGAAGTGTGTTAGGTCTGACTATGAAATTGGCCCTAAGTCTTAAATTTTGAGTCATCCTGGAGTCTTTAAAGTCGGTTAGACATTGTCCGAAGTACTGTACAATGTTTCCATAATCTTGGCCATAATTTGAGAACTTAAGCAACCTGCTATTTAGCCATACTCTGTATTACCAGTGTTTGTCCCTAGCAATACAACATGTTTTATTTTGTCCAAGGTTTTACTAAGGGGACTTAGCTAGACCTTTTTATCTTGAATATTTATTTTTTAAGCATAATTATGGTTATTTATTTATATTTTTTAACATTTTTTTGTTTTACTTTATCAAAATGATTTTCTACAGAAATTAAATTGTTTATTTTCTCAATATTAATCAAAATTTTAATTTATCTTTAGGCCTATATGGAAAATTAGATTAGGTTTGTCGAGTAATAAAAATAAAATAATATTTGTAAGGTTCAATCCAACTTACCTGCTGTGATCTGTATGTGTGATAGTTAATTTCGCACTATTACATTAAAATATTCTAAGGATTTTTTTACGAGATTTAAGAACAATAATTATTCATTTGCAAGAGTTGTGTTTGATTCGAAAAAGGGATAGGCCTACATGTGGCTATTTTAGATGGTTATTGCAATTTTATGAACCAACAAATTTAGTTTGTCAGACAATATGGTCATCTAATCTTCCGTTTATTACTCAAGTTAATTTGTTGTATTTTATTTAAAAAAATATATTTTGTTTTAAAAAAAGTTTTTTTAATGGATATGCCGATTTTTTAATCACTGTGTATATGTTCAGGTCATATTGTTATTTTCTTAAAAATTACTGATGAATATGTTAATGATATTTTAGTTAGAAAATTAGAAAAGTCATATGAGTTTGGTGATGGGTAAAATCTGCCAAAAAAGTAATAAACAAATAATCTAAATTTTACTTTGAAGTGTGGCAATTTCATGAATGAACGAACCCACCAGCCCATTCCTTCTTTCTTAAATCCACCTAGCATTGGTAACAGCTTATGGTTACAGCTAAGAACATAACTAAATTAACTCCTTAATATAAGTGAATAACTAGTCTACACAAGATATAAAATTAACCAACTTGATATTTAAAGAGATGATCCAGAGAGCGTGAAGAGCCTGCAAATAAGTCCAGCAGGAACATCCACAATCCTAATCCAAAATACATCACACATTGCATTGCTACAATTTGTGAGATAATAAGAAATGGATCCCACGAAGTATTACGAAATTGTCCCGTTAACTTTTTCATTTTTGTGTTGCAGAAAATTAATAATGGTAATTAAATTTGGTGTTGAAATGTGAGTAACCTATCATATCTGTTATGGTTACTTTAAGAATTAATAAAAATAAATATTAGAATATTTAAGCAAGAAAAAACTTAATATGAATTAAAGCATAAAAAAGAGACTCAATCTACACAGAAATAAATCACATAAAACAAACCAATAAAACTGAACAATTTAGTTGGAAATAAAAAGTGTGTGTGATAATTTAAATATAAAATTAACAATAATAATCATATTATTTATGTTTTCCATACCACCATAGTTTAAGATGTTAGCCAACATAAACGTCTGAAAAATATTTCACAATTTAATTTACCTCCAAAAAAAGTATACATTAATTATTTATCTATTTTATATTATTAACATTCCTTTACCAAAGGGTCAGACCAATTTTATATATTAGATTTTGAGAAACTTTAAATTAAATTGTGTAATTATTCATTTCATGATTGTACTCTTCATTAGTCTACGTAATAAAGTGGTCAGTATTATTATAGATTATGCTCACTGTTAAATTGCCCTCATTAATAAATTACAAATCCATTTCAATGTGCCTTTGAAAATCAAGTTTAATCTAAATTTACGTGTTAATCAACTTTTATCTACAGCAACTTGCCATCCTCAATAGTTATTGAAATATATACGTTTTTATAACGGTATAGGGAACACTGGCTACCATACTCATTTGAAAGTGTTCTCCCCCATATTAATGTATTTTACCACCTAAAACAAAATACGTTATTCCTTTAAGGAGAGTGGGGGCTTTTGGTTCCACCCGAGTCATAGGTATATTACCTAGTGGATAATGTCCTCGGCTAACTCCATTCATTAGTAGAACAGACCTCTTCTTCAGTAACGAGGCATCAGGGTAAGCAGGATAAGCTAAGCTATCCCAAAAGGTTTTTAAAAAGGAGATACAACATCCCGTTACATAAAAAGATGTAAAAGTGGAATTGTAATAGTTTTTTTTAAAGCGTCTTCACGTGTTAGCAAGCACGTGAAGTGAATGTGTCAGTTCCTTTTGGCAATATTGATGTCCTTTCCGCCTAACGCACCTGGAGAATCAGGCCTGCGGAGAGTCATTGAGGTTAATGCGCCCGCAACTGTTCATCCCAGCAACTGAAAGCGGCCAATAAGCAGGCTATTTCCACCTCGTGAGTATTACATTTTAACCACACAGTGTGTGTTTCAAGGGTTTATTTTATTGTATACTGGTTTAGTTTTGTGATTGTGACTCAAATTTGATTATTTTATTAGGTTTTTTAAATTTTCGTATCATAATATACATCAGTAATATTTTAGGATTTAGTGTATGTACCGTAAAAAAAAGGTAGACGCTGTAGCTATCAACAATGACTCTTTCAATTCAGTTGACTTTTTATTAAATCATTCTACTAGGGCTTTGCTTTTGAATAAAAAGTGAATTTTACTAAAAAAAAAAAAGCAAGAACAAAATAATTAGGATGAAGGATGGGAAATATACCAACACTTTTCAAACAAAGTGGTACTTGAAATACAGATGATTAACAGGAAACAAAATAAAACAAACTAATCATTCCTATTATTGCCTAATGTTAAGTGGGGGAATCTTGGAGTAAAAATTGTCATACGACATTAATAAAATTCTACTAGCAAAATATATATAAAAAATGCCGAGTCTTTTCATATGCTTTAAGATACAGAATGGATTATTGTATTTCAGAAAGTGCCTGTATTCAAGCTGTTAAACATAACAGTAAGTTTGTGCGTAGTCGAAAGATAGTAGGGCGTATCATTGATGTGGTGTGCCATTTAGGAAAACAAGAACAAGCTTTCATGGGGTACAATGAGAGCGCAGAGTCTTTCAGTGAAGTAAATTATTTAGAAAGCTAAATTTGCTTGCCATAGAGAAAGGATTTTTATTTAATTATTTAATTTGTATCTATCCCGACCTCTATAGGGTAGTTCGGGATCTAAATCTACTTACACATTTTTGTCTACATCATCTATTATACAATATCACATTTTTAAAAAATAATTAAATTATGTAATTTGCATCTAATCTAACTGTCCTAACGATACTACTATATAGTTTTTGTCCTACTAGATGGTCCGCCCCAGGTATTTTAAGCCCCCGGTACTCTACACCACTAGCTGTCCCGCAGACCAATGAATCTAATAGTCCCCAGAGTCAGTGAAAGCTCCAGCGGGGGTGAGCATCCCTCTATCCACCACCTGGTTAGGCGCCCTATCGGAGATTTTTCTCCGCCTACTTCCAACCTAAACCACCATCTGTATGTACCTTAAACTAGCTTAAACTAAATATAAAGAAAAGAATAAAAAAAACAATTTACAAGTTCTTTCCTCTCGGCGGCTGCAGGGTCTTCTGATGTTATTCCCAGTTGCATCTTCTGAACTGAAAAACTGAAAGCAGCCATCTGAGCGACCGGTTGACGGACCAGGACCCCTAATTTTGAAACTTGCGGAAATATTCGCTTGCGAGCTAACTCGCAACTCATGAACTCGCAAATCGCAGGCTGTACTAAAACAGAGCTAATTTTGAAAGGTTTCTACTATCGTGCGAGTTCGTGTAGTGTTGTTTCGCTTGCGAATGAGTTTTCAATCCGACAACACTGTAAAACCATTACGTGTGCCAAAGGATTGAGGCGATGAGATGCCACAACACGCCATTATACAAGATACATAACTGAAAGTAAACACTACTATTGTATTGAGTGCATCATATAAAACTATTAGTTTAGTTTTATTATGAAACCATCTTCCCTTTGTATAAATCTACGCTTGTAGTAACAAAAAATTTCCAAGTTATATCAGTATATGTAAAACCATACTTACATATAATGTCCACTTTAGCACACTTGGTAACGTGCTTGATTCACAATCAAATTACCACGAGTTCGATCCCACCCCAAGTGGAGATATTTTAATTTTTTTTGTCTGAACTCAAATCACTTTTAATAATTAGAATTCAATAAAATATTTTATTTTCGCCTCTATTTTTAAACATAAATATGCCCTACAGATTTTTATTATTAGAATAATAATTTGCTTGCTTAGCCTTATTTTAAAATGTGTACATTTTTACGTCATAAAACCCATTAATTTAAATCTAAATAATCACCTACATACAAAATTTCAAAATTAATATATATTTAGACTCTGAAGTGGGCCTACCGTTTTTAATTTACTACCTTTTTAAATTAGTTTTAAGGACTATTATGTTAGTCTACGCAGGCTCAAATACCTTGTATACTTCTATAAAAAACATTTAAAACAAATTATATGCTTACTAATACGATACTTTAAAATTAAAGTTTAAAGTCCCATAAATAAAAAGTAAAGACATGGGTCTGAGAGGATTTGAACACGCTAAATCTAGATTATGAGACGGCCACTCTATCGACTCAGCCAAATTGACGGTTATATAAAAATGAAAAATTTAGAATATATAATTTTATTTTCACCTAAACAAATCTTTTTATTAAAGGATTGTATAATGTGTACAAAGCAATCATAATTTTTCCCTCTGTAAACCTATTTTGTACAGTGGTAGGTTTATTTCAACTAAATCACTCTCAGAAAGCTGCAACCGAAGAGGGGATGGCATCCATTTTGTTATTTTACTGCCAACTCGATAGACAAAGCTTCTCTCGCACGGTGTTTGGCTGGCGAGTAGAATCCGCTCGCTATTCGACCGTGTGACGTCAGTTTTCGCAGCGCAGAAGTTTCAAAATTAGGGGTTTGCGAGATTGTGTGCGAGATGGGAGAAATACGCTAGCGAATCGCTACTCGCACGTTTCAAAATTAGAGGCCCAGGAGTTCCCCATCCCGCTCTATCCTGCAAGCCAGCAACGTCTTAGTCTTGTAAGTATAATTTCTTTATAGCAGTTTTGGATCATGCCATCTACGTCCGATATTAAATCCCTACTTCCATTAGCGTCACTCTCGTCATCAGTCCAGTATTAATAAATAATATTTGAACATTTACAAATCAACATGGCGAGGAAAATTATTCTAATATTCAGAATGATTTAATCGAATCAGTAACTATTGCCATAGATGAGAAAACTCGGAGTAAAATAAAATACGCTGGTTTTGAGACGATTCAGGTGAATAAAACTACTGACATTTATGTAAAGGCACAAATCAGCATAATTGTTTGGTATGTTCATGGCAAAAACATTGAAGAACTTTAATGGGAATTTATGATATCTCGAGCGATAAAAGTGCTGAGCAGCTGTCCAAGAAAGTTACTGCCATCATAGAGAAATACAATCGGGAGGAAAAGCCTATTTGCCAGACATAGCATCGGTTATGGCAGGTTGTCGTGGTGGGGTTCAAGCCATCTTAAGTCGAAAATACCCGAAAGTTATTTATGTGCACTTCTATGCACACCAGCTGAACTTAATTATTCTATTACACAGTTCTCAAACAATTAAAGAAGTTAAGGTGTTCATATGCAAATTGACTGCATTTAATTCCTTCTTCAATAGATCTACATCTCGTGCAGAAGTACTTTGACAGCATGGGTTTCAACTACCCCATCCAGTGCAAACACGGTTGGACTACAATTATTCACGGGCTGTGTCAACCATCACACATCATTTCCAACAGCTACGAAATGCGGTGAGCTACGTAACTGAGTCTGATGACTGAGATCCTGAGTCTATGAAATTGTACGATAGGTCTTCTGAGAATTTTAGATTATTTTATGTTCACATTTATGTTGTGTATATTCGATATAATCTTTGCATATTTGTTCAGCATTTTCCAAGCTAAATGCACGAGTGATGTAAGCTTATGTATCAATGAAATAAGGACTCACAAATCAAACTTTTGTCTCTACGTTCAGAAAAAGGTTTTACAAGTGTGTCTTCAAGAGAGTATAGAGTTGAACAAAAGCTATCAATCATACTTCTAATCCAAGCGTTTTGTTGAAACAAACAAACGCGTTGCATTTGAAATCCTTGACTCCATCATAGTTCAGTTAGATGAACGATTCTCCAGCTTTGATAAATTGCTTTTGTTGAACTATTAAACCATACAAAATTTACCCAGTTCAAAACGTCATTTCCTGAGAGTCAATTTAAAAAACTTTAAAACACATACCCCAAGGTGTTTAACTTTATAGTACTACACAATGAACTGGTTAATATCTACAACTTAGAAGACAAAGCCAAACCTTACATTGAATGATTGGTTTCATTGAAGATAACCACCTCCAAACAGTGTAAAAACAGTCGATAAAGTTGCTGTAACTTATTTTCAGTATTCCGAAGAGCTCGGCTACTACAGAACGTTCATTGAGTGCATTGAAAAGAATTAAAACACATCTGCGTAATTCTATGACCAATAACAGACTATCCAACCTGACTACTATTTCAATTTAAAAATAAATTATTTTTCTTGTAAATGGTCTCAAGATCCCCTGTTCAGAGAAAGGGTGATAGATATTCTTTTAGAAATGAAACAAAGACGCTAAGAATTAATTTACAAGAAAACGCAAATAACTGTGATGGCCATAGACCCTCGCCCCTTACTGGGACCTTTTGAAAATAGGATGGATTAAACTTTAATGTAGTTGTTCCATTTACATCTGTTTCTTATTTCTCGATAGGTATAACAAAATATAAATAAATAAAATATATATATTATTATTATTATTATATTATTATTATTATTATTAGTAGAGTAGTAGTAGTAGTAGTAGTAGTGGTAGTAGTATACTAGTGCTGTATTACATAACTTCATAAAAATATCATTTTTGACATCTTTAAGTTTGCCCTTTTATGAGTATTTATGACTCAGCTTACCCAAAAATAATCATCACGCTTCGCCACCGCCCTTCTCATAAGGGCCTCTGGATGGAGCTAAAGATGTCTTAAGTACTTTAGGATGCACTTGGGTGGCGTACACACCCCTTATCTGAGATTTCTATTATTTAATAGGACCTCTAATGATCCAGTTCGAGTACTATTAAAACTCGATTATGCTTCACACAAATATTGTTTTAGTCAAATACTTATTCATAAAAAGTCCTATGATTATTGTCCAAACAGTCAAAGTAATTTTGTTTGTGGGCTTTAGTAAAGTTGTCATTTGTTAAATGCTCTAACAATAATGTCATTGATAGATCCACTTTAATACGGTGCTATAACAATAAAATAGGCCTACTCGTGGATTACAGGCATTACACTAGTGTTATTTTCTTTTAAAAGATAAAACGACTAACAACAATATTATATTAAAGAGCACATTTTAATACTGGTGATACTTTGCTCTAAGCCCAGTTCACAACAAGAGTAGTCTGTTACTTTATAATATAACTTAGTAATCTTACCACTCACCCAACTTCTGTTGTCTTCTAACGTAAAATAACAAATGGTCTTTATTTAGGGTACCGTACTCAAGATGGGCCTGGGATTCCTAAGACTCTTTTACCCTCAGCAAGGAAACTTTCTAGATGTGGACTCTGATTCATCTGAGGATGATCTCGTTCATGAAATGAATGAGGACCAGTCGAAAATCTAACACGGTCTTTCGAAGCACCACGCACATGTGCCATCCACCAATTTCAAGGTGGAAACGCCAACTTCCAGTGGCGAATCCTGGGGAGGCGGGGGGAATTAGGGAGGGAGATGGTGAATTTAGGACTATGTACATATATATATTACCTTTAATGTGACATTGCCTTTTTGTTTTATTTTTGATTGTTTGGAAATTATAAATTTGTTAGTCAAATTTTAGTTTATTTAAGTCCTTTTATCATAATTAATTTGATAAACTAGGAATATCTTCATTAATATTATTAAAGTTTAAATGACTGCCTCTGTGGTCTAGTGGTCAGAGTTCCTGGTTAAGGATCGAGAGGTCCTGGGTTCGATCCCTGGCATCTCCAAAAGGTATCTGTAAAACAGTGGATATGAAACGAGGCTTAGCTTGCCTCGTGAGGATAGACGAGGAGCTACTTGAATGAAAAACTAGCAATTCCGATTTAGAAAACTGAGATTAATGCCCTGAGAGCTCGTTGTGTTGACCCCATGACACACTCTATCCATCAATGTTGGCACTTCTCTATTCCGCAAATGTTGTCACGTGAAACATAACCCAACTGTTCTAGCTGATTCTTTATCATACGTATTTTATTTTATTTTAAAGACCATTTTATTTAATGAACGCTTAACTTTTCAAAAAATATATTTCGAGAAAAACTACATTTATTTTGTAGACATATTTTATTTAGTCCATATATTATTATTTATTGGCTTGGTTAATATGGAATGAAGGCAAATTAATTATGTACAAAATTGGCCAATGTTTGCATTAACAAAATATAATAATATAACAAAATCGAAGAAAGACGTCCGTCCACTATCCATCAAAGCTCAGGCAGCTATTCCGTACTTTTTACAAGGTGCCGGGATAATATGGGACCTATTGAATGTACCACTCACTATCCCGGATACTCTAAGGAACTTTTCTCCCCCAATTGACCTTTACACCATTGTTTATCTGGCCTCAAAGCCAGAGACACTGAGTCAACCCGAACACGTGCTTCCAGCTGTCAAAGCCTCTGGTTAGTGAAGCAAACCGTATAGCAAATTACCTTTGTACCACCATCTTTCATTGCCAGCTTACCATAATTAGATGTCCCAATATTTAGAGTGTAGACTACAAGAACTTTCATTAGATAATATTAATACACATTATTTATAACACTCTTTTCATATTTTATTGTTCATTGACAATAGACACTTCAAGACCCTACGACTCCTTAGCATATTTAATTTAGAATTGACAAATTTTGTCTGAAAATTATTATTTTAATAGCAATTGATGAGCATTTTTTGGTTAAAAAAACTACTGAGCCATCAAGACCGTAAATTTGACCAATGCAAGTACTGGGACATTTTTTAGATCGCAGCACATATGCCGAAAACATGTTACAACAAATTTAACACAAACTTTACCAATCTTTCGTGAGTAAAATAATTGATCTGTGCTAAAATCTACAAATCATAAAAGTTTTTTTTATACATTTTTGCATTAATTTTAATTATAATTTATCTAAATGTTATACACAGATAAAACTCTATCATAAAGTATTTCCCCCAATACCGCTGAATACTAACTACTTAGTAATATATATTATATGGAATTTGTTCATCTTCTCTCCTACCTACCTTTTAATTTTGAGTTTAATTATCAAGTACCTAGTTAATTAATATGACAAGTTCAGATGAATCAAATGACGAAAGTATAAAATGCTTAAGAGAAGCTGCAGACAATCAATTTCTCAATGATAATATGTTTTCTTCAAGACATTTAAGTAAGTGAAGGTTATACATAAATGATGTGAACTTTGTTAATTATTTTATTAACATAATTATGTAGTCCATATTAAGTAACATAATTGGGGTTGGATAAAATAGTATATTATTCTATAAGATTAATCTATTCACAATTGTATTTTGATTGAATTTTAATAGACTTTGAAGGTTAGGTCAAATTTGGAGCGGGCTGAAAAGCTCCACATTCACAATAAAATAAACGTTTTATCCAACATTGGAAAAATGAACAAAACCTAACAATATAATATAGTTCTAAAAAGAATCATATAGAGCGTCTGAGAGCAGATATGGTTCTAAAATACATCATAGATAGTTACCACCACAGAAAAATAAATAATTCAACAAACCATATTACTGTATTAAAAAAGCAAATAATTGAGAAATATCTTTAATAATCATGATTAATGTAAATTATCATACAAATTGATAACATTTGTTTAATCTGCGGTATGAAAATGTTCTTTAGGACAACTTAAGAAAATACAATATTTAGAAAACATAACCTTAATTTAAAATCGTAAAGTTTAAGGTGCCACAGTTTCTATATTTTAATTGCGGCATGAGCACACTTGGTGGGGATTGTAGTACTAGGTACCTACAACCACCCCACATAATCGTGGAACCTGGTTCTTCTAGAAATTTTGAGATAATTGACTTTGAACTTACATCAGACATGCCACTAGCCCTCTAAAATCGCCAAATTTAAGGTTCCACAGTTTCTATATTTGAAATTGTGGCATGAGCACACTTGGTTAGGATTCTAGTACTAGGTGCCTACAACAACCCTACATAGTCATGGAACCTGGTTCTTCTGAAAATTTTGAGATATTTGACTTTGAACTTACATCACCTAGCCACATAAAATCGCCAAGTTTAAGGTGCCACAGTTTCTATATTTGAAATTGCAGCACGAGGACACTTGGTGGGGATTGCAGTACTAGGTACCTACAACAACTTTGTGCCGCAATTTCAAATATAGAAACTGTGTTATACTTGGTGATTTTAAGTGGCTAGGTGATGTAAATTCAAAGTCAAATATCTCAAAATGTCCAGAAGATCAGGTTCCACGACTATGTAGGGTTGTTGTAGGTACCTAGTACTACAACTCCCCACCAAGTGTGCTCATGCCAGCAATTAAAATATAGAAACTGTGGCACCTTAAATCCATAAACATTAGATTTTAGAGGAGATTTTAAATTGAGGTTAGGTTTTGAAATCTTTTTATTTTTGTAAAGTTTCCTAAATAACCACATTTTCAATAAATAAAGAAAAATTATTGAGGAAAAAAACACTTTATGGGGTAAATCAACACTACGCTTTGTTATGTTATCCTTTTATAGCAAGTGTTACTAGTTACGTATCAAGCACCACGTGTGTCGCCATTTTGTTATATTACCTAACTTTCATCCAAGATAAATGCACCACGTTGGAACGCCAATTGTTATATAATCATTTAAGAGCTCCTCAGTTGGAAGCCATTTATTATAGATTATATTATGCCCCACAGTAAGTCGTCGTTTCTATTGCGCAACAGTGTGCTTTGCTTATAATGCCACCTTTGTCTTATCATTAAACTTAAAAATGATAACATGTTACATAAAGTTTGGTGTCAATTTATTCAATTAAAATAAAAACATATTTGTATTAATATTTAAATCAAAATACGATCATGTCGAGGGCCTAGCAACTAATTATCACCGAGCGCTTAAAATACATCCATTCAAGACCGAACACACGTCTGTCTGTGACCACGACCGATTTCACAGTAAAGAGAAATTTCAAAATCACTGTATATATCTGAACTCAATAGAAGCTTCTAGAAGGACATTTTCTAACGGTGAATTACACACCTAAAACTAAAAAAAAAAAACCTATTGCGTGTAAAACATTCTTCTTGAACAGGAAATTACTCTAAAAGATCTTAACTTGTTTGGATTACGTCGAAAGGCATTAAGTGAGGTTGGCTCCAGTAGATGCTGCCATCTGACCTCAGGGGTGCGAACTAACTAGTAAATAATTTAGAGGAAGACGTGATTTAAGCGCCAAGTAATAGATTACGAAATTTAAATAAAGTAAAATATGTTTAATTATATGTAAAATTAGGATGATAAAAAAAATGTTTTGAATATATAAATAATTAGAACGATAATATGGTCAATGCTTTCAAATACTCCTTAGGGTCAAATCAATTACATTACAGCTTTATAAATAATTGTATGTTATGTATAAATTTGATTTTTCTTGAAAGAATGTACAGTCCAGAGAATGTAATCTTTGTCAATAATCGTTATAATTTGATATGATAAAAAACACGCAGTGTGTGGAAGAAGGGGTAGAGATATAAACTGAAGGATATGGGAGGAATAATATGTGGGAGGGGAGAAAAATAGAGTGAAATAAGTAAAATTAAGTGATAAAGGAGAGAAAGAGAGAGAGGGTGATAGTGGAGATAGATTGAGGGGAAACGAGGAGGAGGGAGGAGAAAAAAAATGATAACTTAGCATCACATAAAAATGCTGTTTAGGGCATTGAAATTGCAAATATATTATATAAGTTTATCAGTTAAACTAAACTTGTGCATAAAGTATTTTGACATGAATTTAAATGGTAATCCTGGTGTAAAACATAGCCATATTAAATGGTAAGTCAAGGGGTTAACCATCGCCAATTTCATACATTTCTTGAGGAAATTGAGGCGCCTAGTCATGATTTGCCTCACCATACAGCAATACAATGGCTTTCCTGTATAACAGTTTTAGCATGATTTTTTGAACTTTGAAGTGAAATCACCATGTTCCGGAATGAAAAAAACAGGCACTACCTTTGCTGACTGACAGTGAGTGGCTGTGGAAGTTAGTTTTTCTCACAGATTTGATAACACACATGAATTGTTTAAATCTCAAGCTACAAGGTGAAAATAGGCTTATATTTGACATGTACAGCCACATAAAGGCGTTCTGACAAAAACTTGCTTCTACTTCAATAACTAGTGACCAAGAGCTACTCACCCACTTTAAGAGTTGTGAAAAATTATATAATGAAACAGAGATAACGTTTCCTGCAGACTTTGCTGCTAAAGCCATAGCTGATTTGAATGCTCAGTTTAAAACTCATTTTTCAGATCTAGACATGCATGCATCAGACATAAAGATCTTTGAAAGCCCTTTGATTGCAGCATTGAAAGTCTCCCACCTGAACTTCAACTGGAAGTGATCGACATGCAGTCCAGCAACGTACTGGTGGAAAAATACAAAGAAGGAAACTTGATTGATTTTTACCACCATTTTCCTGATGACAACTATACCAATTTAAATAACTTTTCTTGTAACTTTATTTCAATCTTTGGCACAACTTGTCTATGTGAATATGTGAAATCAACATTTTCAAAAATGAAATATGTGAAATGCAATTAACGATCAATTTGTTCAATGAACATTTGCAATCGATATAGATGACCAGGAACACAGATTTGAGCAACTAATAGGGGCCATTATGTCAGAAAAGAAACAACACCATACATCTCACTAAAACCATCCATTTCTTTGTGGGTTATGTTTAGATCCAATTTTATATTCATGTGTGTACTAATAACTAGTGTTATAGAAATAAAACTTATTTTTTGTACTTTTTATTGTTCTTTCTGCCCAAGATATATTCAAAAAAGTAGTAACCTTGTTGTGGAAAACAAAAAGTAAAAAAATCAAATAAAAATAGAAAGATATAAAAAAAGAATAGACATTTTTGTAATAATTAATAATAATAAATATTAATGCTTATTATAATGTTAAAGATGCTAATGATAATGAAAATAAATTATGATGATGATGATGATAATAATAATACCCATTTCAGATTTAGTGGGTGTTGTTCATAAATATGTATACAGCCAACATAAAATTATTGCTTTTCCCACACAATTGGAACGAGACTTATAACGTGATATATTTGAGAACTCTTGAACTTAGACACAATGTTAATTTTCAAATCTTGTAAAAAATAATTTGTTTGGATTAATTTTTGTAGTTTAGATTGCTTTCACTATATACAGGTATTTCAGGAATAATATAATTTAAAATTGATATTTTAAAAATAATATTTGCACAAAATCATGTTTAAAAATACAGAATGGAACACTGCAACTTAAAAAAAAAATTCTTATTGGTTGGCATGCGGTCTAAGCTCATTCATGCTGGTTTCTACCTTGAATTACGAATAGACGTATGGATTACCTTATAAAAATTACAAACATAATTTTATGTGGTCAAAATTTATAACATTTTACTAGTCCATTTGTAAGAAAGTTGGGGTATATACCGGTTTTCCAGTAACTAGGAGGTATCACAACAATATGGTGATAGCAACAAAGAATGCATTTATTGGTGAGGTCTTCATGTCGTCATTGTTAGATTACTCAACCATACTGGGTCGACAAAAGAATAACAAATATTAAACATTACAAAGCAAATTTAAATGCTTTTACAATCGCAAACAAATACAAATGGTAGTTAGTATGTATAGTATTATAAATAAGGTATTTTTGTTGTACTTTATCTTGCTACCATATATGGGGAGGGTGATTGGGGTGCTCTAGTTTTAATCACTACTTAAAGGTTAAAACCATAAAATGAAACTTTAGTTATTAAAACTTATCTACAATAGTTGAAAGACGTGTGTGTTATTGTGCAAAGATACTAGAGCTTTCTAGCTTATTACATGATCACAGGAACTAAAGTGCAGCGAGACCTGTATTCTTTAGAGCAGTGGTTCTCAAACATTTTACTCTGTGACACCCTTTACATCCAGTTGAGGAAGTCGCGCCCCCACTCCCCACCCAGTGTAGTATGATTTGAATTAAAATAGTTTGTTGGTTTAGTGTACTTATGTACATGAATATTTTACATTTTGTAAGGAAATTAATAGAAATTAAAAACAATTTGAATTAAAACAGTTCTATTTAAATAAATGCAATATCTGACACAACACAAAATAATAATAGCTCTTTAACGTTAGCATTTATAGCACATTTTTATGATTTATATCATGATACTATTGAGTTTAATTTTTAATTCATCACTTGTCTAATGTTTGTGGTGTAACATGTCTCAAGTAATGTTGATACTTTGTGTGATTGATCTGCTTGTTTTTAAGCGCAAAGTTTACTAAAACGAAGAGTAATATAAGAAAGAGAAACTCTCAGCTCTTTGGTGACCTCTAGTCTCGCACGGTATTTACCCTTCATAGCCGCCAGGGCTGAAGATACAGTTTCACACATGTAGATTCCTCTCTTACAGTCAACATAAATGTTTTTTTCTGGAACTTGATTAAATCGAGTTAATAATAATTTAATGTCATAAAAATTTCTTGCACCCCCGTTAGCAACTATCGAGCTCACTCCTGATGGTTGCACTCCACACTTTGAGAACCGCTGCTTTAGGCTTTGGTAAATAGTAACACCAAATAAGACTACATGTATTTAGAAACGGTAGTATATTCTATTTAACTAAATAGGACACACACTGCTATCTATTAACATCGCAATAAATCATAGCAAATGTTTCCAAAGACAACTTAGACATAAAACATTTATTCAAAGTCACTTGGCCTAAAGTTAGGCCAAGTGACTTTTAGTCCAATCTTTCCGCCATTATTCAGATATTTTCACGTGTCCCCAAATATTCTGGCATGTACCCCTGGAGGTACGAGTACCCCACTTTGGAAACAACTGCTTTAGATCCTGACAAGTTCTATAAAACATTGAAACAATCAATTGAAAAGAGACTGCTCAGTTAACAAGCTTTGGAGATCGTTAACTTGATAAAAGTAATAGACATGAAAAACTGGCCCAAAAATATGTAAATAACTTATGGGGAAAATGAAATGAAGCTCGCTGCCAAGTTCAAACTCAATGAAAGACAATTAATTGGGAGTTTCCAGGAATATGTATATGGTGAGACATTTCCAGACAGTCTTATTGCATTGAAGAATATAATCAAGTCAGTTGCTACATCTTCCAGTGAATGCGAGAGGTTTACTCCCAGCCGAATTAGACTATGACATTACTAATAACATCTTTGAAGACAACAACCGTCTTTGGTCTTTTATTTACAAGAATCAATGGACCACCTCTTCATTTATTTAATCCCTCCAAGTATGTTGACTCTTGGCTTATTTCAGGACGGCATTCTGCCATAGACACTCAGAATAAGGAAAGGTCTAGAGTCATTGAATATGATGAAAACATGGAACAACTGTGTAGTTTGAAAAGCATTCAAACACAATCACATTATGATAGATTTTAAAACATTTCCTTCTGTTTTTAGAAGAAAATAATGGCTTAAAAACATGTGTTTTGAAGCTTAAATGAAAAAAAATCTGGAAGGTGGCCCCAGGAAATGTGTTCTAGTAGCTAAAATTTTAGAAATCGACCACTATATATATAATATATATATATATATATAATATATATATATATATATATATATATATATATAAAACAAAAACTAAGTACCTCATGTACATATGTTACACTCGGACCAGTTACCATTATACTAACTCACAGGTGCAATATGTGAGCACAATTGTTTGTGTTGCAATGACATTCACCATCCCTTTTCCCGTCATGCCTAGCGCAGGGTTGTTGGGTTTTATTTATATATTTTTTTTCAGTTTAGTTATTTACCTCAGGCCAGACTGACATCCTTCGCAGGCTACAATTGGCCCGCAGTCTGCCTATTAAAACCACCGGTCTTTGGTACCACTCTTATCAATATACTGGACTGTTGATGACAGGAAGATTGAGGCTTGAATCTTGGTCAGATGTATTGAGGGGTATTTTTCCACTATCTCTGCATGCAAATGTAGATACACTTCTTTAAATTCAAATGTTTTCATCCTTAACACAGCAACATAATTAGTTTATATTTGTATAACCTGGACAGGTAGAGAGATGCAGTGCAAAAAAAAAACACTAAAAAGATATGTGTCAGCAGATTTTAGAAGCCTATTTATTAAAACAAATTTGTAATAAGTATAAAACTGCAATGTTCTTCACAGAATACAAGACTGAAAATAAAGTTGAAGCACCTCGGTCTCTGAGGTATAGAGATGAAGAAAATGACAAACTCCAATTAACACCAGAGTTTAAAACATTTGTTGCCAAGCATTTGTCAAATACTATTGAAAAGTAAGTAAACATCATTATTAATATGTTAAAAACAAGAATAACTATGACTTATACTAATGAGTTGCACAGCAAGAAAGTAAGAAAATATGCATGAGGGAATAAAACCTAGCTTCCCAGGTCAGAGTCATGTATGATTAAATTTGTTAATACAATAAAAGTACTTGTTTTACTGATGCTAAAGATTAGATTATCTTACTAATTCACTTATTTAGAATTATAGGACACTTAGTTTCTTGAGTATTCCAGGCAAATTTTTTGGGAAAGTCTTAATCGAGAGGGTGTGTGGACAATATTTGTTTGGGATGTGCAATGTGGTTTCATGCCAGGTAGAGTTTGCATGGACCAGATATTTGCATTGCATCAAGTGATTGAGAAATGTATGACAGTAAGGAATAAAGTGTATTGTGCATTTTTTGCGTGCTTAGTAAATGCAATTATGACAGTGTATAGTGGAATTAAACCTTGTGATAGGATGCATAGAGCTTTAAGCAAATGGTTTGACTTTGAACAGGATGTTCGACAAGGTTGTGTTATGTCTCTTAGGTTGTTTGTTTTCATGGCTAAGTGTATGAGGGATGCTTTTGAGGACAATGTTAATGTAAGAGAGTGCATGATGCTGTATTAATGGCTGAGAATGAAAGGGACCTGCGTAATACATTTAATCGTTTAAATGTGGTGACAGGCAAAATGGATCTCCGTTTAAATGTCCCCAAAACTAAGGTGATAGTTTTTGATTAGGACAGATCAGGAAATGATTGTCAGCTTAGTTTAAATGGAAAAGTGTCAGAACAAATGAATGAATCTGGGCAGAATGTTTTGTAAAAATGGAAGGATTGATGGTGAAATTGTCAGACGGGTGAATGCCTCTCAGGAAGTATTTGGATGTACATGGACTATAATTGTAAAGAATGAAGTAGTGTCAAAAGAGGTAAAATTGGCTGTTTACAAAAGTGTTTAACATCAACATTGTTCTATAGATATGAAGTGTGTGTTTGTCAGGAGAAACACAAGAGCAAGGTGAATGTGAATGGATGAGATATTTAAGAAATGTTTGTGGAAAAACTCATATGTACAGAGTCTCAATAGTAATGAATAGATGCTGAAGGAGTGTGGTTTGAAAGGGAATCCAATAGGGCTATGTGAAAGAAGTATCTTACTTTGGTTTGGGCATGTTGAGAGAATGGGTGTGGATCGGGTGACAAAGCCAATATATGAAGGTAGAGTGTGTGGTCCAAAAGGAAGGGGTAGGTAATGTAAGATGTGGTTACATATTGTAGATGAATGTTTGAAAAAGAGAAACATAAAGAATTTTAAGAATAAAAGAGCATGTATGACTCGGTGTATGGATGTTGTTGAAATGAAGGGAGCAAGCAAGGATAGTAAAGTGTGGATAAAGCTAGTGAGGATGATCTAAGTATGTAGTTGTTTACACAGTTTTTTCCCTGCCTGGTAAGGGAACAGCATGATTAGGTATGTATGTATTGCAATTTGGTATTTTGGTGTTATTTTACCCAGAATCGATTAGAAAAAAATTGATAAGACCTGCCTAAAGTAAATATTTTAAAACATAGGCCTCTCTTATCAAGTCTGATATAAAGTGTGAGTCAGTCAATTTATTCAAAAATAAATGTCATTTTTATAAATTCATCAAAATAAAATGTAAATTGAATTGTTAAATACATATATTAAAAACAATAAAATTTGTTTCCAGTATGATTAATTAATATGAAATGAACTGGTTTAAAAATACAAGTTTTGGCTTGTTTTCTGGTGAAAGTTTCCAAAGTATACTTTCAAACCCACTTTACTGGTTGAATTGCTTAAGTCATCGCTCTTACAATAGACTGGACTGCCGATGATGGAGAGATTGGGTTCAAATCCCAGTCGGGAGTACTGCAGGTGTTTTTTCCTAAATTATTTTCCACTCTCCCTCCATGCAAATACAAGTACATTTTCACTCAAGTTCAACCTTCCTCAAGACTAACACATAAGTGTAATTAGTTAATTATACATATGACATGAATGAGTAGTAAGATGCAGTGACACTTAAAAAAATATATCATCAATATAAGTCGACCTTGTGTTAGCACACAATTGTATCTATACTTTACACTTTTTTTTATTACAAATTACATGATTGGCTTTTACAATTAAAAGGAGAACATAGTTCACACTTTACTTTGCTGGACAAAGAGTTAATGGGTGCTGCTTAAGAAAATCAATCGTTACCGCCCATAACCCTGACCAATGTTTCATTATATTGGAACTCATAAGGAGGGAGTGTGAAATGGGCAATGTTAATTCCTAAAAGAGGAAACCAAAATACAAAAGGGATAAAAAGGAAATATGTAAATAATGATAGGACACTTAAATAGGAACATGTTAAAGTAATAACATAATCTAAGTGTCTTTATCATTATTTACATATTTCTTTTTTATCCCTTTTGTATTTTGTGGTTTTCTCTTTAAGGATGTTGTGTTTCACACTCCCTCCTGACAAGTCCAGATAGAATGAAACCTAGCTAAAAGGATTTGGTTGTAACATTAACAATTCTTCAAGAGGCAGCCATTACCTCTTTGTCCAATAGCAGCTATGTAAAGTGTGAACTGTGTCTTCCTTTCATTTTAAATCCATATTGTATTCATTCCTTTTATATGTTTCAATCCACCTTTCCTGAACCTTCTTCCAAATATAATAAAATGACATGATTGGATGATTACAATCATAACTGTCAAATCAGAACATCCCCCACGCCCATCACTGAGTTCTTGTCTCGTGTAAGCCAAAAACTTAGGGAAATAAGAGGATGTTTTACCCTTCATTGTAAACTATTTTTATAAATCCTGGATGAATAATTTATTAAATATTTAAACACTGCTTAGCCACACAACTGTGTTGGTGTAGTTACATGCCATTTATATAAAATATATGTATTGTTCTTAGAGCAGTAAAGCACTCTAAGTAACTAATGTTAATAAAGTATGTTTCACTTATTTTGTAGAGAACTGAAAGAAGTGAAGGTAAAAACCAGGGAAGATCAAAAGACTGCCGATATAAGTGAGGGAGTTAAATTGCTTTCTTCCTCATTTAGTTTCCTTAATGGCAATGAACATAGTATTCCTGTCAGGAGACGACCGCCGCTTGGAACCAAAAGAAAGACACTAAACACTTATCGTTCAAACAGTTCAAGTGGAGACAGTTATTCAGACATGGAAGATTTTGCTTCTGCTGCGGTCTCGCCCAGCTGGGTTATATCAAAGAAAGGCATCGATGGTTGGTCCACTCCAACTAGGGGAGAGGTGATTTCAATCAAAGGAACAAACACAAAATTGTCAAAGAAAAAGAAAAGTTTGCAGATATCTGAGAAAAATAATTTGACTATTATTAATGTCTCAAGTGAAGTGAACACATGTGACAATACCCCAACTTCTTTTATTGCAAACAATGAAGTGAAAAGATTGAAGAAAAGTGAAAAACGACGAAGGCAAAAATTGCAAAAGAAACTACTTAAAAATAATCACCTAGAAAAAGTTGAAAGTATGTGAGTTTCTTTAAATAAAGTCAATTTATTCACACTTCAATACTTCGATGCTTTTATAGCAGTAGTAAGACTAAACCACTGTTTAATCCTACTACTACTTCCTGAGGAAGATGCTATAAAAGCATTGAAATATTGAAGTGTGTGTAAATATATGTTAAGTGTTTTTACTTTTATTTGTGCTCTATTATTTTCTAACTATTCTATCATTTTATTTATTACTAATTGTTTTTGCTTAATGCACTTTATTTCATACATATTATTTTAAATAAAGTCAGTAATTGGCGGCTCCAAATCATTAAAATGATTGTGAATTGAAAGAGTATGTTTTAAAAAATGCTTTCATTGATTAATGCTGGGATCACAATCAACTTAACGTCCACTTAAAGGTTAACTCAACCTAACTTTACCTAAAGGTTCTCCTCATGTTTTTAAATGGAAGCGATCATGATGCAGTTGACTTAATGTTAACTTTCAGTTCGCTTAACATAATAGATGTCCTGGGAGGTTTTTCATGTTAAGTGAACGTTATATGAAGGGTATCACATGATCTAGCCAGCCAATCATTATGTGAGTTACATCTACAGAACTATTAATTAATTCATTTGTTGGTTTTATGACCAAGGTATACTCTTTAGCTTCAGTTCTAGTGATCGGACATTGAAACAAAATAATTAAACTAAAATAGGAAAGCTAAATTTATCAAAAAAAGTTTAATAATAGATATTTAATATATCGATTGAAAACTGTAAACATTCACAGATCATCCCTTTACAAATAGAGAAATCACAGATCAAAATACATACTTTAGAATGCAGATATTTGGCTCGAGTTGTTACGTTAAGTTACATGAATTGTAATCACACATCTGTTTTCTTAAGTTAAGTGAACCTTAAGTGAACGCTAGGTTAAGTTTAAATTAAGTTGATTGTGATCCTGGCATTAGGCATTTTCATCCTTCCAATTACCAATAATTTTATGAATGTCCTAAAACATTTTAATAACATATAATGTCATTAAATAAATAAATGTGTATTAGAATTGTAGAAAACAAAGCCTAAATTATAATTATTTGTTAACATAATAATAAGCTCTTTATTTCCCACATAAAATAGGTTTTTTCTGATAAATAATTATAAATACTGAAGCAGAGGCAAGCTTTATTTGAAGATGACCTAAAATAAAAGTCAATAAATCAATAGTATGTATTTTATTATTTTTGTATAACTTTGAGAAAGGAACTTATATGAAACAAACATGTTTACAGCTTCAATTTCACATTATAGAACATGAAGTGAATTATTGCCTGATGGCTTGGAGATGTATAGCAAGACATCGTAGAGACACTGTACAATAATGTATAGTAAGTGATAGTAAAGGAAGCCAACTTGAAAGATTAGTAAGGTTAGGCCTAGATAGGAACAAACATACTTCTCTCTTCATTTCTTCTTGTAACACTTCAAACTTCTTAACACTTTCACAGTTATATATTATTTTAATTTTTGGAATTATTCCTTTTTCTCCACCGTTATACAATGGAACTGGGGAGTAACCACTACATAATCAAATCACAAACGTAAACACCAAAACATTAGCAATTTCTTACTGACCCCGTCCCATACTGCCAACGCCCAAAACATGATCATATTGTTCACTTTCCCCTTACAAAATAATAAAAAACCTAAATGTTACATGTGGTTGGTCTAATGTAATAACATCAAAGATTCAGTCTTTCTGGAGGTTTTGGTCTAGATGAACGACACAGGACGTGAGGTGTTGTCTCCGGAATTTCCACAACAGTAGGCTGTATAGGAGTTGGTACAAGCCTTTTTAATGGAGGTGAATTGCCCTCTGCACCAACGTTTCTCTCCATTTGAGGTGATGGTGGCCTCTGAATTTTTTGAGGCTCTGGTGGCAGAACTGAAAGTCGTTCTGGGATGACTGGTGCTTCCCTGGGCTGCGGTTCTGTGTTTGGCACTTCACATGTTAGTTTCCGCAATTGATCTGCATGGAAAAGTCACTCTTTTTTTGTGGTTGTCCAGTGGTTGTTTTTGTTGAATAGTTGAGTTGCGTGGTTTACCGAAGCTCGGTTTTAGCATGTGCAATCTTGTTTTTGGTGCAAATCGCAATACCAGTTCAACAGGAGTCTTCCCAGTCACTGTATTTGTAGTATTTCTACAGTGAAACAACAAGTTCACTAACAGTAGGTCAAGCGGAACGTTGGGGGCTTGGTATACCATCTTCTTCAATTTTCCTGCTACAATTTGAACCACTTTTTCTGCAGTACCATTTGATGGGGAATGATACTGCGGTGACTTTATTTCCTTGATTCCATTATTAAGGCAAAACTCAACCAACTCCTCTGAATTAAAAGGTGAAACATGATCAGACACAATCGCATCTGTCATGCCTAATGTTCCAAAGCACTCTCTCAATTTGGCCACAGTTTCTTGCGCAGTAGCTCTTTTAACAATCCAAAACGAATAGCAATCAACTAGAACTAAGATCATGTGATTTTTTATAGTTTACTTAATTTATATGCACCCTTTCAAATGTCTTATTTGTGATAGGCCATGGTGTCAAATACTTGTACTGTCCTAGGTTTTCAGTAAAATGACACGTTTCACAGTCTTTTACGGTATCTTCAATGTCGGCATCTATGCTAGGCTACCAGTATATTGATCTAGCTAACAATTTCATTTTCACAATGCCGGGATGATGATCATGCAATTCTTTAAGAACATCATGTCTTAAACTCTTAGGAATAATTACACGAGATCCCCATACAAGCACACCCTCAACTGTGGAAATTTCTTCTTGTCTCCTAAAATAAGGCACAAGTTCAGGACCCACTTTATTTGGCCATCCCCTATTTGACATCTCTCGTACAGCATCTAGAACGTTGTCTTTTGCTGTTTCCTTTACTACTTTTTCCACTAATATTGGAGGAGAAATAGCACAGATCTCTCCATCTAGAAAAGCTTCTTCAAGGGGCAGTCTTGATAGCATATCTGCATTCTTGACATCGTTTTGATATTTCACTTTATAGTTGTACGTTGATAGTATCAACGCCCATCTTTGCAATCTAGCGGCTGCAAGTGTTGGAATATTTTTGTTTTCACCAAAAATTATCTGGATTACTTGCGCATCCGTGATTATTTCAAACTGTTGCCCATAGAGAAACTTGTGGAACTTCTGTATGCCAAATATCACTGCCAATCCTTCTCTTTCATATTGAGAATAATTCTTCTGTGTTGATTTTAAAGTAGCATTTTCAAAGGCTATCAGTTTTTCATCATTATCAATAACATGACACATTACCACACCAACCACATAAGAAGATGCATCTTTTATGACTTGTAAAGGTAAGTCCGGATTGTAATGAACTAACAAGTTATGGTTGATTATCATTTCTTTGCTCTTCTCAAAAGCTTCTTCACATCTCTTTGTCCATTAAAATTTCACATTCTTTGACAGCAAATTGTTCACTGGTTGTAATAGAGTTGATGACATTGGAATAAATTTAGCATAAAAGTTGAGTAATCCCAAATAGGATTTGAGTTGTGTGACATCCTTGAGAGCTAGACATTTTTGAATTGCATCTATTTTTATCTTTTGTAGGTTTTATTCCTTCAGAACAAAGCATGAACCGAATATATTCTTTTTCAATCTTAAAAAACTCTAATTTATTCCAATTTATCTTAATATGATGATCATTAAGACGTTTCATGACCATTTGTAGTTTAGTCATACATTGTTGTTCTGTTTCACTGCTGTTAAGAACATCGATATAACACACCACATCATCACAATGAAAAACTACTTAAGGCGCTCCATATATGCTTCAAACTGTTCTATTTCAGAGTTATATTCATTCGTTTTACCGATTATAGCCATTTTGTATAACCCCACATAAAATTGTCATGATACCGTAGCACAGATAACACTGCACACAGCTGAACTTGTGACTCAGCACACAGCTGGTCTTTGTCACCGACTTTTTCTGCATACACTTATACGACTGCCGCTAACGCCACCTCTTGCTAAACGTAGCACACAGCCATGACAATTTCACACGAAAAGAACAGACAGATTGTTTACTTTCTTACTCATGAATTACTGTCATATACTTTGTTTATCACTATTAAGAAACATCCCATCATTGTCACCAATTTATGCATTGTTTTATACTGGAACCGAGTTCTGGGAGTAACCACTACATAATCAAATCACAAACGTTGCTGTGCCTCACTGTTCAGTCGGCCCTTGTATCTTTCCTTCACACTTGGACAGTCCGCGCCACCCACCCTCTCTACTGCCTGGACTGCTCCACAGTCCATGTTCTCTAAGCCGTCCGTGACGAGTTCCCCACTCTACTCAGCTCCCATGAGAACTCCTCTTTCTATTGGCTCACTTGGCGGCCACTATCGCTCACATTTTCACGCGCCAATGGGACGCTCCCTTTTTTCTCCCATTGGACAAGGCCAGGCAGCAGTGGAGGGTGTTTAACACTGTGGTTCCTCGATCAGAAACGCTCATTCAGCCTCGGCCAACCCAACTCGGGTGCGCCACCTGTTTGAAAGAGCTATTAAATTGTCTAATGTTATGAAAGAACAATATTGTTTAACCTTCTCTCCCCACCATCATCCTACCTCCCACCACGAGTCACGTTGCCGGGACTTTCTCATGTTCCACCGCGAGTCACGTTGCCGGGTGAAAATATCCCGCCTAAATCAAAGAGGGTTATCATGTTTTTGCCCCAACCCCCTCATTTGTTTAGATCTTTTGATATATACATGGCCAAACACGTTGTAAAAAAACTTCATTCAGTAGTAAGCCTGTGTTAAGCTTAAAAACTTAATAATAAAATTGAATATTCTTTAGTTTGAATTATATTATGAAAAAAAAAACCTTTAAAAAAATTAAAATCCAAACGTAAATTGAAGATATACTAGTTTAATTAAAAAAATATTCTCGGTGTATACAAAATATTTTTAATACACAAGTCTGGTAAATTTCATTTATAGTTGGTTTGACACTTTTACAATGAATGAATGTACAAATCAAAATCGCTTTGAAGGTAATATGTCAATACACTTGCACCTTGAGTACAGCTTCTTTCAAAATATGGATATAAGTTCTTCGGCTCTCATCACACAACATTTCGTTAAGCTTCATGTCACTCTCAAAGTCTGCATGAGAAGGCATAGAACCAATTAGAGACTTTTGGGCCTCACACATGCGTCCTAGTTGGAGCAACAGTTGTACTGTGTCATCAACAAGGGGTGGAAATGCTCTGCAGATACGAACCAGAGATGGCAGGACTGGAGTGAACAACTGTGCTCTGCTCACACTTGGCAACACTGAAACATAAGTATGATTACCTGTAGGGCTGGACGAGATTGCAAACTCTTGGGAATGACGGATTTGCTATTTCCTTAAATTATACTCATTGTTCTCTGTCTATCAAGAATTATTTGTTAGGTTCAGCAAGTGAAGAGAGCTTGAAAGATTTAGAGAAGGTCATCATATTCTGGGGCGTGGAAACCAAGGGAGCAACTAGTTTGCCAAGGTCAACCATTTATGAGTGTGCAGCTAGAGACAGGGAGTAGAGATTAAGTGGTTGTCAAACAAAGGGTCGTGAAATATAGAGCCTTTAGAAAGTTCAAACCTAGAGAACATTTAAGGGGTTTCAAATCTACAGGAAATTTAAGGGTGTAAAATATGTTAGACATAACATTTAAAAATAATAAAATTTAGGAGAAAATAACATTCTAGGAATTTTAATACACCTAAGTCAAATTTAAGGGGTGTCAAATATTATGTTTTATAGTATCTTTTGCACTATGAATATAATTAAATTTAAAACAAAATATAAACACAATTTTCAGAATAAATTAACTAATAAAATTAATTTCCATTAAAAATGTAATAAATATAACTATTTGTTTGTATTATTCAATATTTGCTCAAAATTCTGCTTTACAATTTGATCAAAAATGCTATTCACACACTCCTACCTAGGCCTATATTAATAATTATGTTATTTATATTACATTTTAAAATGTTAACGTTTTAACAAGTCTTACCGTATTAATTTAAAAAATCAATATACATTTTAAATCTAAAATCATTCTAAAGTGTAATTTTTATAATTTTTCCTGTCCCGATCCCAATATTTTGACTCGTTCCTGTCTCACAATAAAAATGTCATTTTCGTCCATCCCTAATTCATTGTAGTAGGCAATTTTTTAGGCACCTAAAACATCAAGATCATTAGAACCAATGTTGAGATTATTATTTTACTGATATCTCACTTGAACTTACTTAGAATCTGAATTCTCAAGGGTAGTAAGTGAGTATGGGCTTATATTTAAAATCATCTGGGTTGGTTGAACAGATATTGAATCAAACTGACTTGAAAGTATGATACACTGTTTGATCCTGACCAGCCGCACCAAAGATGATTTCCCATTTAGGGGTTTATGACCCTACAGGCAAATGCTGACCTCATTTATTTAAATTAAATAGTCTATTTCAATGCTACCCAGTATTTGCACTAAACCAGAGTTCTTCCAGCCCAATAGTGATTGGTTAAATAATTGCTACAGTGGACTAGGCGATCTATATTCATTGTAGAATCAGCTTCTTTACAAAGTAGAACAGATATCCTTGGGTTTTCTAGAACGAGTGGTTTATCGTTGATAATAATACTCTACTTGTTTTAAAATTACATGCCTCAGATTTTAATCAATTTTTATATTGATGCAATCAAAACGTTGTTACCGTAATTGTTATTAATAGTTACCTATGAAAATTGAAAAAAAAGTTTAACTCTGTTGGTCTCTCCAAAAGAGTTTTGACAAGATCATTTTTAACATTGTTTTTCAGGAAATTTAAAACAATTATAGTTAAACATCAGGGACATTTATAGGAAACCACGTATCTTTAAAACCTTTTATATATGTTTTTAGGTATTTTTGTTATTTATGGAAGAAAGTACAGGAAAGAGGGATAGAAAACACTCCTTTTTATCTTTTTGGGGTTCCTCTTTTAGACTGTTGTGTTACACGTTTCACACTCCCTCCTGATGTGTTCCAATAGAATGAAACCTAGGTAGAGGGATTGGGCAGTAAGCAATCATTTTCCTTGAAGAGGCAGCCATAACCTCTTTGTCCAGTGGTAAAGTCTGAACTGTGTTATTTTATTTGTAAAAGCCATATTATGTTTGTTCAATTTTATATGTTTATATCCATAGTTCCTGTACCTGTAAACCCCAAGTAATTTGTACTTCTTTGAGCCCACTGAGCTTCGAACAAAATCAGCTGAGGTGATTAGATACTTTTTGATCATGCTCACGGCTGAGACAAAGAAGTGAATGTTCACTTTACCAACCTCCCAGCAAAGTGGCGAGTGTGTTGACAGCCAGCCTTGCAACGCTGAGGGACTTGGGTACAGTGTAACGCAGAGCTAGGTACGAAGTGAGGTCCACGGCAAACACTTGTTTCTCTATGCTGGGTTGACTCATCAGCTCCGGGATGAAGTCAAGACAGATATGCATCGAAGGGATTCCCGGCACAGTCACGGGTAAGAGTTCTCGGGGTAACCCTGGAACATGAAATAAACTTAACAGTTTTAATTGAAGTACTGTTGTTTAAAGTTTTACTTTTTTTTAAACATAATAGCAATGTGAACTAATTTTGCTAATGATTAGTATTTTAAACTAACACTATTTACTTTTAAAATAAATTAACAGATGTATAATCTTTGTGTGTTAACTTTACCTGAAATATTAACTTTGCAAGTCATTGAGCCACTTCCAGTCTTAGATCAGGATGGCCACTCAAACTTTAGAATAAAATTATAACATAGTTCCCGGTTTCCCTGGTAAAAAAATAATTTAAAAAATCCTGATTCTTGAAAAGACTTCTCTTTGATTGAGAGTTTGAACAAACGAATGTGAATGAAAATATTTGGTAAAAGGTATGTTGAACACGCCACCAAATTTTAGTACTTGAGAAAGTATTGTTAGTAAGTATTTATAGACATGCCTAGACAAAGGTAAAATGGGGTCAAATGGCTATATTAAATTAAAAATTGAAAGGAGGATAGACCTACATACTTACCAGGAAACTGTAGGCCTCATGCCTAGGTTATGTTATTAGAGTATTGGAGTCCTATACAATTCATATCAACTACAACCTTAATTATGTCTTGAAATACTTCCAGAAGGTATTTGTTCAAAAAATAGATTCTGACAATCTCCTGGTGGGAGACCTCCCTACGAGTCACCCATATAAGACCCCCTGCATTCTCCCTTAAAAATAAATAAATTATGGTGCAGCCAGAGAATTACTCTATATCCTCGTCTGGATCAGAAAGTAATTATTCCACTTGTGATGCGTGCTCAGCCTGATTGGAGAGTAGACAAGTTAAACAGTGGTATGTGTACAATGTGCTACACCAAGTGGTGGGGAACCATATTTGTGTAAGGAGAGGGTTGGAAAAAAAAAGCTCCCCAAAGGGGGTTTGGGGACTCAACCCTGAAAAATGTTTGAAGAGTGAATGCTAGAAGCTGTTTTGAAACATTTTGAAAATTAGACTCCTCTTTAAGATACATGGAGTGGCCCTTCCCGGAAATTTTTAAAATTTTAATGTTTCTAGAATATATATGAAGTGGTCTTTGCCTTTAAATTTCAGACAGACGGCTAAATTCAAGCATTTTTCCCAATGAACAAAATTCAAGCATAATTCCTGGTTTTCCCAATGAGTGGCCACCCTGTAGATATATGAATCTGTCTATTATTGAAGAACTTGTTTCAAGTTCAAAGAAATCATTATTATGCATTTTTGAGTTCAGGAAATAAAACAATAAAGGTCTTTAAATTTCAAAGTTTTTTCATTAAATCTTATTATTCTTCATTTTTTAAAACAAAATTCATGTTTTCTAAGCAAAATTCTGTTTGTTCATTAATACAGCAATAACATTAGTGGCCATGTTAATTTAGACTGCCATAAAATTAATGCAGTAGCAGTCAAGGTCAAATCTATGTAGCCTTTATCATCGTTGCCAACAAATACCAAAGACTTGTCAACAGTGGAATTGCAAAGAGACATCGTAATTTTATTCTCTTCTATGTAGACTTGAAAATAATATACCTAAAAATCCATGCTTTTATTGTATTCCGTTTAAAATCTAATAATAAAGTATTTACTATGTATTTATTTTTATAGTTTAAAAGTAACCATAAACTATTTTATTCAATGGCTTATTAAGACATTATTTTTATTTCCTTTTAGAAAAAAAAAAATTGAATTAAATAGTGAATTAATATTTCTGTGTTTTTTGCTATTCTTATCTTTGGTTGTTTGTGATCTTTGCAAGCCATGGAGTTTCTAGCTTCCTTTGTGATTTCATTGTATCTATGTTTGATATTGTGAGATAGAATATTTTATCAGTCTTCATTTATGGATTGATTTTAAATTGTATTCATAAAAAATATAATGTGTAAAAAAAGTGTTTTTAGTGATTTTTCCAGGTGTTATAAAACCATTTTTATGACGAAATTTTTGTTTATTTGAGAATTTTTATGACAAAATTATTTTTTTTATGACAAAATTTAAAATATTTATTTACCATAATATAGAGTCTCTACTTATCCTGTTTCTTCTCATGACAGCTAACATGCTCCTCACAAACGACATTCCCATGGCTTTCACTTTACCAATCTCTTTTACATTCAATGTCCACGTTTCTGCAGCATACGTGACAATGGGTACAAAGTACACCCTATACAACAGTTCCTAATGCAGTGCTTAAAAATAAAGTAGTTATTCTAACTATATCTATATAGAACTGCTTGCTTCCTTGTGTTGATGTATTTTAACATCTTTTTATATTATTGATAACTTTTAATTTTTATCTCTCATCCTTTGCTAATGCAGCACCTTACTTGAATAATGCTGGATTTACTCTTAAGAAACAGCACCCCAACAATGGTTAAATCAAAATCCCTAAGGCAACTGTAAGTAAACAACCACACACACTAAAATGTATCGCTTCCTATCGCTAAACAACGTTTTGAATAAACTCTAATAATTGTGAAACCAAAAGTGCCTTTTTATTGCAAAAAACCAACAGGTTATGGGCTCAAGCACGTAACGACATTAGTGCGTGATTGATTTTGTTAAAATAAATTCACTTGGTGCGATATTTTTGGAGAAAATCCGACGAGACATTTTGAGGTTAGGACGACGCCGCCACGCTCACAATGGACTCGACGAAGATTATCAACGTTGGACTTCTGGAAGGAAAAGGAAACTGGAATACATGGCGATACAAACTGAGCATTTGTTTACGAGGTATCCCCGGAGCGACAGACGTAATTGAAGGCAGGTTAGTCAAACCAAGGGCGTTGTCTGATGAAGCGACCGCGGCACAAAGAGCGGAGTACCAGACATCGCTCGACGCTTTTAATAAGGCAGACAGCCATGCGTTGATCGTTTTAACCGCAAATATGACGGAAGAGACACTTCAGAAAATAATGCGTCTCAAGTCAGCCCGGGAGGTGTGGCTCGAACTGCACAAACTCTTCGACGGCGTCTCCGAAGACAAGGTTTACAATTTATGCCTTAAGTTCTTTAGTTATGAAAAAGCCGTTGAAGATGATATCGCTACGCATGTCTCAAAATTAAAGAATTTGTGGAGCGAACTAAAGCAGGAAATGAGTAACGACGCCGAGCTAACCTCAAATTTGCCAGATTTATTTATGATCTGTAAAATTTTAGGTACGTTGCCTGAAGATTACTTTTCATTCAAGTCGAGCTGGATGCTGATGTCAAAAGCTGACAGGACAATCGACAATTTGACGAACCAGCTGTGTGCCTACGAGAATGCACTGAAAGGCAAACAAGAGTCATCTCAACAAGAAGCCCTCTATGTTAATTCGTCAAAGCAGCCAAACAACTCGCACAAGAATAAGCAAAAGGGTGACAAAAAGAAATTCTGCACCTACTGCAAGAAGAAAAATCACCTAGCAAAGGTATGCAGGAAGCGAATCGCGGATGAAGCACTTGGCAACAAAGCCAGCAACTCGGAAAATCCGGAAAAGGGTGCAAATATGATCCTGACTACGGTAGCCTCGACTGTGATGAACTTGGAGTGCAACTCCAAGTTCTGGTATGTAGATAATGGAGCAACAAGTCATGTTTCTAATAACAAAAATATTTTTAGGACGTTCGAGTCTTTTTCTACAAACCACACAGTGATCACAGCGAATGGCGTGAAGGTTGCGGCTATTGGTAAAGGCGACATTGACATCGAAGCAGAAGTCAACGGCAAGATGCACAAGCTCACGTTGGCTGATGTATGGTGTGTTCCCGGGATCCAGAGAAATCTATTCTCAGTCCTTGCAGCGCAGGATAAGAACAAGGAAAGCAGGTTCATCTCGTCTCCAGAGGTTTGCAACTTCATCGTCAACGGCGAAGTGAAACTGACTGGAGTTCGTGAGCGGTTTGGTGGACTCTACAGGCTGAACGTGAAGAACGTGAACGACATTCCATCCAATGAAGTCAACGCAACAGAAGCAAACAATCTTCTCCAACTTTACCATGAACGATTCGGACATCAGAACAAGCGACACGTGAAATCCCTTCTGGACAAGCTGGGGATTCTTGTCAACTTGGACAGTGAACTTTGTGAAGGCTGCGTCTATGGCAAAGCTCATCGTCTGCCTTTCGGTACGAGGTCTAAGACAACGGAACCGGGAGAGCGGATCCACACAGATGTTTGCGGTCCATTCAAAGAGTCCATGTCAGGATACTTGTACTTCGTCCTCTTCAAGGATGACTACACGAAGTTCAGGACCATCTACTTTTTGAAAGAGAAGTCCGAAGTTGCAGAGAAGTTGGCTCAATTCGTTGCGGAAGTCAAGACTCTTGGACACAACATCAAAGAGCTGCTAAGCGACGGTGGCAAGGAATTCGACAACAAGCATGTCAGAAAAATCCTACAAAAGGAAGGAATTGTTCAACGCATTACGATGCCCTACACTCCAGAGCAGAATGGCTCCAGTGAAAGAGAGAACCGCACCGTGGTTGAAACTGCTCGAGCAATGATGTATGCTCATGGAAAGCTGCCTCAGATGCTTTGGGCCGAGATGATCAACACAGCAGCCTATGTTCTCAACAGGACAGGACCTTCCCGAGTTGATGGAAAATCTCCCTACGAGTTGTGGCATGGCAGTAAACCAGGTCTGAAACATCTTCGGGTGATCGGATCTACCTGCTATCCACACATTCCAAAACAACAAAGGAAGAAGATGGATCCAAAAGCAATCAAAGGAATTCTCATCGGATACGACAAAGACGACGGCTACAGGATCTTCTGTGAAGAGGAAGGAAAACTCATCAGATCAAGAGATGTCATCTTCGAGGAAAAGGTGCTAGAGCATAAAATCGACAACTATCTTCCGGAAAGTCTCGACTCTGCTGCTGAACCAGTGGATTCAACTTCTGAAGAAAGTCAAGAAGATGATGACAAAACGCAAAGCGAAGAAAATGATGATGAATTCTGGGATATGAGTACTGCTGATGAAGAAGAAGGTCTAGATGAACAAGTTCCAGATAGTGCTCCAAGTCCAGATGAAGAAGCCATCGTCAAGCGCCTTCGTAATCGTTCGTCGCTCAAACCTCCAGAGAAATATCAGGACTTCGTGATGCTTCTCTCTAGCCCTCTTCAGGAACCTGGATCCTACAAAGAAGCCATGCGATCGGATCAGCAAGATCGTTGGAAAGAAGCTATGAGTCGTGAGATGAAAGCTCTTGAAGAGAACAAGACTTGGGAACTGGTTGATCTACCCCCAGGAAAAAGAGCAATCTCGAATAAATGGGTCTACCGGATCAAAACCAACGCCGATGGATCGATTGATAAATACAAAGCCAGACTGGTCATCAAAGGCTTTTCACAGCGGAAAGGAGTGGACTACGATCAAACCTTCAGTCCAGTTGCAAGAACATCAACTATAAGAACTTTACTCAGTGTTGCTGCCAACGAGAAGATGAGACTAGCACAAATTGACGTCTCAACAGCATTCCTCTATGGTGACCTCCAGGAAACCATCTACATGCAGCAACCTGAAGGACATAGTGATGGATCCAACCGGGTTTGCTGCCTGAAGAAAAGCTTATATGGACTGAAGCAAGCTCCTCGATGCTGGAACAAAAAGTTCAGCAACTACATCGTCAGCTTGGGATTCAAGCGAAGTAAAGCGGATCCCTGTCTGTTCGTGAGACGAAAAGGACAGAAGAAGATGTTTTTCGTTCTTTACGTTGACGACGGACTGATTGCAGCTGAAGATGAGCAAGAACTTCAGAAGTTCATCAACGATCTGAAAAAGGAGTTCAAAATCACCTCCATGCCGGCGTCTTATTTTCTAGGATTGGAAATCAGCCGAGAAAAGGACGGATCAATTAGTGTGAGCCAGAAACACTACACGGAGACCATACTCGAGAGATTTGAAATGACCAACTGCAAAACTGTATCTACTCCAATTATCAAGGACAACGATGCAGAAGAAAGTCCTCCAAATCCTGACTTCCCCTACAGACAAGCTGTTGGAGCACTTATGTTCTTGATGTGCGGCACACGACCAGACATCGCATATGCTGTCAGCGTGGTGTCCAGAAACCTCGAAAATCCAACCAACCGTGATGTTCAGAAAGTAAAAAGGATTCTGCGGTATCTGAGAGGAACGACAGACTACGGACTGGTCTACAAATCCAACCTGGAAAAAGGTGTATTTGATTGTTTCAGCGATGCAGATCATGGTGGCTGCCTAACTACAGGACGCTCTACCTCAGGAGTGCTCTGCCTGTACTCTGGGGCACCTATTTCGTGGATGAGTCAGCGACAAGCCTCTGTTGCCATATCCACAACCGAAGCTGAAATCGTAGCTGCCAGTGAAGCTGCGAGAGAGATGCTGTGGACCAAGTGGCTTCTGAGCGAACTTGGCCATCTGAAGTCGACACCTACTCTGCAAGTTGACAACGAAGCAGCCATCCGGCTTGCACAAAATCCTGAGTTTCATCGAAGAACAAAACACATTCGGATCAGACACTTCTTTGTTCGCGAATTGGTCACCGATGGGGAAATCAACATTTTAAAAGTTGACACTCAAAATCAGCTCGCGGACATTTTTACAAAACCATTGTTTTCAGTTCGTTTTAAATTTTTATGTAACAAAATGGGAGTTTACAAGTTATAAAATAAGGGAGAGTGTTGATGTATTTTAACATCTTTTTATATTATTTGATAACTTTTAATTTTTATCTCTCATCCTTTGCTAATGCAGCACCTTACTTGAATAATGCTGGATTTACTCTTAAGAAACAGCACCCCAACAATGGTTAAATCAAAATCCCTAAGGCAACTGTAAGTAAACAACCACACACACTAAAATGTATCGCTTCCTATCGCTAAACAACGTTTTGAATAAACTCTAATAATTGTGAAACCAAAAGTGCCTTTTTATTGCAAAAAACCAACACCTTGCAATACATACATAAAAATGCACGAGTTTGGCCAATGATGGGTCTGCGATGAAGATACGGTGCAGGAATGTACAAACTACACTTCTCATCTCTCGCAGTGCCCATATCAGCCATGGTTTCTCCTGACAACAGTAAGAAACACAGTTGAATAGACTTTTCCATTTACAATAATTGTTAAGTCAATAAAGAATATTAAACATTTCTTTAAGGAAAACCTCTTTTGTAGTAGTGTTTATTAGGCATGGGTGAGGCTCAAGTTTTTGAACTTCTAACGTATGATACACTTGCCCTTCTAACCTCATTTCAAGGTTTAATAATGACTTCAACCAATTTGAAGCAACATTTCCTTTATTATTTTCATTGGTGTTATAGTGAAATCAATTTTAAAAAGACAAATCGGCAACTTCAATGAATCTCGCTAAGAGAGTACCCGAGTGTATTTGTATTAGCGGTCAAAACCCTGCTATGGTTGAGATGTTCTAGTTGCACAAAACAACAATCTGGCTTTAAAGATTAGAGTTTTGAAACTTACCCTGTCTTCTTCAGTCTCAAGACATGCTTCAAGAAGTATCTGCAACGCTGCACTCTCCTGTGTTGCTACTAGCGCCGCCCTCAGTTCCTCTCGCTCTGTTTCGTTGCTGACCTGACCTGACCTGCTCAACATTGGGTACTCTAACATGTGCTTGGATAGCTGATTGCGCGATGCAGCCAAGGAGGCTTCTAGCACACGAAGCACTATTTCTAACACTGGGGTACACCTGAAACACATCATACAGTAGTTATAAAGCAATATTATAACTTATCTTCAAATGTGAAGGGGGGGGGCTAAAAATAAACTACTACTACTACTACTACTACTACTACTACTACTACCACTACCACCACCACCACCACCACCACCCCCACCACCACCCCCACCCCCACCCCCACCACCACCACTACTATCATCGCGTCTTACTACCCGTTCAGGTTGTACGCACTTACGCTAATGTGCAATGGTAGGGTGATTGTGAGATGAAATGGAGGACCTACAGTTTAACGTGGAATCCGAACCATGATGGTAGGCCTGGCATTCCTCACATTCACAAGTTGTGATTAATACACGTCTTGTCAGAGGTGAAGGAAGGGTTTGGCAATCAGATAATTCCTAAAAATAAAAATCAATCAATCATAGCCTTCACAAACCTGAATACTCTAATATCACAACGTAGTACTTGAAGAGGGTCCAAAACTATATTCTCTTGAGTTATGGACACTTTGATACCCTCATGAAGCAAAGAGTTTGTCGTCATCACCCACAGCTTACGAGGCAATACGCTGTTCAAGGACAGCCAAACACGCTTGAACAACTCTGAAACATAAAACCATACTTATATAATACTATTGGCAGCATGTATGGTAGCGCTGGTCCAATCAGGCGATCAACTATTTTGCCGATCATACCAATGCAAATTATTTATCCTTTGATTTGTAGACCGCCTCCAGATGAAAAGAAGGGCCAGTAACGATTTAATATTCCATCATTGAACTTTAAAAGCTTTGGATAGTTAAACTTTCAGCCACTTGGCGTGTGTTTTTTTAGCATCTTTAGATCTCAAGTAAATTTGTGTGCCAGCCGCTTGGCGGCGTAATTATTAAATTAAAGTTTGACATTTTTGGTGAATGCTTATAAATTATGTCCTGTTCAGATTTAGGAGGCTGATAATTTGATAAAGGCATATCATTTATTATTCAACAAATTGAGAGCTGCCAATAAGAAGCACTTAAATGGTGTTATATATTTTGAGAGTGTATCCTCAATTAGTTATTCATATCAAGGATGTATGATTTTGCCAGTATATTAATTATGACTGGTTTGAGAAAAATAAATAGAGATAGTTAATAAGGTCAATTTAGGATTTATTGTATCATGTGTTTTGAGCCGCCATTTATGGGCAAGAGTAGATTTTTTGCTAATATTTTATGTTAGTTATCTGATGTTGTGACTGATGCGAGGCAGTCCAGGAAACTTCCGCTTTCGAGCTTACTTTTACACTACATCTTTCATATTATATAAAGTTGTTTTGGCTATAACTATTTCTATGGTTTATAAACTTTTGTATGCCTATTAAATCAGATCCTTTCTTTGGAATGTTCATTTCAAATAAATTTCGAGTGTCGTGTGAATGCTGATGTCTCATAACGCTTTGAGCTGTCTCACTCGTCTCATCGAGTTGTATATATTATGTTATTTAAATAAAAAACTCTCTTGTTACTCCTTGACTATTATTTCTGAGTGGGTATGGGGGAGGTTTCATTGTACCTTGCATCCAACACCTTAGATAAGTCGGTTGCGTGACTGCTACTGGGATAAAGGTCCCGGATTTGATTCCCGGCATGGCCGAGAATGTATCATTGATGAAAATATGGGTTTTCCCATTCACATTGATAAATTAACGGCCAGGAACTGGATGTTGTGCTTGTCCTAGTCTTAAATTAGATTATAAGGCATATGAAGCTACGACAGGCTTAGCAAGTCAGTAGAGGAAAATATATGGCTTGAATAAAAAACTGACCCAGGCCATAGGCTGGAAACAGTAGTGGATGTAAATTTTAAAAAAGTACCTTGTAAGGGTAGAGAGTTAAAGGAAAAAATCCCTAGCCACTTTAGATTAAAGTATTTGTCGTTATTTACATCTTCCCAAGGAGCTAACTTAGCTATTCTCTAAATAACACACAATATCTGCATTTACATGCATAGCATCTTAATTTATGTATTTGATTGACTTTGACTAACATATATCCACTCACCTTGAATATTCCTGGGCACATCATCTTCAAGTATTGATTTGGAATGTTTAATAATTGTTTCAGCAAACTGCCAAACTTCATTTGGTGGTGCTGCTATCAATTGCTGTAGCATTACACTGGTTCTAGATGGACATTTGTGGATGTGCTTGAATGCTGAAATCAATTATAAAATATTCAAGCATGTGGTTAAGTTATGAACTCAAAATATAAAAAGAAAATAATAGGTAGCATCTTGTCTGATAAACAATGAATATTATTTTTTAAAAGCAATGGTGGTCATGGGTGAAACCTACCTTCTTCGATAGCCGATTGTGTGATCTGCATGTGTAGTTGTTTCTTTGTGAGTTGGAAAACATCTCGTCGCTCGCCACTGCCTTGTAAAATGTTGTCATCCAGCCAATCACAGACCAGCGACAAATGAGGAAAGTTAGTAGCAAGGAGTCGAAGAAGAGGTGAAAACAAACCTATAACCAATATAACGTATTTATATTTTGAGAACAAATTTAGAGCAAACAGCAAGAGTTGGGGTACAGGGAGTACATAAGATAGTAGAGGAATCAAGCGTGAGCTAGTATGGTCATGTAATGAGGATGGAAAAGGAAATAATCCCAACGAGAATGATGGAGATGAAGTAAGTAAGAGAAATACCTCAAGGGAAAACTATAAGATATGAGAGGAACAAATAACAGCCAGTGTGCAAGTGAGAGGAGAATATTGAAAGGACTAAACAAACTAAACTGACCCGACCACAGGCTGGAAATGGTTTTTAATGATGAGCAATAATTTCATTTACCATTTTCAAGCTCACTTTTAACAGTTGAATATATTAAAATGACTCTTATTTAAAGTCTTAGGCCCAATCTTACAATGTCATGTTATTTTTATTCGTAGGGCTTAACATGAGGTTAAGTGATAACGACCACTACTTTGAATTTTACAATGTTCGGTTAGGTCTAGCGTCCTCGTTAAAGTGCCCGTAAAGTTAACGCAAGGTCTACCGTCTGGTTAGCATTTTAACGTCCACATTAACTTCCAAACATTCTGCAATATTGTTTTATGGCAAATGTTATTATTCAACTGATGTTACATTATTATCTTTAGAAAACTTTGGACAGTTATTTATGGATTCTCTCGGTTGTAATATTGTCCACCCGTAATTAAATAGATGTTTCACCAATGATTACCTAATCATAGGTTTGCGGTGTTTTAAGTCTTAAATTTCAAGAATACTTTTGTACACCTCTTTGGTGTACATGATGCAGCGTCAACCTATCATTTAAGTGACTCGTGTTCAATCCCAATCACTTCCAATTTTTTTTAAAGAAGAAATTACTTCAAGTTTAACATCGAGATGAAAATAAAATAATTATGTGGAATTTATTCCTTCTATTTAATAAAGCTGTTTAGTTTGGGATGCCAACGTTTCTTTTGGTCAAGTTTTTATAGGGTTATTTATAAGTCGTCGTACGACGCAGAGCAGAGGTTTTTAATTCCTGAAACCGACTCTTATCATAACTATTTTGGCTTAGTCCTACAGGCTCTTCTTTCCTATTCAAAATATGTGAATTATTTTCAATGGTTTTACTTCGTGATTCGAGGTGGTCATTTTTTGTTGTAAATAGTTAATAGTAATTGACAATAGCTGTAGGCCTACCTATGTTTTTATCGTCTTGTATGTTATTATCTGTAGGCCTGAATTGCTAATATGGTACTTTTTTTCTCCACTTTCTCCCTTCCAGTACACATCCATGGTTAACTAAGGGTGGTTTTTATTTGAATTTTAAATTGTATGTTTAAAAATTTACTATGACTCTACTATTTAGATATTAACTATAATGAAGCTTAAAAATTATGTTAAAATACATGCCTGTTTAAAATAAACAGTTTAGGTATACCCACCTTTATTTGCATAGAAAAAAACATTATATATAATAACATGATGTGTTATGAACAACAACATAAACATATGTATTATACTTTAACTTGTTTTCCTAACAACTCCATAACTTCACAAAATTTAAATAGTTACTTACAATCTATTGGTCCAAATTAAGCCAATCAAAAGCTTTGTAACAAATCTAGTGCTCTGAGAAGCTTAATGATAAGGTCTAATGAAAGGCACCCGTCCGACTCTTGACGAACACATCAAAATAGTATTGTAAAATGCAATGCCAAGTTTAATCAACGGTTAGACCTTACGAACGGTTAAGTTACGAGGACTTTAACGTGACATTGTAAGATTGGGCCTTATGGTGTCAATAATTTTTAAAAACTTAGCAAATTGTATACATACATAAATACCTAATCACACTGTTTTGCTATGGGGTAGGCAAGAAACTGTGCATATAGCTCAAAAAACAACTACGTACTTAATCCATCTTCACTAACTTTCTCACACTTCCCTATTCTTGAATACTCCCTTTGCTTTAACAACATCCATACAGTGAGTCATACATGCTCTTTTAATCTTAAAATTCTTAATGTTTCTCTTTTTCACACAATTGTCTACAACATTTAACCACTTCTTGTAGGACTACCTGTTTCTTTTGATCCATATATTCTACCTTTATAAATTTTCTTCGTCACAAGTAAGACGCTTCTTTCACATTGCCCTATTGGATTCCCTTTCAAACCACAATCCTTTAGCACCCATTTATTACTGACTCTGTCCATACAAGTTTTTCCACATACATTTCTTAGATATCTCATTTCAATCATATTCACCTTGCTCTTGTCATTCTTCTGACAAAAACCACGCTCCATATCCATAAAACAATGTTGGCATCTACAAACTTTTATAAACTGCTATCTTTACTGCTTTTGTAATACTTCATTATTTTCAAGAGTCCACTTACATCAAACTAATCTCCAGACATTATTTGTTTGTCAATTTCACCATCTATCCTCCCATTTTTACAGAACATTCTGCCCAGATACATAAAATCATTCAATTGTTCTAACAGTTTTCCAAGCTGACAATCATTTCCTGCTCCACCCTCACCAAAAACTATCATCTTAGTTTTGGAGACATTTATACGAAGATCTATTCTGCCTGTCATCACATCCTAATGATTTAATGTATTTTTTTATGTCACATTCATTATCAGCCATTAATGCAACATCATCAGCATAGAGCAGCACACGCACAATTACACACACACCGCATCCTCACAAGCATCCCTCACACCCTGTTCAATGTCAAACCATTCAATCAACGCTCCAACCACCTTAATGTGCACTTTACTCACATCATACACTACCATAATTACATTTAATAACCATGTATCCACTCCATACTCTCTCAGAATGTTCCATAATACACTCCTATTCACCCGATCGTATCGCTTTCTCCAGATCAACAAATGCACAATAAAACTTTCTTCTTTAATGCCATACATTTCTCAATCACTTGTTGTAATGCAAATATCTGGTCCATGCAACCTCTACCTGGCATGAAACCACATTAAACACCCCAAATATTGTCCACTGTTCTTTCACTCATCCTCTCAATTAAGACTCTCCCAAAAACTTTGCCTGAAATACTCAACTAACTAATTGCCCTATCAATCGTATATTAACTTTTTTAGAACAGCGTCTTATTACTTGTTCATGTCATACACTTATGTACTAAATACTCTAATGGTTTTAGGTATTCAGAAGGTTATATTTATAGGAAGTGGGCCCGCAATTGCATGGAGGGAGAGTGGAAAATCATTTGGGAAAAGCACCCTTACTACACCCAACCTAGATTTGAACATAAATCTCCTTGTCATCGACAGTCTAGTTTACTACGAGGTTAGTGTATTAGACCATGTGGCCACTGAAGTGGGTACTTCACTCCTTAAGTATTTCCCTTGTGATCCCACAGCTTTGGCATTCTTCAACAATTTAATAGTTTTTGAACACCTTAGCCTCATTATTTCTTTCACTCAACATAAGTGTTCTTATTTTCTGCTACTTTCTCTGTTTTTTAACCATACAATGGTTCAAAATACTCCCTTTATCACTCTATTATACTGTTTCTATACCAGATCGTATCACAACGTTCATTCTGAATGCCGTAAATATTTCCTTGCACTCCTTGTTTCACTCTCTTTATCCACCTTACAGAACAGCTTTTTGTTTCCTTCAAAATCATCCTGCATTCTTTCTCCTTCTTTTATTCTCATTTGCTCCTTACTCTCCTTTGCTAGTTTCTTTGCACTCATATTTTTATGTCCCATAACCTCTTACGTTCTGTTTCACTCTTCACAGCAATCATTTTTGTTTGTATGCTTATTTATTTTTTATCGCAGCTTTTTTCACCTTTTCATTCCAACACACATCTCTTTTTAAGTTCCCCACCACTGCAGATCTGCAAACATCTTTCGCACACTCAACTATGCCCTCTTTTAATCTGTTCCAAGCACTTTCTATACAATTAGCATTTATTGTAACATTCCATTCGTGATCTTGTAAAGTTAATTTTTCCCCCAGAAATCTTTTATTTTGCGCTCTAACTTTTATCAAGTAATTTTTCCACTTTCAATCTTACTTGCTTAGTACTCTTGCGCTGATTCCTCACAAAATTCCTACCTAATTCAACAACTGAGATCACTTGGAAGTGATCCATTCCACATTCAGCTCCACATACAACCCTAGCATTCTTAACTAAACTTCTAAGCCTCTCATCATATACCACAGAATTATTAATAGTTCTCAAATTGTTCCGTATGTCATGTATATAAGTGAATATCTTTGGTCTTTTAGTATGTGTCTGACACAAATAAACCTTTTTCTAAACACAAATTCACTAACTTATTACATTCTCGCTTACCCTGTCATCACCATACTACTTCTGAATTCTCTCTTTGATACCCACCCATCCATTCATTCACCCTCCACCATAGCATAACCACAACAACTATCATATATGCCTATTTTCATATGTACCATAGAATAAATATGACACACTCCACTTCTTACAACATCTTAGCTGTTAGGCTTAAGTATTAAACCTACTACCTGACTTTTCCTTACCCATTCATCCAACCTGACCATAATTGCCAGGCTACCTATCACTCGTCATCAAAACCTCTTTCTACTTTTGCTTGGTTTCACATATACACAGAATATCAATTTCACTTCCAATCATTTACTCTAACATACTCCTTTTATTCCATGTTCCAATACCATGTTCTCGCCACCAGTTTTAACCGCGACTGCCCATCATAGCTTTGGTCATCCGATGCTAATATTGTACAGTTTCTTTTAGTAATAAGTTTGGAGTAGACCAGGTTACTAGCCTTGATCGTACCCACACCGAATATTCGCTGCTAATGGTAAGGATGCTGTACTGATTGATGTTGGCACATTTTAGCTAGTATACCACAAGTACAACTGTTGAGCCCCCTTGCACTGTTACCACAGACCAGTATACCTTATTTACAGACTGCCTTGCCAGCCGACACACCGGTGCCCATGTCACTGCCACTAAAAAGTAAGGCACCTACACACCGAATTCAGATTCAACCAGAAATTTTGACCATAACCTTAGCTAGCATGTAAAATTATTTATCAATTCCATGAGCCCACACACATTTTATCTTAAATTCACAAGTGATAACCTTATAATCTAAAATTAATTTACATAATATTTAGTTGTATATTATACTACATAGTGTATATATTAAGCTCAAAAACAGAAAACACTCAATGAGCGGAAACCCCCCCGACCAGAATGTGTTGTGGTGTTAGAGAAAACAGCACAACAAGAACAGTTGTGTCCTGATTGCTTTTAAAGAGGCAACTGACATTTAAATAAAATTCTATACAGTGAAATTCGTGTTGTGGCTTTTAAAGAAAATGGCCACAAAGTGTTTCAGCATTATGAAAATATCAAGATGGGTTGTGTATAAATAAAATGATAGAATATTAGGAAAATGGTAGAGCACAAATAAAAGTAAAAACACTGAAACATATTTACACACACTTCAATATTTCAATACTATTATAGCATCTTCTCAGGAAATAGTAGTAATTAGACTAAACAGGATGTTGTCTTCAGGATGCCAACTTTATTGGTATGGATGAAAACTTCTCTGGTGGAGTTGAAATTCCCTGAATGATTCTCTATACTCTATGGATGGTAGGTGTGCTGGTGTAGTCTCTGGGTTGAAATTAACGAATATTTAGGTTGGGTGGTTTTCTAGACTTTGTGATCCATTGATGAGCCAATTTCCATCTTCTCAACTGAGACATATTACATTGTGTCTTGTGGAATGATTTTAACACCTTGACAGTGTAGCATCCCCTCAAAGTTGGGTTATGATGGCGGCATGTGCTGAAACTGGTTTTTCTGGATTCTTGAATTTTGGTGTCATGGCGGTGTCATTCATTGTTTACGGAGAGTTTCAGTGGTGAGGCCAACATATTGTGCAGTACATTGTTGGCATTCTACTTGGTAAATTAGGTCACTGGACTCACATGTGAGACTGCCTTTGATGGTATAGATGGAGTTGGTGAGAAAGTGGCTGCTGGATGTGTATACATTTATTTGTGCTCTACCATTTTCCTAATATTCTATCATTTTATTTATTACCAATTGCTTTTGCTCAATGCACTTTATTTATACATAATATACAAAATGGGTCGTGGTAGTTTCCTTTTACAACTATGATGCAGTGTCAGACAATCATTAGCTAATTATTAGAAATGGTGATGGTAAATAAACTCTTTATAAGCTTACTAGTTTATTTAACTGAAATACATCTAACATGGGCCTAATTAAGAACAATGGCAAAGCTAATTTATTTTTGCATGAGCTATTAGAATGACACTTTATATTTTTCGAAAAACATTTGTCTTTTTATCGATGCAGTACCTCTTACAATTGCAGCTTACAAACGCCTGCTTACTTCCAGATGTTATCATTGAGATTGACCAATAAGACCAAAGTGAACTTGATGGCACAGTGAATCAATGAAGTTGTTGTCAGCATTTGTGAAATCATAGCGAGCATAGATCCACTTAAGTAGGCCTTCCTTGGCGCTCAAATGATAAAGCCCAAAATAGTTGACATCAACAACGATTGCCAGGACATTTCTTGGGGCTAGATGCCCTTGATCAACGTTAGGTACCTTGACCAAATTTGTCCCAATATCAACTGCTAAAAGTCCTGAGTTGGAGAGAGAAACAATTTTTTGAACTTGTTCCTCACCGGATTTTGAACCTTTCGCTCAATGTTGATTCGATTCTTCCTTACAAAGAAGTTTCAAGTAACTCACTGTCTTCACTGTCTCTCCACAAATTGGATGAGCAAACTGTTCACACACCTGTGAGTACCTGAAGACGCCTTCTCACTGATCACACAATAAACTTTGTTTATTGTTTCTAAATTTAATTGGTTTGATTTTAATTAGGGATAGACCCTTGAATTCTCTAATCTTTCAAATCCCTCAAATCATTAAGGATATTCGAGAGTCAATGATTCGAGAAAATTTCTGATTCGAGACACAAATCATTAAAAAAAAATTACAATTTGTTTTAAGTTAAATTTGTTTAAAAGCTCTAATACTACTTATTAGTGGTCTAGAACCAATATAATCATGGGATGAACTTAACCACCAGGCCACAGACCAGTAATTTAACACTTAACTGAATGTATCACTGTTATAATGAATGGATTACAATGAAATCTCTTAATAGGGACACCTTCGAGGCAGGAAGAGGCAGGAATGCTCACATTTCCCATGAGACAATGAAATTCCTGACATTTCTACAGTCAAATACCAAAAATGGACCTTTTTTTTTTAAATCAATTTTTGTCCGCTGTTTAGAGATTGCTATACATAAATATGTGTCTTAAGAAGTGTTCGTTTCTGTTATTGATAAAGTCTGTTTTTGGAAGGTTATTTCACTCTAAGAGCCCATGTTATTTTGCCAGGGAAACTTAAACTGTCCGTTATAAAGAAGAATCCACTGTTCACAGGTGTCCGTTAAGATATTTCACTGTATAACAAGGAATGTTAACATTTAGTTACTATTTGTATTTTATATTATATTTATATTTCCTCTTATGTTCATCATTTATTCCAAGAATCAGAATTTGAAGGTAAATTGGAGATTCAAATTAAAAAAATTGTGGATTCAACCCAACTTAAGTTGCTAATGAATTGGTAATATCTATCTGGTTCTGAATGCGTATCAATCAAGTCTATGTTGGCACCGAGTATTCATGTAATCTGAAAGAATTTTACATATGACTAATCTTCAACTGACAGTGCTTCAAAGCACAAAATAGGTCTATCACTTGTCATGTAATGTTGCAATACTTTTCTTTTCAGTTCAGCTTCCATAACTGAAAGGAATGTAGAAAGAGAGAGAGAAAATGTATATGCAAATCACAAAGAGAACAGTATTAAAATTTGATGCTGTTTGAAACATTTTAGGAAAATATTATTAAAGGAACAATGGCCAAATCCTCTCCCCCCCCCCCCCAAAAAAAACCCCACATTTTCCAGAAACAATAGGTAAATAGGAATATCACGCTCATCCGAGAGGACTAAGATTGCCACGGGCAACTCATCCATGCTAATGTTAACTAATCGTATATTTCCGAGTTGGATAACCTGGGGTATGTTTATCATTGGTATTATCAATCATGTGAATTCTATGATTCTGAAGTGAATTATATTATTGTTGAAACATATACTTTTATAGAAAAAATGCATTTGTTCCGAAAACAGTGTGTCATCTCTTGTCCTTTTGTGCCCCATATTGACATTTGCTGTTTCCAAACCATCAAACAGCTCCTTTGTTTGCAGTAATAACAAATGTTTGAATCATCATTTTCACCTGAACCACCTTTAATAAGTTTCTCTGTATCACCTATTTTCATGACTTCATATCTTTTAAAAGACCAGCAATGTTTTGAAATCAGTAGCCGGTTATTCTTTTGCAATTTCAGAGCTTCCTTCACTTCCTGTATGTTATCGTAATCCCTATTATCAATAAATAAGCTATCACGTCTTGCATTATTTAACTCATTTACGTTTTCATTCAAAGTCTTCTTCACACTATCAACAGACATGGACTGTAAAAACTCCCAACTTCTAGCTTTAATCACTCGCCAACTGACGAGAGCCAACATGAATCCTTCGAAAGGTTACAACCATGGTACTACAAATATATACAAGGAAGGCATGTGCGCATGCCCAAGGTCAACCGAAGGAGGGTATGAAGTCAGAGTCGAGATCGTGGACTAGCAAATGCACTAGTTAACACCTTCAGAAAAAGCAAACTTACCATAGATGTACTTCCAACTATATAAACAACTGCTTTTAGCCTGTGGCTGGGTCAGTCTAGTAAAATGCATTCATCTTCGTTTATTTTTCCACCACTCTTCCTCCTTTAATTTCTTCCATTCTTCTCCTCTCACTTGAACACTTTCTGTTATCTGCTCCCCCCCTTCTCTTTCTTGGCCTCCCTTGCAGTCTTTTTCCTACATACTTCATTTTAAACATTTTCTTCAGCATCATCTCTTTTTCCATTCTCATTACATGCCCACACCATCTCAGTCTTGCTTCCTCTACCATCTCATGTACTCCCACTCTTTACAAGATAACCTAATTCCTAATCCTGTTTCTCCTTGTGACAGCTAACATGCTCCTCACAAACACTTCGTTCCCGTAGCCTCCACTTTCCTAGTCTTGATTACAGTCAATGTATATGTTTCTACTGCATGTGACAATGGGTATTTCCAACTACAAGCATTTTAAAATTATTCAATGAGTGGTTTGACATATTCAATTCATCAGTTTGTTGAACAAAAGTTTATAGATTGAACAAAAATATGCAAGAATCAGTATTTTAGGAAATGTCTGAATAGAAAGAACGAAAAGATTAAACACCTTTTGTATTTCGACTGTAAACAACCGATAGCACATAAGACAAATGTACATGCAAAAAGCAATATTTAGTAAACTACTGTGCTTGATGCTCTAAAAATAAATGTTACACTAATAAAATATAGTTTCTCTAGTGGATTAAAGCAATAATAAATAACATTATAGAGAAAAGTATTAGTTTCTAGCACAAAACTTCACACAAAGTTCAGTTGGCTGGTCGTCAGTGACCTTGGTTTTGATGTCATGTACAGTTGCCGAATGAATTAGTCGCTCGCTCGTGCCTACCTTGTATATTTATAGTACCATGTGACATCGCGTTGTGGACTTAAAAGGAAACAATACCAGAGCGTGTTGTGGTTATTTTCTTTAGCAGCCTTGACACGAATTTCTCTGTATGGAATTTTTTCTAAATACCAGAATATATTTTGCTGTTTCTCTAACACCAAAACGCGCTCTGGTTCCCCCCCCCCCCTTCACCCATTGAACATTTTCAATTTTTGAGCTTAACATATATATACATTTTACCTGCATAGCTTTGTTGATCTTTCTGGGCTTGTTGAAGCAAATATTTGATTGGTATTTCAGATAAAAATTCAGGAGAATAGATCTTTACTTTACGAGCAGATGAAATAATATTCTGTGTGTTTGCCAATCTGGAAACATACAAGTATTTTTATTTTTAAAATAATATTACAGTAAGAATAAGAATGCTAAGCCAGCACATAGAGCATACCCACAGATAGACTTGAAATATATGAACCAACACAAATTATAGAAATGTTTTAGTTAGGGATGGGCCCTTGAATTCCTAAGGCTATTCGAGGATTTGAGAAAATTTCTGATTCAAGACTCAGATAATTGATTTTTTTTTTTAACTATCAAAGTTAAATTTGTTTTAGAGCTATAATATTGTTGGTGGTTCAAAACTTATTTTATTTATAAAATGACCTTAACAAACAGGCTCCAGATCAGTAATTTAACACTTAACTGAATGTATTCCTAGGTGGGCTGGGAGTGTGAGGGCTGGTGATCATCAGCACCCATAGCCTTGGTTAGAGAAGGTTACCACTAAGAGAAGGTCTACCTGAGGACCTATAAGCGGCAGCCCTGCTACTTGGGTGTGGGCCATGCCAGGCTTAGTAAGCCGGCGAACGAAGAAAAAAAAACCATACTCGAGAAAACAAGGTAAATGCCAGATTGGAAAAATTGTTGACAACCATAAGCTAAGAATAGGGATTCTGAACATTGGAACACTAAATGGAAGAGTGGAAGAGACGAATGGACGAGAGAAGAGTGGATGTCCTGGGCCTGAGCGAGATCAAGTGGAGAGGGAGCGGCATGAGAGAAGTAAGGAAAGGCTACATTCTACATTGGAAGGGAAATGATGAAAGGAGGAGAAACAGAGTAGGCTTCGTAGTGAGAGAAGAGTTGTAGGCAGAGGTAGTAGGGATGAATGATAGAATAATAAAGATGACAATAAATGGCAGAGGAAAAAATGGAGGTAATACAATTGTATGCCCCACAAATGGGGTGCCCAGCAAAAGAAAAGAACAAGTTTGAGTTAGACCTAGAAATGCATATAGGAAACGAGTGTCAGATAGTAATGGCGATTTGAATGCAAAAGTAGGAAAAGAGAAAGTAGGGTTTGAGGAGGTTTTGGGGAAGGAAGAATGGGGAAAGAGAAACAAGGAAAGTAGAAGATTGTTGGAGGTATTTGCAAGAAATAAAATGAAAGTGACAAACAGCTGGTATAAGAAGGAAAGAGAAAGTCATAAGATCACTAGATACAGTTGGGATGGGGAGCAAAAGTCGGTGATAGACTACTTTATCATGGATGAAGAAATGAAAAGGCAGACCTTAAACATCAAGGTAATACCAAGTGTGTCCTTAGATAGTGACCACAGGTTGTTGGTGGCAGACACAAAGAGATAGGAATGTTAGAGAAAGGTAGTAAGACAAGAAAGAAGAATATGGGTGTGGTGGCTAAAAAATGAAGAGGAATGAGAGCTGTACCTAAGAAAGGCCATAAGCTTAATACACAAGGATGAGATGTAAAGTGTAGAGGTTGAATAGGAAAGGTTTGAGAGCAGTCTGGTGGGAGTGGCAGAGGAGTTATGTGGGAGGACAAGTAATAAGAAGAAGTGGAAGGAGACACCCTGGTGGAATGAAAGGATGAAGGAAGCAGTAGAAGAGAAGAATAAGGGATTAAGAAGGAGTTTTAAGAATAGGAATGAGGAAACGGAGGAAGAATATTGGGAGAAGAAGAAAGGAGTGAAGCTAGTTGTATAAGACACCAGGGAGGATTGGATGCAAAAATGGACAGAAATGCTGGAACAGGAGGTGGAAGTAAGTAAGAAGGTGTTATATAACCAAGTAAAAAACAGGAGGAGAGAGAAAAGATAAGAAGTTAGAATGAGAGAAGATGAAGAAGAAGGAAGAACGTTAAAGACAGGAGAGAAAGAAAAGAAACTAAGGATGAGATATTTTGAGAAAATGTTTAACCTGGAAGAGGAAAGGAATAAGAATGAAACAGGGGAGCAGGAAGAAGTAGAAGAAGAGGAAAGAGTTCCAACATGGAAAGAGGTGGAGGGACGCATTAAAGAGGATAAAACAAGAAAAAGCACTGGGTGTGGATGAATTGAATGTGGAAATGATAAGGGCAGCAGAACAAGGTACTGGAAGATTGGAAAAAAGGAGTTATAATACCTATTTTCAAGAAAGGAGACAGGAAGAGGTGTACAAATTATAGGGGATAACGCTGATGCGCCACTGTACAAAAATATATGAGAAGATTTTGGAAAAGAGAATAATAAATAATATGAATAGAAGGTGGAGAGAGGAACAGCACGGATTTAGGGATCAAAAGTCTACTATAGACCTAATCTTTGCCATATGACAGCTGATAGAAAGAAGGTATGAATATGGGAAAGACTCGGTAATGATATTTATACATGTGGAGAAGGAATATGATAGTAAGGATAGAAATAAAGTTTGGAAAGCGATGGAGTAGGCAGAAGTGGAAAGAGAGGAATGGCAATGAGAGTGAAAAGCATGTATGAGCATAACAGGAGTTATGTTAAGACAGAGAATGGCAGGATGGAGTGAAACAACGAAGTGCCCTTTCACCACTACTATTTGTAATGGTAATGGAAAGTGTCATGAACAAAGACGCAGGAAAACTTGGGGAGGAGAGGATGAAAGCCACAATGTTTACTGATGACTTGATGGTATGAGGGAAGAGGAAGTAGAGGAACAACTATAAGAATTTAATGAGGACGTGAGAGAATGTGGAGTGAAATTTAGCATGGCAAAGTGTGAAGTGATGGTAATGACAAGGAAGAGGGTAAAGTCTAATAAAGCTATAAGGTTGGATGGAGTAGAGCTGAGAAAAGTACAGAACGTAAAATATCTTGGAGGCGTGATTGAGGAAAAGGGTGGAAGTAAAGAGGATTTAACGAGAAGAGGACAGCAGGGAGATTTGTTCTCTAGGTGCATAAGAGACCTGCTGTGTATAAGTAAAGTGCCCTTGAAGTGTAAGGAAGTGTTGTATTGGGCGTACTTTGTACCCATTGTCACATTTGCAGCAGAAACATGGACATTGAATGTAAGAGAGACTAAGAAAGTGGAGGACATGGGAATGAAGTTTGTGAGGAGTATGTATGTTAGCTGTCACAAGGAGAAACAGGATTGGGAATGAAGTTATCTGGGAAAGAGTAGAAGTACAAGGAGTGCATGAGATAGTAGAGGAAGCAAGACTGAGATGGTATGGGCATGTAATGAGGATTGAAAAAGAGAGGATGCTGAAGAAAATATTGAAAATGAAGGATGTAGGAAAAATAATAATAATATTTAGCACCGCGTCTTACTACCCGTTCGGGTTATACGCTTAAGTACTAATTACACTAATGGATTAGGAAATGGGAGGGTTGAATTTAGAGGAAGTGAACCCGCATTTGCGTGGAGGGAGAGTGGAAAACCATTTAGGGAAAACCACCCCCAGTTCACTCGACCGAGATTCGAACCTCGATCTCCCCGTCCTCGGCGGTCGAGCTCAACACGACTAGCGGGTTAGCCAACTACGCCACCGAGGCGGGGATGTAGGAAAAAGACCGCAATGGAGGCCAAGAAAGAGATGGGAGGAGTAGATAATAGAAAGTGTTTAAGTGAGAGGAGAAGTATGGAAGAAATTAAAGGAGGAAGAGGGGTGGAAGGATAGAGGAAGATGATGATGATTCCTATCTAGGCCTAACCTAATTATTCTTTCTGATTGGATTCCTTCTTTAGCACTTACTTTACATTATTGTACAGTGTTTCTACACTGTATTACTTACTATACAACAACAATAATAATAAAGTATATAACACAACTTTTAGTTTTTTAATCTATCTATTTAACTCAAGTGCTGTCACCAATAAAATGAAATCAAAACTGAAAAACCATCTGGTGTTGACATTCAACCTTGCAGTTCGACCAGGAACATTAGTCTACTCTCTTGACCTGATAAAGCTGTTTGTGACAGTGAAAGCTTGTCCTTAAAGATGTGTTTCTGTGATTTTTAGAGTTCTATCTAAATAATTTCTACTCCATTTTCACTCAGGTAAAAGTGCTAGCTATCTCTACTAATTTTAACCAAGATTTATCCTATTGCTCTATTCCAAATAACCTCAAATTTATTTTAAAAAATTTAGTTTTATTGGCTTAGTTACATTTCAAAATATTATTTCAAGAAAAAACAAATCAATCTTTCCTTTTGTTTGATAAAAATATATAAAACTTGTGTAAAATTTTAATAAAAATAGTTAAAAATCCAGATTTGTATGATCATAGGTTTTTGTCACGTAAAAAATGTCATTCTTGAAAATGTATAGCTTAGCTCATGGTATATGCGTGGATTTATTTGATAAATTTTATATGAAACAATTGAAGTACAAATCTTTTATATTAGTCAAACTCAAATAAAGCTTTAATTTCATTCAAACTCAACTTCAAATGAAAAATGTTTGCTACCACATGTATAGTGTAAATGTTTCCCAGATAAATTTGACTTCTTTTAACTCATATAAGACCAATTTTCCAACATTCTAATCTCACCTGACGTCGTCATATAGCAGAATGTAATAGAGCAGTAAAAGTTGAGATGTGAGGGAAGGTAATACAGATCCCTGTGATTGAGAGGCTGAGGTCTGAAACACGGAACGCATCTCGTCCTCTGATATGGGGGTGTTGGTGTGTTCCTGTGGGACCTTGGAGCTTGGGACCAGCATTGAGTTGACATACACTTCCACTAGGGCTGGTAGCACTGGGTGTAAGGGCGCTACACTGCTGCAGATCTGACTACAACATTAGCAAAATAAAACATCCGATGAGTTACTTTGTAGGAAATACTTTTCCAAACAGTAATCAAATTTTAAGCTTCAGATACTGAAAACCTATCAGTGATAAAAACTGATTTGAGTCTTATTCGGTTCGAAATGTCCTCTTGTGAAATCCAGGCACAATGGATTTTTCCCTTGATATTTTTAAGTACCTGTTTGGGCTATATGCACACATTAAATATGCTCACGTAATTTAATGAGAAATTTTAGAGGAAATGTACCCACAATTGTGTGGAGTGGCAAACCAGGTAAAACACCCTTAATGCACCCGCCCGGCCATGATTCAAACCTTAATCTCCCTGTCACCGGCAATCCGGTCTAACATGAGAGTGATGTGTTAGAACAGTGGTCGGCAAACTATGGCCTGTGGACCGAATCCGGCCCACAAACTGGTTTTATCTGTCCCGCAAAAGATTAAAAAATCACTAATTTCTTTCATAAAAATAGATGAATTACTTTATGAAAAGTATAAAGTTGAAATATTTTACTCATTATTTTTTCGAAGCTGGCCCATGAAATTTTGTTTCAAACCTCTATGGCTTGCAAATTCAAAAAGGTTGCCTACCCCTGAGTTAGATTATGTGAGCACAGGTGCACATTGCAGTACACTCCAGGTTGCTGATAATCCCATTTGTGTCAAAGTGCCTGGATAGTCTACTGTTAATACTCTAAGCCTGGTAAATTATAAATAAGTATAGTGACCTATATATCCAATCCTTAATGGGCACTTTATGCTTGGTGAATGCACGACTCTTAAGTAGCTGATGAATGCAATGAACAGGCAGAAAGCCAGGTATATTGGCATTAAGGTTCACAGTCACAGGAACCTTAACAGCATGAGAAGTCACCACCTAAAATAAATAAGTGGGAATTAGTGTAGCATCGGATGGTTCACTAAACACACAACACCAATATCACAGGGTGAAGCTTACCCTGTTTGTCTGTGGTCGAAGGCTGCGTGGAAGAACGACGTAAGATCAGCTAGACACACCTTCTTTGACCCAAGAGAAAAGAACACTAGCCTAGTGGGCTGGACGGCAGTTTAGCCAAGACCGTGTGTGGGCTGGACTTGCGCAGTGAAGATATTCTCTTTTAGAAGGTTCCCGAAAAGCCACGGACCTTCCCGATGCTTGTCGAATTGCGCTAACCATTGTTCCTTCGTATTCCAGAGTGTTCCCCCCCCCTTTATTACCCGTCATTCTTCTCCCCTGTGTTTTAGCCGTATATATATTTGTGCCTGACCCAATGATCGCCACAATTGGGACAGAGCTGGATCAGAGATAGGATAAGCTTCGGCTTCCTGCGACTTAAATGTAAGAACTAAAATTCAGTTTCGGCAAATTTAACTTCTTTTTTTTTTTTTTTTTAAATATTTCAAAATTCCATTTCGGCTCTCTTTTTTTTTAAAACCTAAATTTAAATATGAGTCTGACTGTTTTACTTAGTAATGGCGTCTAGTCGCCGATCGAGATATAATTATTTTGATTGTATCGATAACGGCTGAACTTTAAATTTTTATTAATATATTTTTTTAGAGGACTATTGTATTATTGGACTTAGAGTCCATGTTGTTATTTTACAACTCGCCAGTGCTGATGAGCAAAGACATTATAGATAAATTGTACATATTGAGATTCCATGTTGTTATTTTACAACTCGCCAGTGATGATGAGCAAAGTCATTATATATAAATTGTACATATTGTTATGTTAGTGGGACAGTTAACTTTTACTGTTATATTGATATTAAATGGTCTTATACAATTTAGTATCTTAACTTAGATTTCTTGGGGTTAATTTGCGACCTGTTATTCTTACTTGGTTATCTTGAGAACAATTACTTATAGGAAATTGGAGTCCATGTTGTTATTTTGCAACTCGCCCGTGTTGGCGAGCAAAGTCATTATTGGCAGGTTTACTGATTATTAGGTTAATGGTATTGTTCATATGTACTGTTATTCAGGTTTTTATATTAGAGGATCTTCTAGTTAACTTATTAGTATCCTAGCTTAAATTTTCCTTGCGACTTGATCGCGACGTATTGTTATGAGCAAAGGTTTAGAATTTGAAGATGGTATAGCTACTGGTAATTAATAATATGCTATGTGACTTTTGAAATAATTACGGCTTAAAGTTTTTTGTAAATTAGGACGCCGTCTTGTCATTTTTATAACCGTCAATAGCTATCATGTATAAAGATACTACTCTTATGTTAACTTTTAATTAGGCAGATTATCATTCCTGCCCGGACCCATTTTTGTGGGCTAATTTTCATGTTAAGTTCTAAAGCACTTCTGCATTATATATATATTGTCATAACAACAATGTTGATACTGAATAGTGCTGTTAAATATCGGATTGTGTGATCCCTAATAAATATTGACTCAACACGACTTATTCTGCTTTTCTTATTTTTATATGCCACCTCATGTTCTAGGTTTTAGTCCTAATGTCATTTATTCATTAATTATGAAATATTAGGCAGGTTGATGCATTTTATGGCTCTCTTGAAATAGACGGCCCCCTCTTTTTGACCTTCTCAGTAACAGGTGGGAGTGGCGACATTCAATGTGTAATGTTTCGAAAATACTGAACATTCCAGATCTTAAACTCATGGGCACTCACTCTTGTTATTTCCCCTTTTTTGACTTTCTCTCTATCTTACAGGTAGAGAAAGTATGGTGATCGTCAAAAAAATCGAACTCGAGATTTTGATGAATCTTGACGTTTCATGACTCCCTGAATCCGAAAAAGTGGTTTTTGAATTTCTGTCTGTCTGTCTGTCTGTCTGTACCTCCAACTAGAGCCTAAACTATTTTACCGATTGAGCTAAAACTTGATATCTTGGGTTTTCATAGGGTTGCCCCGAGGGGTTTTTGGAATTGGATATCTACCCCTAAAATTAGGGGTAGTTTACTGAAAGGAAAAAAGAGAAAAAGTCGATTTTCTCAAAATCGGCTCTAACAATTTTGATTAAATTTCATTTATGAAAATTAATAAATATTCCAAACAAAATGGCTTCTCTCAATATCTAGGCAAAATGGCTTTAAGGGCTCCGGTTTATGCGTAAATTAACATTTTTTATAATATCCCCGAAACTATTTGAGATATGAAATTACTTAGCATTACAAATATGTATATATATTTATAATACAAATATTTTATTCGAAACATATTTTTATAAAATCAATAATTTTCAATCTATACGCAATTATATATATATTTTTAACTTTTTGGACATTAAAGCTTAAGTATTGCGACCGTAAAAAAAACTAACCAGAAATGTTGATGGATGTCGACGTCTCATGACCTCCTGAACCCTAAAAAATAGTCTTTGCAATGCCGTCTATCTGTGTGTCTATTAAAACTTAAAATTAAGGGTAGTTTACTGAAGGGCAAAAAGAGAAAAAGTCGATTTTCTCAAAATCGGCTCTAACGATTTAGATTAAATTTCATTTATAAACATTAATAAATATTCCAAACAAAATGGCTACCCTCAATATCTCGGCAAAATGGCTTTAAGGGCTCCGGTTTGATGCGTTAATTTACATTTTTTATAATAGCTCCGAAACTATTTGAGATATGAAATTACTTAGCATTACAAATATGTATATATATTTATAATACAAATATTTTATCCGAAACATAATTTTATAAAATCAATAACTTTCAATCTATACGCAATTATATGAATTTTTTAACATTTTGGACATTAAAGTTTAAGTATTGCGACCGTAAAAAAAACTAACCTGAAATGTTGATGGATGTCAACGTCTCATGACCCCCCGAACCCTAAAAAATAGTCTTTGCAATGCCGTCTGTCTGTGTGTCTATTAAAACTTAAAATTAAGCGTAGTTTTATTAAGGGTGAAAAGAGAAAAAGTCGGTTTTCTCAAAATCTGCTCAAACGATTTTGATTAAAATTCGTATCTAGGCATTGATTAAGATTAGAAATAAACTGGCTATTTTCATTTTCCTATGAAAATGATTTTTATGGTACTTTACAGAAGGGTTAATTTCCGTATCTCCACAACTATTTGAGAAACTAAACAACTTATCATTGCAAAATTGTAGGACTATTAGAAATAAAAAACCTTTATTTGACATATATTTTTATAAAAGCAACAGTTTCTGAGATATTTGCAAATATATTAATACAATTTTGTGAGCTTTAGTTGTAAACATATACTACTTAAGTCTTGACGCAATAATTCTCCAATACCATAGAGTAATTAAATATAAGTATCTAAAAAAAGTATGTTATTTTTCCTTAAAGCTCTTAGGAGAAATGTTTGCACAGCAATGATCTACCTCCATTTTAGACTCAATAGTCAATATTTACATTTTTTATTGGTCAAAATGTATAAATAAATATTTAAATATCAATGCGATGACTTGAAGATGTGCAACACCTTATAAAATGTTAAAATTTAACCAGAAATCGAAATTTTAATACGAAGTGTTGACCCTTGTGGACCCAATATTAATTTTTTTTAACTTTTAGGATTCCTTAGATTTCTTTCTACTTCCTTCCATTCATATCTAGTAATATAATTTTCATAAATTGGAACATGTAAAGCAGATCCGAGTTTCCAAGCTGTCAGCAAATGGTTCAAATACCATTTTATTAAGGTCTTTAAAACATTAAACTGTTTGAAATGCTCTTAGGTGGACAAAGATGCGCCTCTTTTCTCATTGATTATATATCTTTGTATATTATTTTATGCGTGTCCTTATGTGAAGTGGTGATGATACAATGTACATTATTCCGTTCAGAAATCTTACGAGTTTATAGAAAGAGAGAGAAAGTCTGTGCGGTGCGCCGTACCATTTATTTTGTATTATCTTTGTATTGATTGAGCCTCCTCACCTGAGGATGGCACAAGAGCTGCGCCACTCTGCTACATTAGTATTTAATAGATGTTAATGTTTTGCCAATAAGCTTATTCAAAATAAGTTATATTAATAAAATAATAAAACTAGAGCTTTGTGAGATCCTTATTTCGAGCTTCATGCTGAGTTTTGGATAAATACTCGAGCTTGGGCTTGAAAGATTTATGGATTCAGAATTTTGAGCTCCTTGAAAGAAAATTGTTTTATTTGCCTTGTGTTGTGTATAGTAATGAATGAATTATTGTTTACTCTGCTCTCTGCTTGTGTGGTTGTGATTTGTGAAATGAAGGGTGTAAGAGGTGAGTGGAAGTGGACAGGGAGAAAGAACCAAACAAAGAGGGTATTGTAGAGATTGCTATTGGAATGTCAAGGTCAGCCATTGAGTAAACAAATGTTGAATGGAGGAGAGTATGAGGTATATATAAAGGATTTATAAACAGGTATCTCACTGTAGGGCTGTTAGAACACAACTAACTTAGTGCAAAAGTGTATCAAGTACACTTTAATGCAAATTTATACTATGTACATCTTAAACATCATTAATGTTTAATTTCTCTCTCTCTCTGGTAGGAGGTCAGCACCAAGTGAATAGCTTCATTGGACATGAATTTAATGGGGTTGTTTACAGAAATAAAATTGATATATTTGCACATTCAAACCTATTTTCACGAGTTTTTTTAAAAAAAAATTGTCTTTAATAATACTATTGAAATGGATCACTGTTAATTTTTAGGTTTTTATCATAGCATATTTAAAAATGATTAGTCCTGTAATTTACTAATTGATTTATTATTGTTATTGGTATTGTTTTTATTACTTTTGTTATCATTGATCCACTTTTTTAATGATTTAAAAATAATATATTTTAAATTTTAAAACATTACTTTTCTTTAAAATATGTCTTATTTCATTAAAAACAATCTCTTAAAAACGTTAATACATATTTGTTTTTTATTTATATAATTTAGTTTTAATATCATATACGTGATTATTTATTAAACCCAAGCTCGACATGACACTTGGAAGCTTCACGATAAGCTCAGTTGAGATAGACTTAAATAAAAAAAATTGCAACTTGTAGACCCCTACTTAAAATGTTTTTTATTTTGTCTTTAAAGCACAGATTAAAACATAAGAGGATGAAAATTGAAACATTTAAATGCTAGTAATTCCAATATCTGATAGCTGAATGAATGATTATTTTTGGTACTTTTAGTTCTGAACTTTAACAGCTTTTAAAAGTTGACCAAGCTTTAAATTTCTCGTGAAATTTGAGAAGTTATTTTGTAGTATTTAGTTCCTTTCTGCATTCACAAATAAATTTAGTGAGCTGCTGTGTTCTATATATTGATGTATCTTTGATGATTGTAATCAAATAATCTTTGAATTTACAGGCTGTGGTTTCTAATTGGGGATGAAAATCCAAGTAATCATGTTAATTATCAATCAATGTTTTGCAACTAAGGCTGCTTTCACAGGTATAGGCCTACTTAATTCAAGCAGTAGAAATAGTTGAAAAAGTAACCAAAACTATTAAAAAAAGGAACCAAAAGTAACCTATTCTATTGCACAAAAAATAAACAGACGGTGACACTTTTCATGCTTAAAATTTCTAAAAACTAAGGATATGACAAAATGAAGTTAATCGAGTCAAATGATCAATTTATTTGTTTATGTATGTGATGGTCGCAATAATATTATGGTAATAAAATTATAACTATATATACATTATAATTTTATTACTATTTTATAGTAAAGGAAATTGATAAAACTAAAGAAAAAGGAAAAATAAACTACTAAGAGTAAATTTGATGAAGAAAGCCCACCAAGGGAAAGAAGAAAAATGCGGGAAGAATCCAATACACAAAGGTGACATCTTCTTCCTTTCTTCTGTCTTCTATAGTAGAAGTAGTCACACACACATTTTAACACAAATAGAGTAATATTTCGGCACTGTTGCCTTTATCAAACACAATAAGAGAGTACAAATAACACAAACACTGGATTATTCCATTTTGAAGTTAAAGGAAAAACTGTTAGAAACACACAATGTGTGTGCGACTATTTCTACTATAGAAGACAGAAGAAAGGAAGAAGATGTCACCTTTGTGCATTCTTAGCAGTTTATTTAGTTCTATCAATTTACTTTACTATAAAATTATTTAGCCGTTGGGCCACCTCATTTCTATATATTTATATTTCCTCCTATGTTCACAATTATTTCCAAGATTTGAATTTGTGAAATAGTGGATCTGACCCATTGCTAGACAAAATGATGATAGAACTACCTGCTCAGTGAAGATTTCTTGGGTGAAGATTTGCTTCATACGAGTCATATTATTAGACCTGATAGGCACCTTCATACCAAGTGTGGAGCATACCAGCTCACAAATAGCACTCAGCTGATTGCTATGGAAGTGAATGGCCATCAACAGCAACATTTCTCCAAACGAGGCTGCTACACCACTTGCACTGTTACAACAAAAAAGTTATTTTAACAAAACATTTCAAATGTTACATGGTTGACTGTGGTGGTCTTGGGGTAGAGTGCTCACCTCAGGACTCGATGTGCGGGGGTTCAAGCCCAGCCGAGGTTGACGGATTTTTCTTAAATGGTAAATATCCGTAGCACAACTTCCTTTGGAGGGGAAGTAAAGCCATTGGTCCTATATTGATTGTGGCATGTAAAAGAATCCTGGAAGGTATGTGAAAATACCTTTCCTGGCAAAATTGGTAGGCCATTTTGCTTTGGCTCAGAGAAATTCTCGTATGCTGATTATAATCAGTCTCTCAAATATCTTTCACATTTCTTAATGTGTAAAAATAATTAAGTGTGTAGGAATTTAATTTAAAAACTAGAAAGTAAAGTCAAAGCACAAGAATGTAAAGAAAAGTTGAAGGCAAAGTATTTTATTTAAACTTTAACTCCTTTAGATTAGAAATACAACAATAACATAATATGGAAATGTGTCAAAATAAAAATAAAATTCAATAAACGCCCTAACATAGCATTTATTAGAGGGAAGGGAAGCACAGTTAGAAGGATTTTTTTTTTTTTTTGCCGAGCCTTTATAAAATGAGCAACAGTTTACTATTAGTGAAATTCTGGATTCGACAATTATGAAGGTTTGGAAAAAAAAAAGTTAAAACACAAATTTATGTTAGTTTTTTTTTCCATTTTCTAAAATATTTATATTACATTTTGTGAAATTATCACATTTTGTAAATTGTATTTATTACCTTAATTTACATGGTTTTGCAAAGTATATTATTTTTATCCAATATTAAACATTTTTTATAAATATTCAAACTTCAATTCGGCTTCGAGGATTTCTCATATTAATCAATTCGACTTGCTTCGAGTCAAAAAGGTGGACTTTGCACACCCCTATAAAAAATAATTGTAATGTTACTGTTTTTCCACAATTTATATTATTCCAAAATAACATGTATCTAAATTAAGTTTAATTTATGTTATTTTATATTGATATTAATTCAGCCTGGTTTTACTTTCACTAAAGAGCCTTTTGTTTCTTAGTTCAAATGAATGTATGTTGATAACATTTCTTGGACACACACCACAAGGGGAGGTCCCAATCTTTAGTTATTTTGTTAGCACCGCGTCTTACTACCCGTTCGGGTTATATGCTTAAGTACTAATTACACTAATGGATTAGGAATTGGGAAGGCTGAATTTAGAGGAAGTGAACCCGCATTTGCGTGGAGGGAGAGTGGAAAACCACTTAGGTAAAATCACCCCCAGTTCACCCGATTGAGATTCAAACCTCGATCTCCACGTCCTCGGTGGTCTGGCTTAACACGACTGGAGCGTTAGCCAACTACGCCACCGAGGCGGGTCAATCTTTAGTTTATTTCTCACTTTGTTAATAAGGTACCTACCAATTCCCCTTGTCAATGCTCAAGTGTGAGCAACAAGTGTATTTCTCATAACTCAGCATGATGGAACATTACTAATTTTTCAGTATGTTCTAGAAGAAAGATCTGGTAAAGAAAAGAGAGGTTTTCAAGGGCTTGATCACCCTTTTATGTCTTCATAAGATGTAATAATGTATAGAGCACAGACATGTGTGAAGCTATGCTCCTGGATTTGTGTAAAACATTTAGTAAATATCAGTAAATATTTCAAAAGTTTGTTTGTTTCATAATCAATAATCTTTGAGCCGTTGTTAAAGCAAAAGTTCTCAGTTTTTTTTTTATTATATCAACAACAAACCTACAACGATGGCAATGGATATGGAAAACGTGTGAAGAGACATGAGTGTATGTGCCCTAATCAGGAATTTACTAATAATTATGTTTTGTTAAAATGTTGTAATATTAATAATATGACAGTTTTTTTTAATCCTAAGATAATGCTTAAACAATGTGGTGTCTAGACGTGTGTTCTAACATTTTATTCATGTACTCTGAGAACCTAAGGCGTGTCATCTACCGATATATAAAGGTTATTAAAAGATGTGTTTCATTAAAGAATGTTTAATATTTATTCAATAACAACATTGCAGATAAATAATAAAACATAACATTTTCATGTGGTAGTGAGTAACTGTCTCTTTTAGTAGTGCTTTTAGAATTGTCAACAAATCACGAGGCAATTGCATGTCATATTTTTTATAGTGGTTAAATTGCTGCTCAATCGCAAGGCTAGTTTGTCTTGATATTTTCATAATACTTAACTGAGTGTTAAGAATTTTATGAAAAAAATTCAAGCAATTATTTGAAATGCTTCAAAATTTCAAATATTCTAAGGTTTTTAGTGTCAAACTTTTGTCGAAGTTTTTATTGTTTCAACATGTTTTCAAATTTATAATAAGAAAGTGTAGAAACACTGATCTTTGCTATAAGACAGCTGATGGAAAGGAGCTATAAATTTGGGAAAGACTTTGCAATGGTATTTATGGATGTGGAGAAAGAATATGATAGAGGAAAGAAGAGTTGTTATAATGCGAGAGAAAAGCATGTATGAGGATAACAGGAATTGTGTTAAGAGGGAGAGGACCGCGTCTGAAGTGATGGTAATGACAAGGAAGAAGATAAAGCCTTGTAAAGCTATAAAGTTTGATGAAGTAGAGCTGAGAAAAGTACAAAATGTAAAATATCTTGGAAGCATGATTGAGGTGAAAGGAGATAGGATCTAATGAGAAGAGGACAGCAGGGAGAGATCTGCTATGGAGAAAACAAGTCCCCTTGAAGTGTAAGGAAGTATTGTACAGGGCGTACTTTGTACCCATTGTCACATTTGCAGCAGAAACATGGACAATTAATGTAAGTGAAACTAGGAAAGTGGAGGCCATGGGAATGAAGTTTGTGAGGAGTATGTATGTTAGATGTCACGAGGAGAAAAAGGATAAAGAATGAAGTTATCTGGGAAAGAGTGGGAGTAGAGGGGCTATATGAAATAGTAGAGAAAGAAAGACTGAGATAGTATGGGCATAATATGAGGGTGGAAAAGGAGAGGATGCCAAAGAAAATGATGGAAATGAAGTATGTAGGAAAATACACCAAGAAAGGCCAAAAAAAGATGGAAGAAGCAAATAACAGAAAATGGGCATGTGAGAGGAGAAGAGTGGAAGCAATAAAAGAAGAAAGATTGGTAGAAGGATACAGGAAGATGGAGAAATTTTACTAATCTAGCCCGGCCACAGGCTGGAAACAGTTGATGAAGATGAAAAACACTGTACATTAATGTAAAGTGAGTGGTAGTAAAAGAAGCCAACCTGAAAGGATGGTTAAATTAGGCCTATATATAGACAAACACACTTATGTCCCCTATCTAGGCCCAACTGTCCCAACCTAGGCATAGCCTAGCTATCCTTTCAGGAAAGATTATTTCACTATCCCTTGCTCTTATTGCACATTAATGTTGTGTTTCTACACTGTCTTATTATAAATTTACAAGCCACTTACCCGCCTCGGTGGCGTAGTTAGCTAATGTGCCAGTCGTGTTGAGCCAGACCACCAAGGATCGGGGAGATCGAGGTTCGAATCTTGGTCAGGTGAACTTGGGGTGGTTTTTCCTAAATGGTTTTTCACTCTCCCTCCACATAAATGCGGGTTCACTTCCTCTAAATTCAACCTTCCCAATTCCTAATCCATTAGTGTAATTAGTACTTAAGCGTATAACCCGAACGGGTAGTAAGACGCGGTGCTAAATAAATAAATACAAGCCATTAGGCAATAATTCAAATTGTTTTCAGAGATAGTTTAGACAAAAAGGTGTTGAGTTTTAATTTTGGATATGACTTTTTGAAGTTTTGTACTCTCTGAATGGTAATGTTATCTAACAAGTATGTTCTAGCTACAATTTAATAAAATTCCAGAAGTCCACCTAAATTTCAACACTCTTAGACAAAAGAGGACTTGAATTATTTCAGAGCATCTTGACTATAGTGTATATATTTCCCTCCTCCACACTTCCATAAAAAAATCATGTATTCATAAAATTAATTAGAGATGAGGATGATGTTAATGAAATTCCCAGGAGCTGCCAAATGTATTTGTTACAAAATAAAATGGCCAGAAAAGGTTTCGTTTAAAAAGAAGCTTAGCAAAATTAGGTCAGTTAGACAAAGAATTATTTAAAAAGTGGCCAACCACATATACTTACACATAACAGTCTGTGTTACATATATTTTTAATATTTGTCCAAAAGTGAAAATAACTTAAAAGGTATGTGTGGACTTACGAAACTCTTCATATAATGTTTTATTTTAAGGTTATTTGTTAAATATTAATTTATTCCCCAAAACATTTTTTATTAGCAAAATTAAGTGGATTCAAATTTTGTTTGCAAAAATAAAAAAAAAATATTTTTTTGTTACCTTTCAAAGTAAGCTTCTTCTCGAACCAGCCACTGAACCCACTCAATGCTGCACTTTTCGTGCTCTTGTTGACCAATGAGAGATGGGCAGGCAATGAGCATGCATAGTCCCAAAGACACAAAGCGCACTCCTGCGGGTGACGGAGGAGGGTGAGACGTCACAAGTTGAACAATGAGTGAGACTTCTTCTTCTTGAAATCTGGAACATTCATTTTTCACATGATGTTTCATCATAAAAATGATTGATTGGTACAAATAATTATACAAGGAGGAAATTATAAGAACAAAATATGGGAGAAAGTAGAGGGAACAAACACAATAATATGTCAATTTCAGTAAAAAGAGAAACACTGCTCACACATTAAATTGCTGCCACTGGACAAACAGGTAAGGATTCCATTTAAAGAAAATCAACAGTAAGTTGCCACCAGAATCTTGACCCTAGATTTTGTTTTACTAAAACTTTACAAGAAAATGTGTGAAAAGTGATGCACAACTTCCTTAAAGAGGAAAATAGTCAGGATTATTAAATTCTATAACTAACTATAATGTAACTTGCAAAGACAGAAAACAGAACTTGAGATAAAATGAGACTCTTTCACAATTGAACTTCTGAGTGTCATGATTGGTTGGATTGAACACAGAGGTCTTGCTCTTGAACAAGTGGTTTGGAAGAGAATGTCATTCAATAATTCTTGGGTGTGCAGCTTTCAGCTTGAATTAAGCAGGGAAACCTTAAATATAATTTGTCACATAGCAAGTGTAGTACACCTTCCTATTCCCCTGTTGTTGGGTTTGGTTCAATCCAAGCTAGCTGACTTTGAGCAACTTATAAGAATTAAAATCTGAGAGTATCTTTCTTTTGTTAGTAAATAAATTAAATGTTATTTTATCTTTTTTATTTCAAGTATCCAAAAAGTCTCTTGTCATAAATAATACATTTTCTCAACTTTAAAGAATATTTCAGCCAACATTAATGTAAAATGAGCAGATATACATCAGGTCCTCTTTAAGTCATCTAACAATTCCATATGATTAAAAGAAAATGATAGAATATTAGGAAAATGGTAGAGCACAAATAAAAGTAACAACACTGACACATATTTACACACACTTCAATATTTCGATGCTATTGTAGCATCTTCCTCAGGAAGTAGTAAATACTACTTTCGATGCTATTGTAGCATCTTCCTCAGGAAGTAGTAATTACTACTTTTGATGCTATTATAGCATCTTCCTCAGGAAGTAGTAATTACTACTTTCGATGCTATTGTAGCATCTTCCACAGTCTAATTACTACAACTTCCTAAGGAAGATGCTACAATAGCATTGAAATATAAGTGTGTGTAAATATGTGTCAGTGTTGTTACTTTTATTTGTGCTCTACCATTTTCCTAATATTCTATCATTTTCTTTATCACTAAATGTTTTTTGTTCAATGCACTTTTTTCATACATCATATGATTAAAAGGTAATTTCCCTGTGTATAAAAGAAGCTTGTCCCTGAGGTAATGGCCGATTTGCAGTTTGGGCTGATTTTTCTGTATACAAATGTTCATTTCCTTGATTTTTTTTTTAAAAAAGGGGGTTTCCTTCGGTTGTGAGACTTTGAACAGATGTTTCAGAATAAAAAGTGATGTTAAGATGTGAGTTGCACACGCTGCCAAATTACAGTACTTGAACAATTTATTTTTAAACTTTGTGGCTATAAAATTGCAGAACAAAGGCGTGAAAAAGCATTTATTTTGAATAACAAATAAAGATAAGTTCAACTTCCATGATATCTGTATTTTTTTTACCTCTATGTTAACAATTAGCGAACTGCAATCCTCGTGGGCCCAAGAGTTGTGGAGCTACCCTAAAAATACTAGCACTCACAGAAGGAATCAAAGGCTTACTTGCTTTCTTTGTGCACCACTTCTTATAACTCGTTTTGGGCTATTCGTATATTTGAACTAATGGGATAGGGATGAAGAAGGTAAAATTTAGAGGAGATAAAGGTGCACTTTTGTGGAGATTGAAAAGCCCTTTAGAATAAAAAAAACCCACATTAGAGTGTGGGCAGAAAATTGAACATTTGGTTCAAAGACACAATGTCAGCTCTTGGTTACAGAATGAGCCCGACACATGTTGAAAAAAGTTGTGAGCTCTAGCGAAACTAGATGATGAAAAGTTACATTAACTAAAATTACTGCAATAATACATATAGTAGGGATAAGAAAATTAATAAGACACAGTCCTTATTTAAAAGTTTTTGTCAGTTCTGAGAATCAAAACCAAAACATTTAGTTCACCACACAGATGTGCTTTCGACTAAGCTAGGGTGGTGGACAACTAACTAATAATCAGAATCTCTTTACCTACAGTGGCCAAATTTTCCATTAAATGGACAAAACATATTAAAAATAGCAAATAAACAAATAAATTATAAGTTTTTTTAATTATACAATGATGTAAAGTAGTTAATTGATAGTGAAGGAAGCCAACCTGAAAGGAAAGCTAGGTTAGGCCTGGATAGAAAAACACACTTCTCTCTTCATGTTGTCTTAAACTTTTACACTTCCTACTTCTTTAAAACTTCCACAGTTGCACATTAGTTTGAATTTTTAGAAATATTCCTTTTTCATATGAAGACACACATTAAAAACGCACAAAACACAAAGAAAAACATGGTATGGAGCTAAATGCTTTTTGAATAATTTAAAATATAAATGAAAACTTGCAATGTTGTCAAATAGATTCAACATAATGGAGGCATCAATAGATACATAGCGTGTTGAAAAATTAATAATTAAAAATAACTTTAAGACTAACAAAGACAATAAATTACTTGAAATAATAATAATAATGTCTTTAATTAGGCAAAGTTAAGGTCAGCGCCTTTTCTTACACTTAACTCACTGTATCCTTTGGATTGAAATTAACGAATATTTAGGTTGGGTGGTTTTCAAGACTTTGTGATCCATTGATGTGCCAGTTCCCATCTTCTCAACTGAGACATATTACATTGTGTCTTGTGGAATGATTTTAACATCTTGACAGTGTAGCAGTCCTCAAGGTTGAGGTTATGAGTGGTGGCATGTGCTGAAACTGGTTTTTCTGGAATATTGATTTTGGTGTCATGGCGGTGTCCATTCATTCGTTTACGGAGAGTTTCAGTGGTGAGGCCAACATATTGTGCAGTACATTGTTGACATTCTAGTTGGTAAATTAGGTTACTGGACTCACATGTGTGACTGCCTTTGATGGTATAGATGGAGTTGGTGATGTTGCTAGAGAAAATGGCTGCTGGATGGTGTATTTGGCAGGTTTTCCAAGCTCAATGATGATAATTATAATGGTAGTAATAGTAGTACTTTTAATTATTATTTTTATTTATTGGTTTGAATTAGGAGGGATAGCCAGCACACTTACCTTGGTGATACTGGAGTAGAAATTGTTTAGATAGAACACTAAAAAAAACATAAACCCATTTTTAAGGACAAACTTTCACTGTCACAGACAGCTTCATCAGGTCAAGAGAGTAGAATGATGAATGTGGTTGAACTGCAAGGTTGACTGTCCTTAAAATGTGTTTGTGTGTTTTTTAGTGTTCTATCTTAACAATTTCTACTCCAGTATCACCAAGATAAGTGTGCTGGCTATCCCTCCTAATCCAAACCAAGATTTAGCCTAGTGCTTTATTCCAAATATTTTTATTTATTGTATTTTTTAAATTTTCTTTTGTTTATTATTATTATTATTATTATTATTATTATTTCAAGTATAGCCTATGTTGGTCATCATAATCATCAAATGTTTCCGGCCCGTGGCCGGGTCAGTTCAGTCAACAAGTTGGTCTTAAGTTATTTTTAAATATTAATTTTTCAGCAAGTTATCTACCATATTTCTTTGATTCTAAGAAACCATCAATTGTCAGATGCACCTTAATTTTTCAGTACCACCAACAAAAAAAACCCTTTGATTCTAAGAAAATAAATAAAAAGCTAAAATATCTTATTTATATCAGAAATATTTTTATTTCAGAATTTAATTCACCAAGAATATTAGTACCTTATTTATCAGTAGGTATGTTATTCATCACTCACTTCTGAATCACTATCAACCTAATTCTTCTGAGCCAACTTTATCTTCACTGTCCTATAGTATATTGTCTTCTGAGCCATCAAGAGTGTTGGTTGAAAAAGAACTGTGATTCTAGGATATCATCGATTCTAAGACGCACCCCGGTTTAGAGACATTCAAATGGGGAAAAAATGTGTGTCTTAGAAACAAAGAAATACAGTATCTATTCAAGCCCCCATTAAGTTGCATCTATTTGGCAACACTGCAAGTTTTCAATTATATTTCAAATTATTCAAGACATATGTAGTTCCATTTCATATCATTCTTTGTGTTTTGTGTGTTTTTAATGTGACTCTTCATCTGAAAAAGTAATATTTCCAAAAATTTAAAATAATGTGCAACTGTGGAAGAAGTGAGAAGTGTGAAAAGTGTAGGAAGAAATGAAGAGAGAAGTGTGTTTGTTCCTCCTAGGCCTAACCTAACTAACCTTTCAGGTTGACTTCCTTCACTACCACTTTACATTATATTTGGCAATAATCCATTTTATTAAAAATTATTCATTTGTATTGTTATTTTATTTGCTCTGCAACATTTAAATTATATGAGTGTGTGTCAAGTTTGTAAGTTTAATGTCCACTGAACAATAAGACTTAAGGAATTCAGCGATTGTGCTGGGTTGTGGAAGGCAGTAAGTGTTATTTACAACACTGTTCAACATCAAAGTTGGTCTTAACTCAACTAGAAGCTGCTATTTTATGTTATTAGCTTTGAAGTTAGCTTTAAATATAATCGACATGTACTTTAACAAAGCACAGACTTTGTTTCAATTTCTCCATGTCTCTAATATATATTAGGTTGATATTATTAGATAAGATATGATATTCAAATCAAAATAAAGAGCCTACTTGATGCCCGCAATCCCCCTCAAAGCACAATAGAGCCTCAAAAGAGCAGATGCCTCCACAACACATGACTCGGGCAGCTGACTGTCCATGGAAAACAAGATGATGGTTTGAAGGCGGCGCAGTAGCTCGTCTCGGCACAGCTGGAGTGAAGTGTGCGACTCCCACTTTCTCTGTTAACAAAAGTTATGAGTTTGTTTTAATATTAGTTGTGAGCTTTCAAAAGTGATTTATTGAATAATTATATCTATCAACATTATAATTATCCATCTTTACAAAATAAATATTATTATGATACTACAGTATTGAAGGTATAAAGAAACTTTGTCGACCTCAGTGGTTTTGGGGTAACGTGCTTGCCTCAGGACCCAATGTTCGTGGGTTCAAACCCAGCCGAGATCAACGAATATTCCTTGATCAGTAAAAATCTGTAGCACAACTTCCTTCAGAGGGGAAGTAAAGCTGTCGGTCCCATCTCAACTGTGGCATATAAAAGAAACCCGGCAGGTATAAGAAAATACCTTTCCGGCAAATTTGGTAGGTCCTTTCACATTTGCTAATATAAATTCAGTGTGGAAGGTAACTGGGAACCACCACTCTTCCTGAAATCCCCTAGTACAGAGGATTTCTACCAGATGGTGTAGGCAGCACTAACCTGCTGAAGGGCTGATTATATGCCCAGCTCTAGACGGATAAAAATCCCATCAAACCAACCTTCAGGTTGTTGACTTAAGAAGAAGAAACTTTACATTTTGTATTAAAACATAATAATTTCTCTGTAGTAATCAAGAAATTGACAGGATAGGTTTTTTTTAAAACTATTTTGTTATTTGAACCCGAAAACATAAATTGTTTTTGGTGTGTTGGCTCTATCTTTCTATCCTTATTTTAAACCAACCAGTCTCATTTTATAATTTATGCTAATATAGTAATATATAGAATATAAAGTAGTTGAAAAATTATATTTAAAAATACATATTTATTTTGTAAGTATTTCAAAGTTAAAAACCGTATGTACAACCTAAACAGGTGGTAAACGAGGCACAATTTTTTTTAAAGAGTACACTTCATCTTCATAGCTATTATTGAAATTTAGCAGCACTGGTAATAAACAAATGTTGGTTATTAATATCTCATTTCCTATCATACATTTTCCTTTGCATAGTAACAAGTGTTACAGATAAATAGATATACTCTTTTTACATTTTTTATTCAAGGTTAGTTCCATAAATTAAAACACAATAAACAGCTTGGAAAAGTTATATAATATGAGAGAAATTTTCAAGATAGGATTTGAGTTCTGTCCTCATAAATGTTTAAATAACTGCCCATTTAATGCATGTGAAGGTTATGGCCGCAAGCAAGAACAACAATTAGCAATTCTGAAGTAGAAGTAAAGAAAGTCAAAGACACATGGATTTACTTGATAGGACAATCGAGCGGCTCAATGATGGAATAAAGTTAGTCGCATCGAAGTCAAATTGAAGTCTGGTCCTAAGCAGGCTTCGGCTGTACTTGAATCAAACTCTAATGATATTCCTCAAGATGGCACGGCGTAAGGACTATTGAAACACCACATATTTTGATAGTGCTTTGTTTTCTTTAAAGAATATGGCGGGGTTTGATTATCTAGATTTTGATAAGCCAACTACTTAATGTTAATCGGTATAATATAACAGATCCAAATGAAAGGCTTATAAATATATATATATATATACTGATTAAACCACACTCACCTTTTGTATACTTCTATCTTATTCGCTGCTATAGTCCTAACATCTGTTTTTGTTTTTTGTTTTCTATAATTATATGATTCATGATTGGTTCCAATAAATAGATTCACTCTACCTCACTGAAAACAGTGTATTTCACCTTTTTCGTCATTTCAACAAATCTTTGTTCATTTATAATAAGTTTTGTTAACTTTATGAGCAAAATCACAACTATGAAGGCAATCACATGATTTCTAGCATTACTTACACTTTACTCTGTTCTTTCTCAGCATTGTAACCTTGTTACAACATATAAACATTAAGAGGTTGTCTCGCTCACCATCCTGGTCCCAGTTGACCCGTCTCAAAAATACTATAATTCTGCAACCCATCGCGGTATGGTCTAACATTAGACTGAAACGAGGCCTGAAGTTCATTTCCCGACGCCAGTGCCGAGCCACGCCCACAAAAAAATAAGAAGAGTGATATGTGCAAACTCACTGCGCTCTATTGGCCAACTCCTAGAACTGTTCTTCCACGTGCGGCTGGAGACTTGGAGCATGTTACCGTATGTTCTAGAAGCATGGTTGCCCCCCACTCCTGTCTCCCTCCTGTTGTTCCCGCGCCTCGAGAGCACGTGGCATATTTTTAGGGTATATAATGATGGTGTCTGTGTTGTAGGCACATATTACTTACTGGCTTCAAGGTGAGGGACATTGCCAGAGGCTGATTTAAACGTTAGGTTATTCAAAATTCCCTTTTGGCTTAACATGTTCTATTCTATTCAAAATTGTTATAAACTAGTAATACTTAAAACTTATTAATTATTGGCACTAAATGGACTTGGTAAATTTTGGGCTCTTAAAGCCATGATAATATTTAATATCTTTGGGCGGTTATTTCAAACTGTTTGTTCTGTTCATCTTTCATTACGATGCCTGTGGGGGACCTTTGGATCCTGTGCCTTAGTTTGAAACTTTTCTTATCCGCTTAACAGATTTTTTTTTACGCTTTGGGTACCGCCACTTGGGACGGTCATTTAAAACTGATAGCGTTGTTTGCCAGCTCTTCTTATTTTAATATTTTAGGAAATTATGTTCATCTTATTAAGAGACTATCTAACAATGTTGAAAGTGTTTAAAGTTTATGAATTGTTAGCCAAAGAAGGGGCCGAGAGTCGGAGAGTCCTGCAGTCTTGGCTTTATTTACTAATGTTTTTCTTTTGCAAGCCATTAGGCAGCGGAGTATTCAATATTATGACCTTTGAGAATAGATTCTAATGTCTAATATTCTAATATTCAGTCGGGAGGAAATTTGTTATATGAGACTATATTGGTATTGTTTGACCTTTGGGAACTGTCAGTTAGGGTAACTTAACTCTTATGTGTATTGGCTGGATTGCATTCTTGATTGATAATTTTTACCTGGAGCTTTATTTGATAATTAATTTGTTGTTGTGGCAGGACTATTTGAGATTAATTTGAAGGTCAATTTAGTAAAGATTATTTAATTTGTTTTGAGCCACCATTTATGGGCGAGAGTATTCTATTACGTCAGATATTGCCTTTGACCACTTGTCTCACAGTGTATGATCTACTCTCATGACCTGATGAAGCTGTCTGTGACAGTGAAAGCTTGTCCTTAAGAATATGTTTGTGTGTTTTTTATTGTTCTAGCTAAACAATTTCTACTCCAGTATCACCAAGGTAAGTGTGCTGGCTATCCCTCCTAATCCAAACCATTATAGCTATATACTCAGTTTCTTGCCTACCCTGTATGAGAATGGCGTGATTGGGTATCTATTGTTACCTATATATAGAGACATGCAAAATTTAATTTTGCAATAACATGAATTTTACTGTTTTCCCGCGAATAACACGAATTTAAGTTTTTTTTCTAAATAAACACAATTTCTTTGTAATTTGACAAATACTAGGTCATGCGATATAATTTTAAACGTGATAAAAATGGAAATAGCGCTATGCTATGGCTGCCCTTTATACTAATAGTATACGTTTTAGTGGATTTTATCAGAGGATATATGAGTATTTTCATGGATATTTAGGTGGTAGTTTTTTTTAAGTTAACATTAAAAATCAAGATTTCTTCTTTTACATATTATAATACTTAAATTTCGATCTTTATTGATCGATTCTTTGTTTTCAGCCTTTAAAAGATCTCATGCTAGGTCCAAAAAAAATATATATGAACCTTGCTATCGGCGGTCATTTTTTTTTCCACATCCATTACTGTTTCCGGCCTGGGTAAGTTTTTTTATTCAAGTCATATATTTTTCCACTACCGGCTGGCTAGACCTGTCACAGCTTCATATGCCTTATCATCTATCTTAAGACTAGGAGAGGCACAACATCCAGTCCCCGGTGGTTAATTTAGCAATGTGAAAGGGTAAACCCATATTTTCATAAATTATAAATTTTCGACCATGCCGAAAATCGAACCCAGGACTCTTAGCTCAGTAGGCACACATGCCACCGACTGAGCTAAGGTATCAGACTACAGGCGGTCATGTTTGGTGTAAAAATAGATCAACAATCAATTATTTCGATATTTAATATTTGTAAAAATTGAAAGTTATGATATTGAGATTTCAAGTTCTAGGTGTAAACATGTTTTTTACATATTTATATTGGATTTCTCTTCGAATAACTAGTTAAATGTAAACAGCTTTATGAGAGTTATTTAACGTTACTGTATGAAGAGGTCGCAGGTATTCCTGCATGAAACACATCCAATCAGAAGAACATAAAGCAGAAAGTTTGAAATCTCGGGAAGTACCAAACACCAGGCGTAATTAATCACTTTGTTGAATACGACCAAGGAGGAGGATTTGTCATATGAATTGGCAAAAGACATGCTAGGAAAAAGTTTGGTTACCGTGTGCAAAAGTTGACTCAAAGATTTCTTGTGATGTACAACAATGTTCTGACCGACAAAAGAACAAAGCTTAAGGAAAATAATCCGGCCACCATATGTTTTCATTTAAGAGTTAGTATAGTTAACAACGCAAGAAAAGTTTATTTTACAATTAACTTGGCATGGAGACATAATTAATAAATACAGTACTCATTTGGGAACAAGTCTAGAATACAATAGCACTGCTTTGATTAGTAATGGAGTCAATTATTTACTATATAGAAATACAATTTAAACATCAATTTGTATCACCATAATATGCTAGTAACCTATGTTGGTGTATAATTGTTGTGTATCCAGCAACAATGCTACCACTATCTGGACTTAAGCCCTAATTTTTTTTAATTAATACTAATTCGACTTGTATTTATATAAATAATAACATCACTTTCAGCATAAAATATTATCGCTTTGTGAGAAAAATAACACTACTTAATCCCTAAAAATAACCCACCTTTTGCATATCTCTACCTATAAGTAATTACTATTAAATGTAAACAAAAGGTTCAATTTTAAGAAAATACCAAAAATCAAGTTTACAAATTCAATTATTTGGTCTCAGTAATATCTTCTTATTTTAAAGACTAGGATATTTTCTTTCATTATCATATTATAAATAGTGTAATATTTTACTATTGTGTATTGCTATTTTTTAAAGTGTTTCAAATTACTTTTTATTAGATTTAAATATAAAAATGGAGTTCATATAATGAAGTGAACCAAGGCTTAGTTAGAGACTATCTTCACTGAGTTTAGCCAGCATGCAGATTTGGTTGAAGGGGAAAACACCCAGCCAAACAAATATATTGTCAATCTTACTTGCCTTTTGACTGTTGCGCACAAACATGGCAAACCAGTTGCGCACTTGTTGGTCATTACCAAGCAGAAGACCCGATATAAACGCCACCATATCCCCTTCCGTATCGCCTCCCAATGTTCTAGTTGCGTGTTCTAAACTTAGCGTGATGGCTAGAGCAGGCATACGGCACATCTCCACCTAGAATATGTAGAATACACATGCTAGGTAACTGGTCAATCCATCCTCAGCAAGCGAATATAGTACAAACTCTATTTATAACAAGGATAGTGTGTCTGACTCATGATTTGTAAACTCAGAAACTAAACATAACCGAATACAATGAAGTTATCTCTTTCCCCACTCACATATTTATTTTGCATCCTCTCGCTTGAAAAATGCCAGTAAAGGTCTTGTGTTAAAATATAACACTAGTCCTTTAAGAGAGCAAAAATAATACTTTTAATTAATTGTTATAGCTAATAAAAAAAAAATTAGGGTAGATTTTAAGGAAACAAATCTACCTGGGAGAAAATAAAACTTTATAGTATGGAAAAAAATAACTTCTTGGTTTACCCGGTAAGTTATTAAACCTAGTCTTCCCAGGGCCTCTAATTTTGAAACGTGCGAGTAGCGATTCGCTAGCATATTTCTCTCATCTCGCACACAATCTCGCAAACCCCTAATTTTGAAACTTCTGCGCTGCGAAAACTGACGTCACACGATCGAATAGCGAGCGGATTCTACTCGCCAGCCTCACACCGTGCGAGACGGGCCTTGTCTGTCGAGTAGGCAGTTTATAACAAAATGGATGCCATCCCCTCTTCGGTTGCAGCTTTCTGAGAGTGATTTTGTTGAAATAAACCTACTACTGTACAAAATAGGTTTACAGAAGAAAACAATATGATTGCTTTGTACACTTTATAAAATCCTTCAATACAAATATTTGTTTGGGTGAAAATATAATTATATATTCTAAATTTTTCTGCTTTAATAAGTTGTCAATTTGGCCGAGTCGGTAGAGTGGCCATCTCATAATCTAGAGTTAGCGTGTTCAAATCCTGTCATCTCTAGCCTTTTATTTTTATTTATGGGACTTTAAACTTTAATTTTAAAGTATCGTATTAGTAAGCATATAATTTGTTTTAAATATTTTTTATAGAAGTATACAAGGTATTTGAGCCTGCGTAGACTAACATAATAGTCCTTAAAAATAATTTAAAAAGGTAGTAAATTAAAAACGGTAGGCCCCCATCAGAGTCTAAGATATCCATTAATTTTGAAATTTTGTATGTAGGTGATTATTAAAAATTAAATTAATGGGTTTTATGACGTAAAAATGTACACATTTTAAAATAAGGCTAAGCAAGCTAATTATTATTCGTATAGTAAAAATCTTTAGGGCATATTTATGTTTAAAAATAGTTGCCAAAATAAAATATTTTATTGAATTCTAATTACTAAAAAGTTATTTAAATTCAGACAAAAAATTAAAATATTATGCCTGGGATGGGATAAAACTCATGGAATTTTGAGTTTAAAACGGCACGCTACCAAGTGTGCTAAAGTAGATGTTATTTGATAGGACGGTTTTACATATAGTCATATAACTTGACCATTTTTGAAACAACAAGCGTAGATGTATACAAAGGGAAGATGGTTTCCTAATAAAACCAAACAAATCTTTTATATGTTGCACTCAATACAATAATAGTGTTTACTTTCGGTTATGTATCTTGTATAATGGCGTGTTGTGGCATCTCATCGCCTCAATCCTTTGGCACACGTCATGGTTTTACAAAGTTGTCAGATTGAAAAATCAGTCGCAAGCGAAACAACACTACACCCACTCGCACGAGAGGAGAAACATTTGAAAATTAGCTCTGTTTTAGTACAGCCTGCGATTTGCGAGTTCATGAATTGCGAGCTAGCTCGCAAGCGAATATTACCTCAAGTTTCAAAATTAAGGGTCCAGGTCATGAAATGCAGTGTGGATTCTACATCTAAACAAAATAAAAGAGTCCAGTTTTGATATAATTTATACTCACACACTTAGCTCGTATGGGCAAGGCCTGAGAGGGGTTCATTTGGCACAGCATACTGATGGCTTGCATTCTGGTTTTGCCACCCACATTGTCATCTTCTTGACGCTCCCCATTTGCTATCAGGTTGATGCACACTAAACCAACCAAACATCAATTAATTTTTCAGTTAGGTGTGTAAACACACCAAAGTTATTTAGTTATTTATTTAGCACCATGCCTTACTACCCGTTCAGGTTATGTACTTAAATACTAATTACGCTAATGGATTAAGGAATCAGAAAGGTTAAGTTTTGAACCTCAATCTTCATGTCCTCGGCAGTCAAGCTCAACACGAAACTAGCACGTTAGCCAACTACGCCACTGAGGCGGGTCATACTAAAGTTATTTAGCACTAGAATCAAAATGTGGAAACTGCCCCATTGTACCCAACTAGGATTTGAGCCAATATTTAATAATAAGACAGTTTATTTAAATAGTATTTAGGGAGTAACATTTTGTACACCAGAAACTAAACAAAATACTCGCTATATTTAAAATTAAAAAATTAAAATGGAGTCTTCTAATAATAATAATAATAATGTTCATACATTATTAATTTTGTTTTGAAGGGTTTTGTTGCCAGTGTTTGAATTCAAATTATTTTTTTCGGGCTTGAGTTACAACAATGAAATTGCTTCTGATGTTTGTATTAAATGCTTAGATGACTAATGTTTTGTGCTTTACAAGTTTACAAGTTTATAAACTGATAGAAAATTACTAAGACTTTTAAAGCTAAGTAACTATTATGTCTACCATGAGATTCTCACTGACCCTCTCTGAAACAATCCGGTGTGTTGGCTACGACCCAGCAGATTATCTCTGGCCCATGTTTAACATAAAGCAATGTTTCTACAATGTCCAACACGTTCAATACAGCTGGTAGCTCCGCAAGAGCTATACACAACACGTCACATATTTCTTCAATGTAGACAGAGTTGTCAAATAGTTCTGATGACTTGACACTTGATTTTTGCTGTTCTCGGACCTGCAACAAAGAGGCTCAACTGATAGTTTAGATCAAGAACCACTTATACAGGATGATTCAAAACTCTCTGTTCAAACTTAAATGGGAGATAAGGAACCCTATGACAAACCTTTTTTCGTTGATGAATGTATACCCACAGATGCCCCCTTATGTGCTACAAGGCACCGTTGGTACATAGATTAAAGGCAGAGAGTCTTATGCCTGACAGTGTTGACGGATTGATTCCCGTACATTTTTAAAGATTCAGCAGCCCCATAAACTATATGCATGTCAGCTATCTCAGAAACTGTAAAATTCTCCATGCTACACATACAATGTCTGTGTTACAAATGACAATGAAAAATATCCATTTTATGCGCTGCCCTACATACCCTCTAGCACCACAGAGTGATATCTGCGGACATACATTCGTTAATGACAATGTTTGTTTTAATGTTTTAGTGTTTCCTATCTTCCAGTAAAGTTTGTGCAGAGAGTTTCAAATCATCCTGTATTTACTGAGCTAAGATAATATGTGTTTCTTACTTAGGTACCTGTAGTGTCTAGTCATTAGTCCATTATACCTGATCATAGTGGAATTAAAACCAATTATAGCATGCCTAACAAATCTCAGACTTGAAGTCTTTGAGTGACATCATAGTGATGCTAGTCTACCTGTGGATAAATCACAATACAGTATCTCTATTCAACAACCTTGTGATGTCAACTTCTCTTTTCCCCCCTCCAGTATTAAGATTAATTAATTTAGTATAATAAACTATATTATAATTTTGTAATATTTTACTTTGTTTGCAGACTAAATCTTTATTCACCAGATTTAAAGACTACAGTTGCAAACAGTGGTTCACGATATAAACTATTTTTATGGTTTGGTATTTTCAGAGATTTATTTAATATTCAAAAACAATGACTTGTATAAATAGGCTAAAGCGATAATATTTCATATTGAGTCCCTACTGAAAACGTTAGAAGTGTAGAAAACCTAACATTTATGATGTTGGTTTGTATTCTAATGCTTTTACTATAAAAACATTTAGGGAGTCACCCAATTTTTTAAATTTTTTATCAATGGATCTTACTTCTAATTCGGGTTATATATATGTACTTATGCACTACTTAAACTAATATGTTCGATATGAGGAAGTATACCCACATTTGCAGTTAGGAAAAATCCTCCTCTGTGCATCTGACTGGAATTTGTGAAAACTTAACAGAGAATAAATCTAATCAAACATCAACGATACCTGCAATAAGCCTATTGTAAAATTGATTTTATATTTTAACACAGTAGGTATTACCTGAGATGTTATGGCCAAAATTTCACTTAAAACAAGTCTAAGTCTTCGAGTTGAATCACTGCGTTCAAATTCCAAAGCCGATCCATTCTGTAAGGATTGAATCAGAATGCTGTCCGAAGAGGCTACTCCAATTTTTTGTCTGTGTAAGGAATAGAATTAATTAAAGTTTGACAGTAAATTAGAGATGGGTCAAATCCTATATTTCTCAAATACAAATCACAAGTTTGAATCTTAAATTTTCTTTCAAATCTTGAATCTAAACTCAAATTCTCGATTCCTTAAAATTTTATTTTTAAGTGAAAATACTTAGAATTGAACTAAAAAAAGTTATTTAAGGGTTTGTGGCACAAAAAGATTGTATTTTGTTTGTTGTATCTACTAGGTAAGAGATAACAAAGAGAACATTTACATAGTCAACTAATTATTATATTAATACAATTTTGTCCTTTTTTTGTGTGATTTTGTTACTCTCACAACACCACAGGCCTATATAATTCCTTTTATCAATTAGTTAAAATTGTTATTTGAAATAAAGGTCTTCATAATATTGTACTTGAGATACTTTTTGAGATGTTTATGAATTCAAATCTCTCGAATACTAGAGGCTTCATGGGATTCAAGCGCCCAGCTCTAGAAATATGTCTTATTTGATTTATTAACTATAAAGTTTATCTAAAACTTTAATAAAGGTTTTCATGTGTTTCCATGTCTTCCTATGGATTAATGTGATAATTTCTCTTTAAATTTTAGTATGGTTATTTGGAATAGAGCATAGGCTAAATCATGGTTTGAATTAGGAGGGATAGCCAGCACACTTACCTTAATGATACTGGAGTAGAAATGGTTTAGATGGAACACTAAAAACACACAAACACATTTTTAACCTTGTAGTTCAACCAGAGATCAGTCTACTCTCTTGACCTGATGAAGCTGTCTATGACAGTGAGACTTGTCCTTAAAAATGGGTTTTGTGTTTTTAGTGTTCTATCTAAAACAATTTCTAAAATGTGTTTGTTTTGTTTTTAGTGTTCTATCTAAAAATTTTCTAAAATGTGTTTGTGTGTATTTAGTGTTCTATCTAACAATTTCTAAAATGTGTTTTGTGTATTTTAGTGTTCTATCTAAACAATTTCTAAAATGGTGTTTGTGTGTTTTTAGTGTTCTAATCCAAACAATTTTTAAATGTGTTTGTGTGTTTTAGTGTTCTATCTAAACAATTTCTAAAGTGTTTGTGTGTATTTTAGTGTCTATCTAAACAATTTCTAAAAATGTGTTTGTGTGTATTTTTAGTGTTCTATCTAAACAATTTCTACTCCAGTATCACCTAGGTAAGTGTGCTGGCACCTTCCTAATTTAAACCACCTTAATTATCGTAAATAATTATTTACACCATTAATCAAACAGACTAAGACTGTAAATACAATAGTTGCAAATTTTTACTATGCCATTATGGCAACATTTATTTATTCGGAACAGTGTTTCCATGAGCTTTAATAGCTCGTTGGAAACTATACAAAATAAAAATACAATTTTGCGGGACTAGAGACAAAATATGATAAAAAATGGGAAGGTACAATTGGCAGGAATAGACAAAACTATAACACACAAGATAAAATGCAATAGGCAGATTATAGACATTAATAAATTATTACATGATAAGGTATATGAGATAAAGATAAAATGCAGTATGGTGGCATGATGTACAGTCAATATATATTAATTTAGTGACACAAGAGGTAAATATAAGACTTTAAGGAAAAGATTTAGAGAAATTTTTCTAAAGTATATTCATAACCTCCTTTTAAAATTGTAAGAGGTTCTTGATAGAGCTCACATGCGTAGGTATGCTATTATATTTCTTTAAAGCAGAACATTTGAAGTTATTATAGCCATATTTCTTCATATGGATGTGTACCAAATCAAACTTTTCAGAATTCCAGGTGACATGTCTATGAATGGTTGATCTAAAATTTCAATTAATGTAACTTAATGTACTATTCAAACAAATTTGTTGTATTCCCATGGCAGAATTTAGGTCAGCACAAAGTTCTAAAGGTGGTATATTTGTTTTAAGGTAAATATGTTTGGAGGGCGTAAGAAGTGGTAGCTTTAATTTTAATTGCTCTCTTTTGTAGTATTTCTAATTCATTAAACCTGCTTTTATTAGTATTAGACCATATAAAAATTAGATAATTTAAATGTAAGTGTGTTAAAGAGTAGTATAATTGCTTTATGCGAGCCTGAGGAACAACATACTTCAGCTAGTGTAGGACCCCTATTGTAGGGTTCTTTTTTTGTATTATATAGTTTATGTGAGGATACCAAGTTAAATTATTATCTATAATCAAACCCAAATTTGTAACTTGTTCTGCCATATATATTTATTTGTTATTTACTTTTGCTGGTTGGGTTGATAATATTATTGACCTTAGAGAATATAATATAATAAGTTTTCTCTTCATTTATCGACATTTTAATTTCACCTAGCCATCTAACTATGATATTTAAATCATGTTGCATATCATTAAGTTGTGTCTCTACGTTATTTCCTATAAAGAGAATGTTTGTATCATCTGTGAATACGTTTATTTGCTGTCTAATATAACAGTTTGCTAAATCATTTATATAGATTAGGAAGAGTAAAGGTCCTAATATTAAAGCATGCGGCACTCCGGAGCTTATATTAGATAGTGCACTCATACCCGTCATGAGTTTCAAATTTTCAAATCATGGGCTACCTATAAAAATCAAACTGTGGGCCCAACTTGTTATATTTTTATGAACCCTAGACAGGTTAAAAATTTGCTGCATTCAAGTGCAAACATTTGTCACCGCACCAGGCTTAATCCTCTTTTACAAAGTATGCCTAAGTTTAGTTTAAATGGCACCTTACCATGCATGGAATAAATGTGTTTCTATACTGTTGTATCATAAGAGAGTGTGATGTGGTCTAGATAAATTTTTATTTATATATTTGAGGTCTTTGATGTGCACTTTCTGACCCAACTGATTACATCAGCACACGAAAAAGTCTATGAGCGAGAGTGAAAGGGCCTATCGATTTTACCGGTAAAGTTATCTTCACATACCTTCCAGGGTTCTTTTACATGCCACAATAGACATGAAATCAATGTCTTTACTTCCCCTCCAAAGAAAGCTGTGCTACAATTGTTATCACTCAAGAAAAATCCATTAAATTCGGTTGGGGAATCCACAAACATCGTGACCAAAGATTGAATTGAATGAGGAAGTTACAATACAAAATAACCACGACTCACCTCAACTGTTGTTCCTTTTTTACGTCACTCTCAAGTGCATGAAAATCAATCGATAGTAATGCAACAATGGAATTTACATGTTCAATTCCAGACAATAAAGTCAATATTTCTTTTCTCCCCTCTGCACATTCACGTGTGTTATCAAGGGGTGAAATCAAGCTCATTCGTACTAAACAAGGTAAAATTGGACGAATTTCTTTGGCTGTACATTTTTTAAGTTCATTCACATCTACATTTAAAATTGCTTTAAATACACGAGCTGAAACAGGAAAGTTCGCATCCATTTTTATTATTATTGTTATTATTATTACATCAGTAAAGTATACTTCAGTTGAGGCGTTTAAAATATATACAATACAATTTTTACATCTAAATATTATACCAAAAACTTGTAAATGTTTAAGTTTTGTTTACATCTTCATGTTGTTTGCATGCGTCTAGTATAACAACCTCAAAAATAAAAAGAAGCTAGTGTGTGTCCGAAAATAAATAGATTGATAGTAAAGCAAGATGAAGTTTATTACAATTGAAAGATAAAAAATTGTAGGCAAAAATATAACCGTTCTAGTGTGGTCATAGAATTAATTAAATATTAATAATCCCAGATAGCAATGCACTTAACCTTAGAAAAAACTAAATATTAATAGTTTAAATAGCAACTAAATGACTTAAGTAAAATATACTACTGTGTCTTAATAGTCCACCCTTGTGCACTTACCAGAGTCAAAGTACATTTACGCACTTTATTTACTAGAAAATTGCAATTGCGTCGACTTAAAAGACTGGAAGTCATTATTCTAGCTAAACCTTTGGTGACCAAAATTATAGGAACTTTTATTTGGTTTTTAACTTGCTGCCAACAATTAATAGTTTAATTAACTAATGAAATTTTAGTAACTTCGATAAGTAGAGATGGCAACAACTGATATAGTATTATTGTAACTTGCAACCAGTGTTGCCAACTGTACGATCTGAATACTACTTTTGATATAATTTCACCCCCTGTACAATCCAATTTTAAGATATTTTCTAAAAGTAATATCCTGTGGCCCTGCTATAAAGTACCAAATTTACATAAATTTCTTTTTTATATGAAAATCTGTGGGTTTATCAATATAATGTCAGAAAGTAGTATCCAACCAGTAAAAATACAATCCATTTCAGGTCCATGTACTATCGCTAGAAACTATAGAGTTGGCAACACTGCTTGCAACAGTTTAAATTATTGAATGGATAAGTTCAGCATATTGTTACTTTGAGTTTAAGGATAATCTTATTTACATTTTGATTATATTGTACTAATAAAATACTCAACTACCTGGATTTAAAAGTACTGTTTGATTGAGGCTAAGATTCCAACAAAGCTAAAAGTATTGAAATTTGAAATGGTTGACAGTGCAACTTGGGAATTTATAGGTAGGCTGTAGGTGACAGGCCACCACTGAGTTTGTAATGATTGTGGGAGTGGGGTTAAATGCTCTAAATCAGCGGTTCCCAAACTTTCTCGACTCGCGAACCCCTTTCACAGACATCTGAGTTGCACGAACCCCCTTATAAATATCCATAGCCATGCACTTAATTTTATACAAAATTTTTATTAAATTTAGTTAGGCCTATTCATTGTAATTAAATTGTTTAATATCTTTAAATTAACTAACTATAGCTCCGGTAGGTACTTTGAAATACCCCGCCAAATATAATGGAATAATATTGAAACTACTTAAGTACAAGTTCAAATAAATATACATTTATTTAAAAATTAAAACTGAAACTAAATAATCAAAGTACTGTAGTAACATTTCTTATCTTTACTGTAAAAATATCACATTTCACATGTTTTTTAAAGTGATACTGGAAATTGCTGCTTTTACATAGCTGAAATAGCCTCCTTTAATCACAAAATTACATGCCAATCTAAGTGTAAAAATTTTTTTGCAAGTTTTAACAGCTACTCACCTCTTCATGTGACTTAGTGAGAAGGGTTCGCTTGCTTTGGATGAAACAGAGACTTAAAGTTAGGAACCACAAACAATAAATAAAGTCTCAAGTCACTTTATGTACTGAGCCTGTTTCTGTATTTATATTTTTAAATAGGCATATGACAAAAAAGATTTCTCGCTCAAATACGTATAAGAAAATGGTACCAAACCTATAATAGCTTTATTCGCTAACACTGGGAACTCCTCCTTTAAACTTAACCAGAAACCATTTAATGACAGAGATTTATAGCTTTTCTTTAATTCAAAATCGGTGGAAATTTCAAGGAGCTGCTCTTTTTCACTCACGCTTAATGTGGAGTATTCCAAAACTGCTGTCTCTTACAGGGGATAGTGAATCCATTGGTTATTATTGAACATTGCTGGGATATATTCTCTGAAGGTTGGTCCAAGTCCCTTCAAGTGTTCTATAACCATGCACTTAACATTTTCGGTCAAAGAAAGCTGATTTTATACCTTAATGTCATGAAGAGTATCAAAGCACTTAGTTTGATTGCTAATTAAACACGTTTCCATAAAAAAAAATTTTTATGAACCATTCGATATTGTCTTTCACAGTAACAACATTAATATTCGACCCCTGAAGAGATAGGTTTAAGCGGTTCATTTTTGAGAAAATGTCTGCCAAATAGGCCAAAGCTTGGAGCCACATTTGATCTTGCATGCACTTTTCTTTGTGAAATGGATGGTTGGTAAGAAAAATTAAAACAGTGTTTAAGTTCAAACAATCTTGTAAGATTTCTACCTCGAGATAATTACCTGACTCCAGTTTGAGACAATAAACAGTTGTTAATGCTTCCCATTTCCTCACAAAGTGCTGACAAAATCCGCCATTGCATAAATATTTTGGTGAACCCCTTGGAAGATTTTGGGAACCGCTGCTCTAGATCTTGGCCTCTGCTCTCCTGGCGTATGGAGGAATTCATTTCTGAGGTGGGGACACCATTAAGGTGAATTCCATTACTGCCATACACATGGGAAAGAGTGAAGATCACAAGGTCGCTTCTGCGAGTGGAAGTAAATAGCTCCGGATACCACCCTGGATAGTGTGGAAGGCACAGTCCCCAATGTTGGTCCAAAAAGTGAGTGACTGGAAGAGGAGAGTAGCTAATTCTTGCCTCCCTGGGTATCCGGCCTGATCCGGATCATCTCACCCTTCGGGGTGGGGGGTTGGAGCATAATTATAGTAACCGACTAGAAACTGCCCTGGCCTCGATGCCCACGGGTGCTGAGCCGGCTGATGTGTTCTGGCACGTTAATATATATAAGGATAAGGATCCCCAGATGATAGGATGCTACTGAGAATGATGGTGGTGGAAAGCAGGGGGGACCTACAGTTTAACATGGGCTCCGAACCACGGTGGGGGCCTGGCATTCCACAAATTCACAAAGAGTGAAAAAACACACTTTGCCAGAAGTGAAGGAAGGGTTTGGTAATTGGATAAATCTGTGCCGGGACCGGGGTTTGAGCCCCAGACCCTAACCTTACCCCTAGAATGCCAGGTCCCCCCTTTGTAATGATTGTTGTTTGGAACATTAGTAAAAATACACTCGCCTAATTATTTTTAAAATTTGTTCTTTAGTTATTTTAGTAAGCTTTTTATTAATTCCAGCCTCACTATAACACTTTAAAAGTAAACACCCCGAACTCATGGGTGGACTAAATTACAGTTTCATCTAGACTAGTCTGATTTTCATGTGCCAGTTAAGTTGAGGCTAAAATTCTGGGCTGGGTTTTTGAGAGTGGTTTTCTATAAATGGGTTCCCACTCTTCCTTCACGAAAATGTCCTCAAACTCTACCTTCATCATCCCTACCCATTTAATACAGGCCTAATGATCTGCATTGGTGTCCCCATGGTCTAAGGTGCTACTCTTGTGTTAGACTAGACTGCCGAGATCTGGTTTCTAATCCCGTTCGGATGTACTGATGGTGGTTTTCTCTAAATGGATTTCCACTTCCCTCCATGCAAATGGTTGTACACTTCCTCTAGATTCAACCTTCCTCATATCTAACTAATTAGCATTTACTAGTACATTTGCGTGTAACATATGAACAGGTATTAAGGCGTGGTGCTAAAAAATATAGGTCTAATTAAAAGTATAGCCTGAATGAATAGTAAATTTAAAAAATACTAATTATTTTAGAGAAAAGTTAAAATAACCCTAACTATACCCTGATTTTTTTCATGTGAAGCCCACCTTTGACCATCAGTTCAGAAATGATTGAAAGTCACTCAAATTTTTAAAAAACAAGGTTTATTTGCTTTTTATATTTTTTATTTGTTTTTAATAGAGAATGTTTACAGTTCCTTTTGAGAAAATATTTTTTTACAAAAAAAACTTAACTTGCAGTGTTATTAGTTCCATAAAAGACAACAAAAAAGTCAGCCACTGTTAAGTAATTAATAAAAATGTCTATCAGAATACACACGTGACCAATTTGCATGGGAATAATTAATCTCTAAATGTATAATACTTACAAAATTTTATTTTAATTTAATTTCAATCGACTTTGTTAGGTTAAGCTTGGTTGTTTAATTTTTTTACTATATTTTTTTACATCCATTATTGTTTCCCGCCTGTGGTCTGGGTAATTTTTTTATTCAAGCAATATATTTTCCATTACCGACTTGCTACGCTAGTCGTAGCTTCATATGCCTTATAATATAACTTAATACTAGGACAGGCACAACATCCAGTTCCTGGCCATTAATTTATCAATGTGAAAGGGTAAACCCTCATTTCATCAATGATAAATTTTATAAACATATAAAAGATTATTTTTACATATTTATTGTGAATAAATATAATAATTATCAAGATTATGGCAGATCAGTAGCCTGTGAATTGGAGAGTCGAGTAAATATTTTCTAATTTATTAATTAAATATACCTAGTAGGTAGACTATATATGGACGGATGACAGTGTTTTGTATTTATATTAATTATAAAAGTCTAAAGTAAAAAATAGAGGTTTTTCCCTTTTTAATAAAAATAAATTATAAACATTCTTGGCCCACTAATGAATTTGTCCACCACCACCCATCACCACCATCATCACCACCACCACCACCACCATCACCACCACCACCATCACCACCATCACCACCACCACCACCATTCTGTTTGTTGTCAAAAGTGACAATGAACAATATATGACCTTTCAAATCATGTTTTGGTATATGATTACATAAAAGTAATTGTTGTAGCTTTTCCATCTATAAAAATAACTGGCTTCCAATGCAAATCAGGGCATGCCTGCCCCACCTAACCTAAGACTAAAAATGATAATTAAAACGTTTTCTAAAATGTTAATAATTAGTGTTTAGCCTTTGTTTCACAAACGATACATAGACTACACTCCATTGAACAGGCCTATGGTTTAATTGAAACACAAGTTCTAAAGGAAACTGATGGCTTAAGATAGAAACACTAGTAACAAGGGAAACTTCCAAAAATATACAAGGGGAAGGAAGAACACAGAGCACAAACAACAACTTGTGAATGAGTGCTAAACACTAATTACTCTAAAATTTTACTAAACATGTTTTATCAACTTTCACTATGCACGTTAAAATTACTACCAAAATACATTTTAAGTTCACTGTACTGGAACATTTTTGAATACATAATAATTTAGGTCCTAGGCCCTACATGAAATAAAACCAAATTAAAATATTTCGCGAAATCGACTACTTTACTGCCTTTTAAAAGCAGATCTGGGTTAATTTTGTTGATATAAATGTGATTTGCTATTATCAAACCTTGATTACATTTAGTGGATCACAGGTTTGGTTACCATATCCAGGTGTCATTTTTTAACATTGCTACATTATAAATTAAAAACTATTACAATAATGAAGTACAGTAATACATTTTAATAAAATATTAATAATGAAGTACATATGATAACTAGCTTTGGTTACAGTTAATAAGGTTAATTTAGGTAGGCCTATGCTTATAAAGTAAACTTATTTTAAGATAGGCCTATAAGCCTAGCGAGTAAATTAAAATTTAAAAACGGTCAAAGTCTTCAGTTTTTTTATCTCCATAATTTGTTATTTAAAGTTTTAATTTTGCTTCCCTTGTGCATACCGTTGATAATTTAACTCTACTATATTCTTAGTGTGACAGTTTTAATAGTAGCGTGTCACGGCTGAAGCTCATATTCAACTCCTTTTGGGTTGTCGACACGCAACCATGTTTTTGTTTTTTAGCACTCCGTCTTACTACCCGTTTGGGGTTATACGCTAATGTACTAATTACGCTAGTGGTTTTAGGGATGAGGAAGGTTATATTTATAGAAAGTGTACTTACATTTATATGGAGGGATAGTGGAAAAACCATTTTTGGAAAACCACCCTCGGTACTTTCGAATAAGATTCGAAACTAGATCTCCCCGTCATCGGCAGTCTAGGCTAATGTCTGAGTCGCACCTTAGACCATGCGGCCACCAAAGCGGGTGCCATTATGTTATAAAACAAAATTGGATCTTGGCTGCCAACCGCTGGTGAAGTCATAGTAGCTATATGCAGCTTTTCTGCAGAAAGTAGCGCAATCTTTCTGTTGTGACAACGCTAAGTCATCTGACTTTCTCAGTGCCGCACTTGGGTTTTTATCAACTTGGAAAAGTAATTTATGGAAAAAGGAGAACCCACATCTAACTTAACTATATTTTAGTAAAGTCCTTCACCGTAGGAATTGTTTTCTGAAAGGTCTTTTTCCCTACCAGAAAGCTATTATATTGTTGGATATTGGTAGGAAAAAAGACCTTTCAGAGAGTAATTCCTACCATGACTGGAGTATAAGTTTGTCATTTTTAGTTTTACCTGTTTACCTACAATAAATTTAAATTCATTTTACTGCAGTGCTTATTTTTGAATTACCTCACAGTATTAATTTACGGCTCTACTTTAATAATTGCTAACAATTTACAAATTCCATAAAAAAATATTGGTTATTCCTGTGAACAAATTACAACAAAAGTGACAAATTTAACTTAAGCAAGAGGGAGTAGGGGAAGGCGTTTGTTTATTTTTGCTTACAAGGGTGGAAGAGGGGCTCAACAGGTGCTTACATAATACCTGAACGCCCCCTAATGTGCATTCATGCATAGCTTAAGTAAACTAAGTTTAAATTTGATATGTGTTTTTTTCTAGGTTCATTTATAGTGCTGTTATTGGTTGGAATGTTGTGGGGTTGCACTAATCCCTTAATCAAGAAAGCTAGTGCTGGCATAGAAAAAGTCAACGCGCCTAATGTTTTTCTGCAATTTTTTTATGAAATACAATTTTTACTTAAAAACCTTAAGGTTAGTCACTATAAAATGCTTAAAGTCAGTAGATTTATCGCACTGCCAAACATTTAGTAGCAGTTCGGATAGCCTACGAAAGAGTTTTAACAGGTATCACTGTACCCATTCTTGGTATTATTCATCATGCCCTAATACAACAATTGTATTTCAAATGGTTCCATAGTGTCCTACATTCTGAGAATTTGCCAATAATAGCAGAGTAAAAATATATTAACTTTTGGTGTGTACAACAAGTGAGGCAGAAAGTGTTTACACATTTAATAACACTATATCCTTACTATTTTAACTACTAAACACTTCAATATAAACTGCTCTTTTAAACTCGACATGACTTTGCACAGTGTTGAATTGCTTCAACTTCCACAACAATTCTTTAAGTTCCTTTCTGAGGGTCCGGGGTTCAATCCTCGGTCCCGGCACAGATTTATCTGATTGCCAAACCCTTCCTTCACCTCTGACAAGACGTGTATTAATCACAACTTGTGAATGTGAGGAATGCCAGGCCTCCACCGTGGTTCGGATTCCACGTTAAACTGTAGGTCCTCCATTTCATCTCACAATCACCCTACCATTACACATTAGCGTAAGTGCATATAGCCCGAACGGGTAGTAAGACGCGGTGCAGGTATTAATAAAATTTAAGTTCCTGAAATTTTTCTTGGGCGAGTCACGAAGACATGACTTTAAAATGTCCCACAAGAAAAAGCCTGAAGCTGTTAAGTCAGGTGAATGTAGTGGCCAGGAAATGTCCCCAAATTGTGAAACGAGGTGCCCATGAAACATTTTGTGAAGCACCTCCATTGATATTTGGGCTGTGCGGACCATTACCCGATGTTCTGAAACCACAGTTGTTAGTATCTTTGCTCTTACATTGTAGTTCAGAGGTCAGAAAGGTTTCCAACATGTGGCAGTACAGTACCAATCAAATGTTATTGTTACTGCCTTATGATTCATCTTTGAAGAAGTAAGGCCCCAAAATGCCTAAAGATGGAACACCACAACACACTGTCACTTTTTTGGGATGAAGGGAAGTTGGTTGCACTTCCTCGGGAATCTGTCGCCCAATAGGAACAGTTGAAGATTTCAACAAGAGACATGTGCTAAATCATGTCAAGTTTTGAGGAGCTCATACAACAATGTAGTGCATAAAGTTGTGGCCATCATAAGAACGTGTTTTTAATGAATAATTCATTGGTATGTAGAAAATTGTAGGAAATATTTTGTTGTTATTTTAAGTCTAATTTGAAGCATTTATTGGTCAAAATAGTAAAGATATAGTGTTAATAAATGTGTCAACACTATTTGTCCCACTCTTTATTTACTCGAGTATAGTATCCATTCGTCTTTTTAAACTTATTCATTCAAGTAATTCAGTGTGCATTCATCTTTGAGTGGATATACTTAAAACATTCAGACCCTTTATCATCCTGTACCTTTAAATTCTTACACAGTAATTCAAAAAGTGCCCTAAGTGGTCGGTATTGTGCATAGCTGTTTTCAAAAGTCACGGCCATCGATAGCATTGGAATGAGACACTAAATTGTTTTATTAAAATATATAATGACGGTATGATATGTAAAATCGTTTCTTGGTGTTGTTTAAAAACAATTTCTTACGCCAAACATATACACAATTATTTAGTGATTGCTGACTCTTAGTAGTCTTGTAATATACACAAGTAGTGGGGGGAGGAACATTTTAATAAACTTAAAAATAAAATAAAAACTGTCTAAAAATGTATCTGCATTTTGACTCGCATCAGTAGACAGTAAAAGATAATGTTTTAAGTAAAGTGAATAGTGACATAATCTAGCTGAGATAGCCTCGGGATTGAATTAATCAACAATAAAAATATAAATACTTTACCTCGCTGATTCATCTTCTATACTAAAACATATCTTCAATGGTAGATATTAATATATGCTAAGAAACCATCATATTTGTAGTCCCGGTCTGCTTGAAATCTGCCAGGCTACTCCTCCCTAGTATGACTATTTGCTATTTTTATTTGTTTCAGTATTTGGTGCCATTAGCATTAAATCAAGCTGGCTCTTTGCTATATTTTTTAGCCCTAGCAAAAACTGGTAAGAATTTGATAAGCTCATCTTTATTTGTTTAGCTGCAAAATGTTTTATATTCAAAGGACTAATGATTTTAAAAAGTCCCTTATAATTTAAATATGTTAATACTTTGCAAATTGATAACCCTCCTCTTATTATTTTGCTGAATCTTGCATGTCTCAACTTTCAAGGTTTTTTTTTTGCTTCTGATCTTACTTCCAGTTTTGGCTGTAGGCCTATACATTTAATTACACTACCGTCAATGGCGCAGGAACGTTTTTATTTGTGTGGCCCCATGTGCTCTTATAGGGGATACAATTTTTGAGATTAAAAAAAGAACAGGAAAATATAATACAACTGTCCCTCACACCACGTGAGTGATTGGTTCTGATAAATAATCACATAACACGAAAATGCAAGTGAAAGGATTTTAACATGAGTGATATAGGGATTTTTCCAAAGGAAATAAAAACCTAAAACTTGTAAATGAATGCCATTTTTTTTAAATTTATATAACTAGTACAATGCATTAGGTAGCCTACACCTATTGTCAATCTTCAATCCCCTGGAATTTGTAAACAAACACAATTTTTAATCAATGTATCTAATTAATACAATGATACAGGTACATTTACTGTTAATCTTCAATCGCATGATAAAATAACTGAATTTGGTAAATCTGGATTATCATTATCTTGCTCTTGACGGTAGGTTCTTGATCTCCTGACGACCCTTGGACGGTAAGCTCTTGATCTCTTGAAGGCCCTTGGACGGTAAGCTTTTGCTCTCTTTAAGGCCCTTGGACGGTAAGCTCTTGCTCTCTTTAAGGCCCTTGGACGGTAAGCTCTTGCTTTCTTGAAGGCCCTTGAACGATAAGCTCTTGCTCTCTTTAAGGCCCCTGGACGGTAAGCTCTTGCTCTCTTTAAGGCCCTTGGACGGTAAGTTTTTGTTCTCTTGAATGTCCTGGAATGGTAAGCTTTTGCTGTTGTGAAGGCCCTGGAATGGTAAGCTTTTGCTGTTGTGAAGGCCCTGGGTCTTTAGAATGATGATTTTCAATTTCTTTGATGAAATGGTAAAAATAAACTGACAGCAGCATTTTCCCTCTATCTATACAGTTATTTATAGCAAGCCAAATAACTCTGGATCTCTCTGGCAACTTTAGTGCTTCTATCTATGTTAGGGTCATTCTCTTCAATGATTCTAATTGCACTGTCAATGTGCTTAAATAAATCAGCAAATTGTTTTGTTGAAAGTTGTTTGATAGGCTCAACAACATAAGGCTCTTCCTCTTCATTATTTATGCCATTCTCCATTTCTAGAAGATCTTCATTGGTGAGTTCTGTTGAGTGGGATTGGAGCAATCGGTCCACATTTGCCTGATCTATGTCCCCAAATCCAACATATTGCTATGTCAACGATGTTATGTCTTGAATTGGAAAGCTCATGTTCAGGATCAAAATCATGAGAATCAGAAACTTCAGGCCAAACATTTTTCCAAACTCCCTTCATACAGGACTGTTTAACTTCTGCCCATGCATATCCAATGTTGTCAATACCACCCTCCTAACACCAAACTATACAGTAAAGATCAATGCTTTCACTGGAATGTGTGTACACAAGGACACACCACCACTGCACATGATGACTGTGAAATTTCAGCTGACCATGCACTATTTTTGTATTTCTTTGAATCGTGTTATAGCGAAAACGCGTAAAGTGATATCATGTATAACGAGGGATACCTGTATCTAATGGTCCCACTGCGCATTTTTCTCATTTATTTTAGTCATTCCAAACATTAGAATTAATACACACAAAACATATTAAGAAAACCGTTATCTGATGCAGCTCAACTAAAAATTATGAAATACTGAAAATTAAAGTAGATTTCCATACACCTTTGCCCTATATTTGTTACTAGCTATAAAACCACTAACCAGTTTTGCAATTTCAATTTTGTTGAGCCTCTCAGGTGATTTAGTCTACATAACCTCATCGTGGAGCGAAGATAGTTTTTAATGCATCCAAGCATGGAAAAACTTCTTTCTGCAGTAGCTGGCGTAGCTGTTATCACTATCAGAGTTTTCAAAATCTCTTCAGTGTATGTTCCAAGCACATTTTATTTTTATTATGTTAACCTAGTGGGAACATTGTATCTTGCCTCAATAAGATGTTTACATTATCTAAAAGTTTTACTAAATTATTTTGGGGAGGTAAAAATGATACTTTTTACCCCCCTCAACTTTTTGGGGGGTAAAATTTAGCCCCATACCCCCTAGTTCCTGCGCCACTGACTACTGTAATTGAGTATGAATGAAAACGTTAGAATTTAGAGGAAATGTATTTGTATTAGCATGGAGGGAGAGTGGGAAACTATTTAGAAAAAAATAAATTATAAGTAATACTTTCAGGTTGGATTAGATTCCCCACCCTCCTAGCTATTATTATTATTATTATTATTATTGGTGGTAGTAGTAGTAGTAGTAGTAGTAGTAGTAGTAGTGTAGTGGTAGTAGTAGTAGTAGTAGTAGTAGTAGTAGTATAGTAGTAGTAGTATAGTAGCAGTAGTAGTAGTAGTAGTAGTAGTAGTAGTAGTAGTAGTAGTAGTATAGTAGTAGTAGTAGTAGTGTGTTCTGTCTCACAACAAGCCCCTTCCTTTTGTCAGTGAATTTATACCATCAATGCAACCTGTCCCCTGCCTCCTCCAGCTCACAGAATTTTCTTCTTTCCTTCATATCACTCAATATTTGAATCCTCCTTCTTCTTAAGCTTCTCTTTCCCTCAACCTTTCCTTCTATGATGTTGTGTAGAAGACAGTTCCTCCTAAGGATGTATTCAATCCAGTTTCCTTTGTACCAAAGAATCACATCCAAAATGGTTCTCTTCTCACTCACTCTTAGGAATTCTTCATTTGTCACCCTGTCTGTCCACCTGATCTTTTTAAGTATTCTTTAGTACCACATTTCAAAGCTCTCCAAGTATTTCTTTTCCATCTTTTTGAGAGTCCAAGTTTTTGTTCCAATTTTGATTTATAGCGGCTTTTCGATTTTGAAATCACCATCACTTTAGACTTCTCAGTGTTGATCTCCATGCCATATGTTCTCCCTATCTCCGCCAGCCTGTCCATCATTTCCTGCAACTCTTCTTTATGTAATGCTAGATCTGTGTATTTTATTGTGTTGATTATGTTGATATGACAGGGTATGTATTCTATATTATATAGCCTAACTCGAGGCATGTTTGAATAGTTTAATATAATAGTAAATAACTGAAGTATTATATAAGTACCTAAAAATTACATGTGTTACCTTGACAAGGGAATCCAAACCAAGACCTTTGGTTCATTACACTATTAATGTGCCAGTATCCCAAGGAGCCCAAGATGCTCTCATGTAGAGGGAATGTAGAATTTATTATTTGAGACAGACTTTGTATACATTTGTATATTAGATCGTCAAGCTATTATAATTTATACTTTCACTGCATATCACCCCCTGTTAGGGCTATACACTTTTATTAATTCCGCTAATGTTTTAGGGATGAAACCTGCCTCGGTGGCGTAGTTAGCTAACACGCTAATTTCCTGTTGAGCAAGACTGCTGAGGATGGGGAAATCGAGGTTTGAATCTCGCTCGGGTTAACTTTTTTTTCTCCCTTATTGGTTTTCCACTCTCCCTCCATTTAAATGTAGGTACATTCTAAGTGCTTCCTTCCTCATACATACTCCATCATTGTAAATGTGTAGAAAACCCAGACAGGTAGTAAGACACAAAGAAATTACACAACGAGAACAGCTGTTTAACCTGCCACAATAGAAAGGCTACCCATAGATTTCAACTCAAAATGGTACCAGTAACATTCTCTTCTCTCTTAAAACGTAAAAACTATCCTTTACCTTTATTTTCATATCAGGGGCCATCCTTAAATTATGTAAGGTTTTTCTTCATGAGTTTTGACCCCCCATGTAAGGGATAGTAAGAATATCTGTCATCCCCTCTCTATCTTACGTATTTTTTTACAATCTGGTAAAGTAGATTGATAGATTAAATAAATGCAAAATATGAAGTCTATATTTCAATTATTTAAATATAACGGTAGAAATTAATGATTAAGTGAGGTTAGTCAATGAATGAAAATGAAACATATCAGATTTTTTTGACAATTTTTTTTAGATATGTCTAACCATAAATATCGATTAAAATACCCTTATTTAAGAGGGATTCCGACTTTACCCCCTCATAGAAAAAGTTAGAAAATACTGTCCTCGCAGACCCCCCTCACCTACACAAAAAAAAAACCTCTTAATTTAAGAACGACCCCTTATCCAAATTGTTCATGCTAGTCCTTTTACTAGCCTATTTCATATTATGTTACAGACCTGTCACTCAGTGTTCCTGTTGCCAATTCATTGACATTTGTCTTCACAGCATTGACAGGCATCGTCATAGGAGAGGAAACTCCTAATAAAGGTATGTTTTGTTGAATAATCTCAAAGTTAACTTACATTCATTATATTACCTGGATTAATTATTGGTTTTACAATAGGTACACTAGATTATGAAATGAATATTCAAATTTGGAATATCAAATTTATAGACAGTATTTAAATAACTGTCAACTTTAATGGATTCGTTATTCTGGGAAATTTGATTTAATATGTTGCAATTCGAAAAACTGTATGTATAAATATGTTTGATAGTTCCATAAATTTGGTATTTGCAAAAAAAAAAAAAAAACCTACAGAGTACATCAGTTTCCATTTCTTATTGTGATATTTGAATGATTATTTATTTATCTGTCTAAAATTTAAGGCTTCACAATATTTCTAGATTTTATATTGATTAACATTGTTACTTTATTATTTATATGAACTGAAGTTTATTTTATATTGTGCATTTTGAATTTAATTTAGACTCAAACTTTGGATGAATTAACAAATTGGTTATTAGTATATGAATCTAATTCAACAATAATTGTTGAATTTTAGCTGTGTAGTAAGATCACTTTTTAAATGTTTTGCAAAGTCATAACAAAGCTTGAAACAAAAGAAGAAATTCGGTGATGATATTTTTATTGTTGTTACTTAAGATTAAAGAGTAGAAAAAACAAGCAAAGAACACTATATTAATTTATGCTCACATACCTGAATTTATCTACGCCTATGTTATAGGTGTCATGTAATCACTAGACGGTTTAATTAGCCGATCTAAAAATCATGTTGAAAAATGTCCTATTTTGTTAGCTATTTTAAATCTATTCATAATATATCAAAGTTTTCATCTTCTTTCAAAATGTTTTGAAGACTCAAAGGAGATTTTAACATCAACTTTAACATTTAAAAGCTTAGCACGCTCCTAATTGTAAATATGATCTGTTTGAGAAACTGTATTATCTAAATATTTTTGGAGTGTCTCATTTATTTTGCATAAACAATAATTTCAACTATGTAAATTAATAATATTGCTAACCATAGTTTATTGAATATATTGCTAAAATATTGTTTTTAATTATTGTCTCCTTTCAGGTACATGCATAGGAGTTGTTTGTGTTATTTGTGGAATTATTCTCTGTGTTATTGATAAAATGCCTGGCAAAATTATCAAAGTTGCGTCATCTTAACATTTTCTTTGGTAAGTTATTCATATTCATTTGTATATTATGTGTTCACAGAATGTTTAGTTGTACTTCATTTAGATTAGTGCCAGATTAGTTCCTACATACAGTTCAAAGAAACTCTTAGCAAATACAAACATAATTTTTTTGTGCCAACATTGATAACAAATTTTCTATATTATTGGTGTTATTTTATAGTTATTAATAAAATCCATTTAAAGTGACAGCTGCAGATCACATGACTTGACATATGAATACGTGAAAGAAGATATAGTAACTTTTCCTAGTTTTCAGATAAAGCTCTTATGAAAAATTGGACTGTCACTTTTTTTTTAACAACATTGATCTCTGGTCTCAAGAGTCGGAGCTTGTGCCATCATTGATAGCTTCCTGTTTGTGTATGAAACACACTATTGATTTATTTTAAAGTTGACTTCCTCATACTTTTCAATGAATAGAACTAAATTGTGTCTCACATATTTTTCTCCTACCCACAGCAATTATCATTCTTGGCACTTGAAGAAGTTAGGCTCACTTCACACTTGGTTGCCGTCAACAAGGAGGTTGAGGCTCAAATTACAAACAGGTACATTGGGAATGATTTTTCCATCCCCTCTTCATGTGAATGAAAATGCTATTTCTCTAGATCACCCTCCTTATCCCTGCTCTTAAGTAGTAAATTAACACTTTTTTTTACTAAAAAATTATATATTTTTCACTTTATTTCAGATGAACTCCATTCAGATTTTTTTTTTCTTAATTTCTTAGAAAAGGTTCACAAGAAGCAAATTTTTTTCAAAACTTTCAAATCAACTTCTCTAACTTATGATGGGCCGTATTAAATCCATCTTGGCTAGTAATTTATTCACTGAATTGTGAGAACTGCATTTGACCTTTATTAAAGATACAAAACAATATTATTTCAACTAAACCAGAAATAAATAAACATAAAGTCTCCCAAATTATAAAACAAATATACAAAAAGTATGATGAGCATAAAATTCCTCTGTGTTAAGTCTCGGAATCCAAGACACATACAAACACTGATAAAATAATTTTTTGGCAACAGATTGGAGAGAATTATTTGTGTTTTTGGATAAATGAGAACTGCCTTGTTTTCACAGTGTAATATTATTTATCATTGGCTCCCAAGAAAACACTTATGCTGACGACTTTTTTTTTAAGTATGTAATATCTACCAACTTTGATTATATATATTTAAGATACAGCTCTAAAGTTGTGTGTGTATATATCTATCAATATTTTATGTAACTATATTTTAAAATTATTACTCTGTATTATAATAAATTTCTACCTACAAAAATGTTTTCTTTAATTTGGCTTGGCTTTTTAACGTTAATAACTTGATATTTAATTAATGTTTATCTCAGGTATTAATGAAAAGTATGCACATTTTGGACATATTAGAAGGAGCCTTTTAGTAAAAAAATATTTCAGGTAATTTTTTAGCAGAATTTATATCAATCTATCAAAAAGAAAAGCTGCAGACTGCATGACTTGATTTATGATTATATGAAAGTAGCTGTAATAACTTTTTACTATCAGATGCTGATCTTCATACCTTGTATTTACTTTAGCTGAAACTTTGTAGATATACACATTTTTGTTAATATTAAGACTCCTAGAAGCTCCCCCTGATTTAATCATTAAGGATCATTAAAATATTCTTACTTGCAAATGCTATGTTTTTAGCACTTGACATACAATAATTCCTTTATATTCTGGCACTAGCTCACCTCCATCCAAATTGATGATAATGCAAATTATTATATTTAAAGATGGGTCTTTTGAAACTTTTAAATCTATGGATCCAGAAGGATAACTAAGATTGAAGGATTCAACCCGTTTTTAGATTTGAAATTTTAAATATATATATATATATATATATTTAAACTATATTTTGATCTAGTATACATTTATTTTTAGTCCATGGGTTTACCCTTTCACATTTATAAATTAATGGCCGGGGACTGGATGTTGTGCCTGTCCTAGTCTTAAATTTACATTATAAGGCAATATGGAGCTATGACAGGCCTAGCGAGTCGGAAGTGGAAAATATATGACTTGAATAAAAAACTGACCCAGGCCTCAGGATGGAAACAGTAATAGATGTAAAAATAAAATACCGGTACATTGATTTATAGTGGCATAACCCAACATATATTTAGGTTAAACTGGTTTGAATCACTGGTATCAGGGAGGATGGGGCTTGAATTCTTGCCAGGGTAACTGGGGGTGATTTTTTCTAAATGGTTCGGTTGCCCATTCTCCTTCCACACTAATGTGATTAGGCCTATAGCGGCATTTATTCACTGTAAACAAGAGAACCAATACTTTCCTATTAATGAAGAAGGTAAGAAAGAAAAATAAGGGCAAAATTAAGTTGTTAAAAAATTATCATAATTAGAAAACACTCAAACCAGTATAATGTTTATAATAGTTAAGGTGGCACCCCTTCGTGCGAAGAACATCTCTTTCTTAACTTAATCGCCTGGCCAGCTTTCCTTGCCCCTTTTCACGACATTCGTTTGTTCCCAGTATGTCCAGCCCTCGTCGTGGCGTTTATCTATAACCAGAATATAACTGGCTATCCACAATTTAATTTCATGAGTGATGTAAACATATTGTTAAAATGATATTTTAAGAGGCTATTTTTGCAATATTTAATAGACCTTCATATAATTATGTGTGACATCTTAGGAAATAATGTCTTTGTCACCAATTTATTGTAAGTGTATTTTTATTATATAAGAATATTAGCGCTTGCTTTATCCTCCAAGAGAAGCGATGTGTTTGTTTCTTTACGTACAGTAGTAGAATGACCGAGTCCGTTAACAAAGGCAACAATGGAATAGGAGTCCTGCCATACTATAAGTAATATTTTGAAGGGTAGTTTTTTGTTCCAGTCTTTCAATGAAAAAAATAAAATAATTCAAACAGACAGACCCACTCCAACTTTATGCAGCCTATCAAATAAAAATAAAACATTTGCTAGACATTTCAATACACAATTAATGTGTGTGTTGAATGGGTGTCAGGTTGGTGGGAAATTATATTGTTGGCTGTTCTTGATATTTAATGGATTATAGAAAAAATCCTGATTCAGTTATAGAAATAGTATTCACAAAGCTTTTAAAAGGCATTATTTAAAATAATTTGATTGTTTATGATTGATTAATATTCCCAAGTTCCTCAAATATTTGGTTTTATTCAATGCCTATTTTATGTCCCTTCCCCCACTTTCCTCCACCCACAAAATAATTTGAACTGTATAGAAAAATAAATACAAGGCAGAATCAGTGGGAGCTTACATTTAAACTATCATACTGTATACATACTGTAACCTCTTTGCTACCCTTTGTCTAGATTTGACCACTCTTCCTCATTACTATGATTAAAATCCGTATATCCTGGACAAAGTGAGAATATTTAACAAAAGATTTATTTTGAACACTCTGGATAAGAAATGAATGTGTATATTTCTTAACTGGATGACTGTATAATACGTGCATTGGTGTTGCACAATTGCTTCTGAATCTTTGAAAGCAACTATTTTCTTTGTGTCTTCTTGCGGATTACACCCTGTATCAAATCACACTTGATAGATGACTGTGTGGGATTGGTGGAGAGCGGGTGAAAATGGCCAAATTATTAATTTGTTTCAAGGAAACTGTACCACCAAGCCATCTGGGTGAGCATTATCTTGCTCGCGATGAGACAGACATGTTTATATAGTTTTGACAGTCTATGATACAGCAGGTTTTAAATTATATTTATGTACAAATATAAATAGTTGATAAAGAGTGATTATTTTTTTGTTTACTGTACATACATGAATATATAATTGGAAGACTTGTGGTAAGGTTGGGTTGGTCCAGCAGGTTTTAGAAGCAAGCAGGGTGTGGTTCACAACCTTGATAAGGTAAACTTGCTCTCTGGATGGCCATTGTTTGAACAACTACACCTGAAAACTTGACAAACCAGGGGTATCCACCTTTGGACTGTGATATTAAAAACTAAGGCAAGGAGGAAGGGAAGTCAAGGTAAGGTCAGTATTTTCGTAGTAGATTATTAAGTCATTAGAAACTGTGTTGATGGATATTCCAAGGATAGTGGTTGGTGTGGGTCTGAGATCCTGCTACAACGCCTTTTGGTCCCAGTCATTGAACAAAGGCTGGCTATGGATATGGACTTTGATGACGTATTGACGAGTTTTAAAAAAATGGTACTCTTCAGTTGGCGGTTGACATTGTAGTTTATAATGTATGTTTTTAAAAGAATAATCTGGTAAATTAAAAAATGTATTCGTTTTGTCTTTAATTTATTGTAATTATTAAAAAATAATTCAGACAGATTCCCAGGGGGTAATGGGGCATTGATCTCTCCCCCTTTATCTTCCAACTGGCACCCCCATCAGCCACACCCTGCACATGATTGTGCTCATCTAGTTGAGTTTAAGGACTCTCTATTCAAATATTGAGTTTGTTCACATTCACAAAGTGGAAAATTAATTATTTGGAGCCTGGTTACTGATTTTATTTTAAAAATAGGCTATACCTTGATTTTTTTACAAATTGACATTTGGAATACCTTTTATAAAATACAAACCTAATTTTTTTTGGTCACAATTGATCATTTTGTTGATCTTGGTGGTCTTGGGGTAAAATGCTTGCCTCAGGACCCGATATTTGTGAGTTCAAACCCAACTGGGGTCGGCAGATTTTTCTTGAGCGATAAAAAAACTGTAGCACAACTTCCTTCTGAGGGTTGTGGCATGTTAAATAACCCTGAAATATATGTGAAAATATCTTTCCCGGCAAAATCGGAAGGCCCTTTCGCTCTCGCTCATAGAAATTTTTTAAAGTGCTGATATACTCAGTCCAGAAAGTGCACGTTAAATACCTCAAACAAATAAATAACATTTTACTATATTATTATTATTTTATAGTTATTGATGATCAGTGCTGAAATGTGGGTTACCCTTTCACATTGATAAAATAATGGCTGGGGACTGAATGTTGTGCCTGTCGTAGTATTAAGTTAGATTATAAGACATATGAAGCTACAACATGCCTAGCAAGCTGGTAGTGGGAAATATATGGCTTGAATAAAAAAACTGATCCAAACCATAGGCTGGAAACAGTAATGGAAGTGAAATAAAGTTATTGATGATATGTACCAAACATGACAGCGGCAGATCACATAACCTAACGTATGATTACATGAAAGCAGTTTAGTAACTTTTTCTAGATGTCAGATATATCTATTCATAAGAAAATTGGTAGTAAAAAATAAACCCTTATTAGCAGGCACACTCATATGGAAGTGTACGTTAAAAAAGTCAATAGTTGTTGCCAATACTGGTTGTAGAGTAGACCTATACTGCATTTTAAACATCCAATAATATAATGATACAGTGAAAATTACTTGATACGCTAACTGCCCAGATAAAAACAAACCAACCTTTTATCATATTTAACACTGAGAAATACTTCTCAAAAACATTTCAATGGTTGTAATATTGACGTTTCTTAAGGTGAGTCTACATTTCCTTTTTTAATTCTGGAAAATTGACCATAGGCAACTTTTAATCTCTCTGAATTGAAATGAAATAGTCATGCATTTAAAATAATACTAACAATTTGGTAAAATATGTTTAATATGGCTAAAATGTGCTCCAAATGTCCATTTTAAGAAAATTGAGTATATTTAGCATTGCATTATTTGTAGAACTCTTCATTTTACACGTTGCCTAATTTTTTTATATATTAGTATTATTAGAGTATGAATATGATGGTGTCCACACAAAAGCAACCATTGTACATCATAAAAACAAATAGAAATTAAAAGTAATTAAATAAATGGTACAACACAATCGCACAAACTTGATAATATGGAGTATTATAGCTTGGAAGAAATTTTTCAAAAATAGATTTTCAGTAAACTACCCTTAAGTAAGCGTTCCTCAGAAAAACACACACATAATTTTGCTAAACACATTCATTCCAATAAATACTCTTTGTATATAAATTTTAAACCAAATATTTCTAAAACATTTTAAATTTTATAAAATACATTTTTTTTGTAAGCTACTTTATATGCCATTCCACTCTTAAATTGCAGTATAGGTCTTATGACCTATACATTTAGCAGCATGTCTTACTACCCATTCGGGTTATACCCTTATGTACTAATTATGCTTATGGGTTGGGGATAAGGAAAGTCAAATTTAGAGGAAGTGCACCCATATTTGCATGAAGAAAGAGTGATAAATCATTTAGGAAAAAACACCTCAGTAAACTTGACCGGGATCGAACCATGATCTCGTCATCAGCAGTATAGTCTATTGTGAAAGTAGCACCTTAGACCATGCAGCCACCCAAGCAAGTCTAATTATATTATAATCAATCTTATAAGGTATGGATGAGCTAGGTAATTGTTTAAGAATGTGCACACACATTCTCATCTATAGAGGAGAGGAAAACAGTTTGTTTTAACCGACTTGTAAAAACATCTTTAGTTCGACATACTTCCCAGCCTACTCAAATATATAAAGTCATTTATAACCTTCAATAACAATTACAATTAAATCACAAAAATAATGATAGAGCCACAACACTAATATCTCACATTATTGGTAGATTGTGTTTCACATTTTCAAGAGGACATTAGTTCACATTTCCGGCTGTAATCAATAGTGGGGTATTCATTGGTGCTATATTTATATATTTAATGTTACACGTAATACTATGCCTAGCACATGTTTTTTGTCCATCAGCAACTTACAAGTACTATTTTTAATCAAAAATATACCTTAAGAATGAGAAAAGTGTCCAAGAGTAAGTGCATTGGTATTTGCCTGGAAATTTGAAAATATCAATTGATAACCAGGTAATTATTTTTTTATTGGGTGTATTTTACGTGCATTCTTTGAACACCCTGATATATTAACACACGACTTACAAACTAGCCTAATACTACTTATAAAAACACAACATTCAATCCCCATATCAATTTACCAATAAAAATCTTTGGAATGGAACCCCTAATACAGTTATTACATGAGCTACTGACTGTGGTACGATTTTTTACTCATGTCAGTAAATTCAGCAAGGATTCGAACCCTGACCTGATTACTACACAATTAAAACAAGACTTATGATGTGATATATTTGTAAACTCGTGAAATTGAGATATGATGTTAGTTTTCATATTTTATAAAAAATATGTGGTTTGATAATGCTGTTGGTAGTTTATATTGATTTCAAAAGATGCGCCAGTGCATGTTATATAAAATAGCATGCTTATTCCTTTAAAATAGCGATGTTCATTTTTAAGCTACAAATTGGCTTAAAAAGGACAGTGCTAACCAGGAAACCAGTGGGTCTCAAAGAGATTGTAAGTGTCCATAAGAGCCTTTATTGCAATTTAAGGGTGGAATATCCTATAAAACAATTTTTTAATTTGTAAAGATAAAAACGTATTCTTATTAATTATCACTAAAAAATATTCCCATAGGTATACTCATTTTGAACTCGATCTTCAAGGCCAATTTAGAAAAATTTCAAATTTTCTATGATTTATTATAGGTAAATTACCCTTAAATTAATTTATCTTAGAAAAATAAATACAATATTATTGATCATGTGAAATAGTCGTCCTTCCCCATCCTAATAAATTTTGAACAAAATCATTACATAGCTATTTTCAAAAAAAATTCACAAAAATTACTCATAAGTAAGCTACTATAAAATGAATTTTTATTAGAAAAACAGATATATTATATATATAATATAATCATTTATAGTGTAAAATCTTAATAAATACTCGTTTTGAACAAAGTCAATTGAGTCATTTTTTAAACTAATCAAACTTAAAAAAAAAGAAAATAATAAACAACACTTTAAAAATTTTCTCCCTCGAATACAAGTATACAGTTTTATCTTTCATGTCAAACACTCTCCATGTATACATTTTAAACAAAATTGTTAGAGCCATTTTCAAAACATTTTTAATTTTTGACAATCACTCATCAGTAAACTACATTTTGACAAATTTTTACCCAAAAACCCAATATAAAGTGTTATTTGGGAGGTCAAACACTCCTTAGATATCCATTTTAAACAAAATAATTAGAGCTATATTCCAAAAATTTGGAATAAAAAAAATCACTCCTCAGTAAACTATCCTTAATTTGAGGGCTTGGGTTAAAATAAAAAGTCATGAATATATTACCGTAAAACATTTAGACATAAAGTTTTAACAAAATCCATCAAACCGTTTCACATCTATGGCCAGGGACAGACAGACAGACAGACAAAATGGTATGGTTATGAGAAACTGGCACATTTCATTCTGGTGTAAGTAGGTGTCGTCTTGTATTTAATAGCGCCGCACTTGAGATGTGCTAAAGTCTGACTAAGAAACTAGCCCTTTGTCTTGATAGGAGAAAGTAAAAAGTCAAGAAAGTAATTGAAATTTAGAAGGTGTTGTGTGAATGAGGAAGAAGCAATGTATGAATTATGGAATGGAAATTTTTATTGTTAAAGATGAAAACTAAAAACCTCTCACACTTGCGAACTGTTTTGTCATGTGCCTCTAACAGAAATATACTTTTTAATTCCCCCTTACACTAGTAACAAGGGGATTCAATTCTGATACAAGGTAATTTAAATTTTAATATTACTATCATCCATTTGATTTGTTTTCTTTCAAGACAAAATAATATTATTTCTTTATTAACTTTTCTTTTTGATTGTTTTATGTTTATGACTTGTATTGCTTTATAAATTGTAGCATTAAAAAAAAACATTTATAGGGATGGTCATGGTTTTAAAATGTTTTGTTTTATTAAAATATTGGAATACAACCACTGATATAATACAAAAAGCACCTTATTTCATCATTTGCTGATGCACATTGTTAAAAATACAACGTGAATATTCACATATTATGTTACAAAATCAACATTAAAATTCTACATCCTAAGGTTAGATTCAGTGCTTCACAAGTGTATCACTGTTTTGAGTTTTAGCAAAACATTTTTTTGAGTTTTATCTATACACCTTACCTGGTACTCAATATACAGCTTTATTTTTTTTTTCATGGCAGCACTTTTATCTTAATATTATTGTATTTATATTTCATACTGACTGAAACAAAGTTTCATTAATGGCATGCATTTCCATCACAATTTAACTTTTTAACTTGTTTGTTAGTTTCAAATATCTTATTTTAAATATTCCTCTCTATAAAGATAAAATTTTAATTTCAATTATTTATAGAAAAGTTATTTAAATATCTAAACTTTTTAAAGGTATTAAGTTGATGGCATGGTTAGAGCTTAAGAGAGCCTATTTCAACCCTCAAAGCCATACCAAAATTATTTAATAATGTTATAGACATGTTTTTAACTAAATTTTTGGCACTAGGGTAGGCCTATGTGGTACTAGATGATTTATGCATACTATTTTTTATGTGAATGCCAAAACAAAACTACCCTCAAGCTAATGTTCAATATAATTTCAATTTGTCTTGATCTTAATTAAGTTCAATAAAACTCAAAAATAGTTGCACTCACAAAAACAGTTCAACACTATTTTGATCTTACAGATCTGGACTTGCTTATCTTTTACATATACTTCCTTATATTAATTATTTTTAAAAATAATGTGTTATACTCTATATTAAATAATGAATCTAAATATGCGTCAATTAAGTATTTGATCTCATAAATCACTTTGACATGTTCCTGCACTGCCTAGAAAAACCTGTATTGTTATTGTTTTATCATTCCAAATAGATGGCATTTAAAGCACAAAATGTGAGAGTGAATCATTTATTTAGTCATTGAAAGATGAATTATATGTGTATTTAAATACAACCGAATGGCACTTTTAGTTGGTATATTTCTTATATTCTATACTGTAAAGCTTGTGAAGACGCAAGTTTTATTTTTAGTTCCTTTACAGTACAACATAAATACGTCACGCTAATTGGAATATCACAGCAAGTTGCTTTAACCATGGAACCTTTTATAGCTTGATTATATTTTTGAAATTTTTGTCATTGCTTAGTTTTCTTTTACAAAATGTGAGCTCATCTCAGTGTGTTAATTTAAGTTAAACTCTGAGAGAGATCATTTACTCAGTTTTGGGGAAACTTTGGGCCAGTTTCATAGTCAGATTTATTATGCCTAAAGTGCAAGTCGATACTAAATACAGGACGACACCTACCTAGACCAAAATGGATGGGCCATTTCATATGCGAAACTGGCCCATTCCATTTTGGTCTAGGTAGGTGACGTCTTGTATTTAGTATAGCACCACACTTGAGGCGTACTAAATCTGACTATGAAACTGGTCCTTAGTCACTAAGGGCTAAATTCATTCTCAAGTATGTCATGCAAGTAGAAATAATTCATTAGCCGACACCCTGATGACACTTCCTGTATGGCATACATGTTTTGGATAGTGGCCAGAACTATTAATCACTACACCAACGTTATTGGACTGGTTGACAGGCTGACAAAGGCCTCATTCTCATTTTTACTGGTTTTTTGGTGACTATGAGGTTGAGGTTTGAAACCTGGCCAGGTGTACCGAGGTATTTTTTTCCTAAATAGCTTCCCACTCTTCCTTACACAAATGCAGGTACACTTTCTATAAACTCTATCTTCCTCATCCCTTTTTCATCAGTGTAAGACTGTGGATAGCCCAGAGAGTTAGTAAGGCATAAACCATAGAATTAAGCCAAAAGGGAAACTTAATTTGGTGACACTGACTACAAACAACAAAAACATTGACATTACATGAAACTGCAGTTCAGTAAAATAACTTATCAAAGATTGACAGGCGAGTCAATGTGGATAGTTGCACAAGAATGTTCATTTCTTGTCTTAATGCAAGTAATATGGGGTTTGGTAGCGCTGATAACATGTTTCATCAATGAAGCAACTAAATAATGTGTGTTGGTGCTTGTTTGTCAAAATAAACTTTGTTAAATTGCTATAACTGTGAAATTGGTTTCAATACCCTTTCAAGATAACCTGGAAAATGCACTAGTTTCCTAATGCTTTCTTGGCTATTAGTGAGCCATAATTAAGTTTGGGCCAAAGTTTCCCCATTTCTGATTCAGCTTATTGAGCCTGTTTGATGAGCTAAGATAAGTATTATCTCTAATGTTATAGTTTGTCAAGTTTTTGTTCCATTCTGTTTTCTCTAGTGATAAGAAAATAGTAATTTTGAATGACATTTTTCTATGGGAAAATGTTTTTGTCCAAGAAAATTGATCTTTTTTTTTTCATTATTTATGTTTAGTGAATTTGAGGATTGTGTGTTAGCTTTATGTAATTTATTTTTGTGTTATTAATGTGACAATACAAAATAAACTAACAAAAGTGTAACTATTATATAACTTGTAAGTTAACAAAATGTATTGCAACTTTTTGGGGCAAGATGGTCTCAGATACATTCTTGCACCTCACGGCAGCCAACATAGGAATTTGATTATTACATACTGCACTATAAAACAAAATCTATGTATAACTTATTTACATTTCTCACTTTTTGTTCCTAAGTTTGAACCATCCTGAGGTCCTTGTATCTTTGGGCATAGATGCTGATCTGTTTAGATTACTTGATGCTTTTTTCCCTTCTATTATTTTTCTAGAGGAACCATTTTTGTAACTCTTATTACTGTTTAGATCCATAGCTGACGAGTTTAACATGTTACTCTTTTTAGATGCCACTTTATTTTGCTGGTTCCTTGTAGGTGCCCCATTTTTATAAGTTAGTGATTCAACAGATGTTGATAAATTTCGTTTTTTTTGATGAACTTGTATCTTTATTTTGATTTCTTGTGCCTAGGGGGCTATCTCTATGACTAAGTGACTCCACAGACATGGCTTTGTTAACCTTTTGTTTCTGAAAGCTTGGTCGGGCGGTTTCATCATTTCTTCGTCTCGCAGTACCACGATTTATGGTGGAAGAGTTAGTGGCTGGAACCTTTGGGGGTTTTCCGTTGCCTCGGCCTGAAGACTCGTTATCGTAGTGGACATCCATCCCTTCTCGGTAATGTTTAGGTTTCCATGGGGCTAGGACAGATATAGACCGGGAGACGGTGCGAGTTTGAGGTTGTAGTCGGGAAGAAGCAACTGATGACAACTCCTCCCGGCTCTGGGCTCTACGCTGGGACTTTGCCCCTAGACCAGGGCCAGGAATATCACCAACTGAAACAAACATCACATTCACATGAATGGACTGGAATAAACAGAATCAAGTCATAGTAGCCTACCTATGAATGAATAGTACAAAAGTTAACGTAAATAACTTTGAATAATAAGAACTGTTTACAAATGTGTTATACACTATCTAAAATACTTATTAAATTAAATTATTTTAAAATATGAATTTTACAATTTAGTATTTAAAAAATTTAAGTGTGATAAAATTTATTTTTTGCAAGCTATAGTTAAGTGATTATAGTTTCTAGAAGATACATTTGTAAATGCTTACAAACAGGGTTGTCATAATAGGTCATAGATTTTGTATTATCTTGCACTACACATTTTTTTAATATGAAAATTTCCCAACTTATCATTATGTTGTGCAAAATTATTTTTCATGTGATAAATATTTCACCAAAGATTGTTCTCTTTTTGTGTTGTTAATTTCGATAGTAAGTATTAATTTCATTTATTAGAAGCATTACTGACAATGATTTTCTTACAAATAGACATTTGTATCATATTAAAAAAGAAATGTGTGTATATATAGTAGTCAACATTGAGCATTTTACCATATTATTAGTATTATTTTATAGGTATCAATAATATATATATATATATATATCTAAAATGACAGTTGCAACTCACATGATTTGATGTATGATTACATGAAAGTAGATCTATTCACTTTTTCTGTCAGATATCTTATTATGTAAGAAAATGGGTGTATATGTGTGTGCTTGACTCGGGAGACTGTTTTTTAATCTCACTTTGGGGGAAATATAGGCTCCCTTATCCACAATACAGAGTTTAATCTTACGTCATAATAAACGCTAGTGCATCTATTTTAAGTTCAGCCTTATAATTATCTTTACTCATATTAGATGTGCTACATAATTACTTTTTCTTGTTTTTTATGCTGCATAAACAATGTTTCCATCCACACACTGGATATCTAAGTCAAGGACATGCTAAGCCTGCTTGTGTAAGTTGTTAAGTTGTCACTCTCACACACCTGTAGCCGCATGAAGATATACAACAGATCTCTGTGACTGTTGGCTGCTGTCCCCCTCCGTGGTGCTTTCAGCCGAACTGGTCGCCACATCTCCCGCGCTGCGATGATGTCTGTGGTGGTTCCTTAGTCCTCCACTAGAGCTGCGTTGTGGTACCTGCCAAGTTGGTGGACGTGGAAAATAGTTGTAGAGCGAAGGCAAATAACATTTTTATAATGTAATATTTAAAATTTAATTTTGGTTGGTTAGCATAAACAATGACACCATGTTTAACACAACTTACACCACAACAACAGTAGAAAATATGCTAAATCTAGGTTGTTTTTAGTGATGTAGGCAAAAGGTTTGAAAAATTTGCCAAAGTTAACCCTCGAGCGAGAGCGCTGTTATATTTAACATGGGCAGGCGCTCGCTCTACTTTATACTCCAGTGAGTTTTCATTGAACTGTTGATACTTGTATGATGGAAATAATTTGTTTTTCATGTTTTGTTTTAATTAGGCAATTTAAACACATCCCACTAAATATAATCAAACTAATTGATAGAAAATCTTTATTAATGTGTTAGTAAACAAAAAAATTCATAATTTGTTTCATTAATCTTTTTCTAGTGGGAATATATTCTCCTACCATTATGAAAAAAAGAGTACTTTTTAGGTTTTTATTTTATTAGCTGGTACTGAGACAAATATAGTGTGAATACTTATACAATATAGACATAATTTATAGAAAAAAGGGTAACAATATATTTTTTTTAATTATGAACTAGAACTGTCCTCGGCCCTCATCTGAAAATTTTTGCAATATTTTAACAAATTCTGCAGTAGGAAGTTGGTATTTTTTTTGTTACAGTAGAACATAGTTAACCAAAATCAGGTCTCCCTTCTTTATTTTGGATTACTGTGGTTTCACTGTATTGTTTTTATTAGCACTTTTTAAAACCAATTTGTTATATCAACAAACGACTTATGTACTAACTTATTATTAAGAAATAAAAAACACTCGGAACTCAGATTGTAAATTCACCACTGATAACTTTATAGCCCTACTAAATATCAAACCCAGGAGCCTTGCTTCAAAAGGTGCAACTAATAGTTAGACTATACTTAAACTAAATAATTAAATAATTTGTTTAAAAATGAATTTGATAAAAAAAAAAACTTGTGTTACTTGAGCAGTCATGCACTGTATTTCATTACTCAACAATGAGTTTCTTTCAGATAACTTCAATTTACAGACGATTAATTAAATTAATTTAATTCCAACTATACCATCAGATTGTCAAGGCCACACTGATAGATTAATAGAAAAAGTAACACACTTTTCTTGAGCCTGACAGTGTTAACACACATTAAAGAAATATTGGGTTACTTTATACCCCAGAGGGCCTACTCGAGGGTTAAATAATTGTATTTGTTTCAGGAAGCACTATATTAAATTTAAAAATAAAGACTTTGTGGCATCATCTTGAAAGAGGTCTATACCAAGCATGCTTTTGGCAGCGAATGTTGGAGAAAATAGTGCCAACATTCACAGATAAAGTGTGTCATGTGATCATAATCGTGAACCCTCAGGCCATTAATCTCAGTTTTTTTAAACCAAAGTTGCTATTTATTTATTCAAGTAGTTTCTCAATTGTCCTCACTAGGTTGAGTTGACCCTATTCAAGACCCAATGCTTCACAGAAAAATCTGGAAGCACTGGGGATCGAACCCAAGACCTCTGGATCTATAGCCAGAGACTCTGATCACTAACCCACAAAACAAATTTAAAAAAGATTGCCAAAAATTTAATTTTTAATCGTGTATTATTTATTTTCTCCTCATTCAATGTGTAAACCGACTATACTCTAGTAGATATGGAGGTCATGAATGCCCCTCTCTTAAATATATATTAAAGATAGAAATACATAACTATAATTTATAGCCCAATATAATTGAGAGATCTCACAAATGTAAATTCTCCAATAAAGCCCCATATAAAAACCTCATTGCTATATTACCTGCAGTTTGTTGCTGCTCACTGTTGTATTTTGCTTTTGTAGCGACGGATGGGCTGGTGTTTGATGGCAGACTTGACAGATTCTTGATCGGTGTCACCAAAAAACCTCAGGCTCTTGTTGCTACTGCTGTTGAGGTTGTGATGTTTACTCCGAGTTTGCATTTCATCCTCTGTTGTTGCCTCTTTTATATTATCAATCTGAAAATAAGTATAATTGTTTTTATCTACCGGCAAACAATTTAATTGTCATGCTACATTAACAGTTTTTAAAAATCTATTATGTATATGAAATTTAAGCCTTGGTCACAGTAGGCTGGTTGGTGACTGCTGCTAGCATCCAGCAGAGTAGTGTGAATTGAAAACGACGGCTGTTTTCACCAGCCAGTCGGTGATTTACCAGCGGATTTTGAAGTAGCGCATGTTCGAATTTAGCAGCCACCAGCCGGTTACATCATCCACTCACAGCTGCTAGCAGCACACCACCAGCCAATCTGAACCCTCTAGTAGCTGGTGGATCGCAGTAGCCAGTTGAAACTCCACATGGTTGACTGTGTTTGTGTCTTCATATTGTGCATTGTGTTTTGCGATGACAGAAATAAAGTGGTCTGGGGATCAGATTATACATTTTTTAAATGCATACTAAAAGTATGATTGCTTGTGGAACGCCTTATCCAGTGCGTAGCTCAAAAGTAACGATAACGACACATCTTTCCACTTGCATTTCTTCTTTCCTTTTTCCAATAACATTTCTTTTCCAAGTTCTCTCATTCCCACCTTAGCAAACATCTTATCAACTCTAGCCGTGGGCCCAAAGAAGACGTATCAGATACCACAGGATGCACTCAAAACTGAGAATAACCTTGTTAGACTGTGGACCTTGTCACATACAATCTTAAGGGTGTACTTATGTTTATATTCTTACAAACTTGTGGGCTTATGGTTCTTCCTTTACAAACCTGTGGGCATATTCTCATAATAGTGGGGATATATACCACAGCTCACTTATTTGACTAATATATGACTAAATAAAAGTACTAAATTATTGTTTTTGTTTTGTTTCACATTAGTGTCAATATACTGGCATTTTGGCTCAACTTAATTCTGGCACAGCTGTCCTTAAGACTATTAATTTATCATCTTTTAAAGCGAACAACTACCAAAAATTAAACTTGGAACCCTTATAGTAGATTATTAGCCAGGTGTACTAACTAGTGAAACATGGTGTTTAACTAGAATATTATTTTTAATTTTACTATAATAATACAGCATATGGTTTGGCCTTGGTTATTGGCATCATACAGGTGTTGTGTTCCGAAAATATTCAACCCCATCCCCAAGAGATTTGGGTTCAAATCTTGTTAATGTCAAAGATTTAGTCTTCACATGGTACAATCTTGGTTTAGGTTCAAAAGATTCAGAGTTCAATATAGTGGGGCTGTTGGCACTAATAACCCATATTTATGCAAATTATCTTGAACTAAACCAAACTAATTAAAAAAAAATCAGTATTTAAATGTAAAATTTCAAAATTAAATTTCCAAACCAGTTTAAAAAGCATTTCTCTAGGTGAATGATTAATTTAAATAATCACTTGATTGATAATGTTAACTGCACATCAAAATGTCTCACAATATAAGGAAATTTAAACGTTGAATTAAGAATATGTCACCAAAAAAAAAGTATTTTGAAATGTGTGTCAAGTTTACCTTAGCTTTTGATTTATTTTTCTTTGTGAGTCTGTCGAGAGATTTGAACCAATTGTTTTCTTTGTTTTTCTCATTGTTGATACGAGTGAGGGTGGTCATGGACTCGTGTGTCCTCAGGGGACTTGGGCTCGGACTAGGAGTGGCCAGCCTCTGCCTTGATCGACCCAGCTCCTCTGCCGCCTGGCATAGAACAAATACATCTTGTTAATCATGTGCAGATGTGAGCAAGATCAGAATATTATTGGGTAGGGGATAACACATTATGTCTGTCACTAGAAATATTAAATAAATTATCAACACACCTCTAAATACAATATCTATGGTATACAACTTATGTAATATATAAAACACATATTTATATTTTTTTTTATCACCGCATCTTACTACCTGTTGGGGTTGTACGCCTATATGATAATTACACTAATGGGGTAGGAATGAAGGAAAAAGCATTTTAGAGGTAATATACCCGCATTTGCCTGGAAGGAGAGTGGGAAACCATTCAGGGAAAATCACCCTTAATTGACCCGACCGAGATTCAAACCCCAATCTCTTCGTCATCAGCAGGCCATTCTAACACGAGCATGATGCCTTAGATTGTTCGGCCACTGGAGCAGATAACAACGCTTATTAAGTCACATCTAACAATATAAGTTTCATAACTTCATATTTATTTAAGGTATTTTATGTTCAATTTTGAACCAACTGATTATAACAGCATATTAAATTGACAAATACACAAACTTTATTCTAGAACAAGCACAAGACCCAGCCTCCATGGTGTTAATTCATCACTGTTAAAATGCAAACCCCAATCATATGATCTATACATTTTTTGGCCATGTCGAGAATCGAACCCAAGCCAAAACAAGGCGAAAAGAAAAATTAGAAAGTTTAAATAGCACAGTGTCTTACTACTTGTCCAGGTTATACACATATGTACAAATTACACGAGTGAGTGAAAAGTAAGTTTGAATTTAGAGGAAGTGTGCCCACATTTGTGTAGAGGGAGAGGGGAAAACCATTTTGGAAAAGCTACCCTCAGTACACCCAACCGGGATTTGAACTTCGTTCTCCCTGTCATCGGCAGGCTAGTCTATTGCGAGAGTTACACCTTGGACCGTGTGTACACCGAAGCAGGTATTATAAAGTAAATAAAGCATAAAATATATCTAAAAGGGATTGTTAAAGTTTTTTAAAACGGTGTAACTAAAGGTTTTTCAGGGGTCTGTACTACATTATCATGTAACATTCACGAGTTACTTTGTGGCTGTGAAAGGAAAATAATAGCCAAATTCCAAATGCAGGAATTATGATTTGTCAACACTTTGGTGTAAAAACAAATCAAAGTAATTTGTAATCAATCAGTATTTATTTAAGTTAGGGCTAATTATATTCTATTTAAAAGGGTATATTCATTTTCTTAGTAACTTATAATTAATGTAATTGTAAACACAAAATAGTGAGGGCACACTGCCTGGGCAAGTAGGAGAATTTGTAGCCCTTATTCCCCAATGAGCTATTCAAGACTTTACTATGCGTATAACCTAAACAGGTAGTAAGATGAGGTGCTATTAAAAAATACTCAAGAGTACCCGGGTTTTTATTTTAGTTCCTTTTATTTAGCACCGCGTATTACTACCTGTCCGGATTTTAGTTAATATTATTTTGATTCTACAGACAATGGTTTTATAAGAAGCATAATAATTGCTTCTTGTGATTTTTAAACTTTAAATATACAGGGAGTTCTCCTATAATTAATTTTTTTTGCCACATGATTTGGATGGAAAGCAATTAGTGAAATAGGAATGTTTTTCAATAATGCAATCCCAAGAGTGCTAATACGTGATTTCTGACTGCGGACCACTGTGATTCCCTGCACTAATGTCTTATTTTTCCAGGTATATTTTAACTACACAGTTTTCTTCCTCTTTACAGTTTATTCTGGTTAGTGTAATCAAGGTATTATCTCGGTATTTTAGTAATTATTTATTATTTTACTTATTTTTCATAAAGTATGTAATAATTTACAATTAAAATGAACTATAAAATTTGTAAAAATACGAACGGAAAGTGATTTTTCACGTGTCTGTTCAGTATTTAGACCTCCCTAACCTAGGGGTTCCCAATCTTTTTAAACCGGAGGAGCCTTACACCAGGAAAAAACAAAATATTGGAGCTCTCATAGCATATTTTACATTAATATAATGAATATTCAGTAATGATAGTTGAGTTTTACAAGTATAAAAATATAAAACAAATGGTAAACATCACATGTTCTGGTTGCGTCTTTGGCAAATGGTCCCTTATTCGGATTTGAAAAACTTGGCAGTCCTGATTACTGATGCTATTTTATATTGTGAAAAACAAATAAATAATATTATAAAATTGTTTCACAGAGTCTTTGATAGCCTATGGGGGAGCCTAAGGACTACGCAGAGCACAGTTTGAAAAATGCTGCTATGACCTATATTTTCCTATCCAACCATCTTTTTCTATAAGGCGATGTTTTTTAAGAATACAACTACTGTGTTATAGAAGAACTTCCTGTATCTTGAAATCTAAAGTGTAAGGCACTGTATATTAGTAAAATGTTAACACTGGCTTTGATTGTAAAACCAGTTTATTCAAAAATTAAAAAACCAGCCTAATATTGTCAGTAAATGATGTTTTTATATGGTATACTTTTAATAAGTTAATTTGGTTTTAACACAAACATTTGTTGGATATCAAAACAACCTGTGCCGAGTTGTAAAAATGAAAGTTGGTTTAGGAATACAAGTTCAAAGGTCAGGGTATATCTGCGGCCTGGTCTACAGAGAGAGAAAGCTTCACTGACCAAGTCTGGAGTAACCGTAACATTACGTTATGCTGGGAGTGTTTGCCGCTATATATGGCGGCTTCTATCCAGGACCAGTTCATTATCTTACCACACGACGCAAAATACAGTGGACTAGCTCAAATAAAAATGATCCAACCACATTCAGGAGAAACATATTCAATAAATCTTATCCTAAATGGTTGTACAGATTATATAGCCAAGTGGCTAGGAAGGCAAACTTCAAGTATAAGGTGATATGGGCTTGCCTATGTGAGGAGGAGGAACCCACATCCCTAATATTTGTGTTTTATGGGGAAGTCCCCTTCAAAATAGAATTTAATTGATTTATTCAAATGGTTTTCCTTGCAAAATTTAGGTTATTTGATATATGCATTGCATGCCCTTACTAAACAGATTGACCTTACTTCATATATGTAGACAGGAGTGCTGCAAACGCAATCTCATGCTGCAAATTAGAACTATCTATGTATCTATAGATTACAATTAAGAAACAGAATTCCTAGATGTCACATGGTTATGTCAGACACATGACAATGTTTTGGACAAGATCAGGGTGCAAGGGTCCCAGGAGTCCATTCCAACAAAATATATACATTTTTCTGGTGTTTAAAAACAATATAATTTAAATTAAATAAGCTAATGACTATTTATTAATAAAGAAATAACACATAGACATTTTATCAACTATTAATAATAAGTATTTTTAAATAAATTGATAACCAACCTAATCTCTTTTATGGTTTTATGACATTAAAAGTTGCTTTGTTGGCAAATCACTTTGATATTTAATTAATAGTTTCTAAAGATATTAAGAGAAGAGGAAGGGAAGAAGGGACACATTGATTAAGGGAGGGAAGGGTAACCACTTATTTTTTATTGTCAGGTATTTTGGCACCCTACTATTATTATTTTGTGTCATGCAGTCGGTGTGGTTTATTTATATTATTACAGAATACAACTGGGGTGCAGATTTTAAATCTCGCCATGGGTGCGCGTATAGCCTGAACAGGTAGTAAAATGTGGTGCTAAAAAGAATATAAATGGTTCTTTTCATGTAAAACACATGGGTATAGCAGGGACAGGCCCAATTATTTATTTAACACAGAACTAATAATAACACTATTGAAGTATGCCTAAGCCTATGCTTTTTTTATATACATATTTATCAAATTGTTGAGAAAATTGTTAAGTCAATTTGAATTTAAGGATGTAACAACAAAAACGTTGAATTTTTATTACTGAAAGAAAAAAATGTTTATAGTGAGCTAAGAATGTACTTTTTATTTTGAAGCACCGTGTCTTACTACCTGTTAAATAAACTAATGGTTTAGGGATGAGGAAGGTTATATTTATAGGAAGTGTACCTGCATTCATGGAGGGAGATTGGAAAACCAATTTTGGAAAAACCACCCTCATTACACCTGATTGAGATTCGAACCTCGATCTCCCTGTCATCAGCAGACTATTTGGATGTGAGAGAAGCGCCTTAGACCATGTTGCCACCAAACCGGGTCAAGATTATGTTGTTAGATTAGGCTATGTATATCTAATATGAGTAGTATTAATGAAGGTAAAATTAATCATTGTCTGTCTGTCTGGGTCTGTGTGTGTGTGTGTCTCTGTCTATGTGCATGCATGCGTGTGTGTGTGTGTGTGTGTCCAAAGTTGCAAAGGCAGGTATGCCCACGTTAGGTGATATAAAAACTAATTTCAGACTAATGTGTTGCCCCTATTATTCATTAAAACTATACTGTGTTCAGGTCGGGTGGTTAATATTAAGTATGCTCACCACATAGTTAAATATTGTTTTTAAATTACCTGGTGATTTAACCTTGTGTTTAGAAAATGCACATTAGAAACTCAAGTAAAATAAGTTTTTAACTAGTTTTTTCCTTTTAATATTAAAGTATGTAGGCCTAATTCATATTTTTGTTAAAAAATATAACTTTTTTTTTTGCATCATTTCTTACTACCTGCTAATATTGTACACATATATATTAATTATACAAATGTGGCCGGGATGAAGTAGGTTGAATTTATAGGATGTTTACCTCCATTATCATGGAGTGAGAGTGGAAAACAGTTTAGAAAAACTATTCTCAATTCACCCGACTGAGATTCAAACCCCAATATCTCCATAATCGTCAGTTCAGTCGATTGTGAGAGTGATGTCTTAGACCATTCAACCACCGAAGCGGGTAAGATGGCAACAAATTGACTGTTCAAATTTGTTTTCATTTTTATTAGAAATAATTCATGTTATTATTAATAACTCGCACTGCTCAAAAGCTTGCATCTCAAAAACTAACCAAAAAAATTCAAATCCCTTATATTTAATATGTGTAACAATATATAATTGATATACAGCTTTTTGTTTTAGTTAAATAAGAGTGATAAATTGACTGTGAAAGCAAGTTATATTACATTATTGACTTTTTATAAATGTTTGAACTAGCTCTAAACTACAAAACAAAAGTCCAAATATTAGTATAGAATGTACAAAATTGTACCAATTAGACACAGGCCACCCACTGATAAAAATCAGCTTTCTTGGGTCTAGGCGCAAGTTTTGTCGAGGAATTTTAGGTAATGTTTAGTGTTTTGGAGTCCATATAAATCATAAAATAACCAGGCTTTATTTTATTATGTTTTAGCATCACATCTACTACCCATTCCGGTTATACGCTTATGTACTAACTATGCTAATGGTTTTATAGATTAGAAAAGTTATGTTTATAGTATGTATACCCACATTTGCATGGAGGGAGAGTGGGAAACCATTTTGGAAAAACCACCCTCAGTACACACAATCAAGATTCTAACCTCAATCTTCTCATCATCTGCAATCTAGTCAACTGTGAGAGTAGCGTGTTAGACCATATGGCCACCGAAGCAAGAGGATCAAAATCTAATTTAAAAAATAGTTACTCAACAATTGAATTTGTTGTTCAAAGAAAAAAAAAGATACAGTTTTAAAGATATCGTAGAAGTGGGCTCTTGAACTTTGTGAATGTGAGGGTGTAATGTAGGGCTTTGAGAGCAGCTAACATTATATAAATTGTGCCTGGGCGGCAACTTGGCTTATACTTTGTACTCAATGTCTTACAGCAGGATATATTGGGACAAGTGCCAAGAGGCCACTCACGCAACTTTTACATCGCTCACTTATGTTCAGAGCAACACGGGAATAACTACATCTTCTTGGAAAAACTTTTCTCTAAAAATTAACTTATATAAATATTTTAATCTTAATGATTTTGATAAAACACTTATGCAGTTTCTTTGTTTTAAAGTCCTTAGTAAATAACATATACCGGTATGTCTAAACTGACAGCTGCAGAACAGATTATTTGGATTAGAGACAGTGATTCCACTATATAAACATACATACACAAAATAATATGTATATATAAAGCAAATACAAAATATTTTATTAGTTTTATTTTGATAATTTAGTACATTTACAAAATTTTAGTTATGTTACTTTTATGTTTAAATCAGTAATTGTTAAATATTTGATTTAAATATTATTTTCCACAGATATTTTGTGAATACTGTTTGTGTAGTTTAACTTTGACCAGCCTTCTAAATAAAGTTATGGCAAGTACCGGTATTTAATATTAAATAATGTCAATATAAATTTCTTATTTTTCTCACAGTTTTGCAAAATTTCTTATACATTTTCAAAGACAAATTTTGTTAAGATTCTAAATTGACAACTTTAATGCATTTTATTCAAATTATATGCATGAAACATTCTTAAATCATTGGTAATAACAAGCTTTGTAAAGTTTTAAAACTTGGTAAACACTTTTGACACATGCGTATATAGATTTTTGGTAGTTATTTTTTACTTGATAGATCTTGTTGAATCCTTTTAGTTCCAAGAGCACAGTGTGCACAGCCTTTTAAAATTTTGTTGGATAAGGTTCGGAGCCTCTGTGAAGGTGTGTGTTAATGCGCGGGTAGGTGTGGGTTTAACTGGGCCCATGGGCTAGGTCCATAAACAGCAAGATGTCTGCAAGGACGTTAACCTAGCCACAACATTTGATCGTACTTTCATCAGCAAAGATTACTCTTCTAATGTCTGTATTCTCACCATCATAGGAACAGTGATAGTTTAAAAACACTTAACATGAAGGGCTCTTTTATGTAAACTATCATAGGTAGCTCTTTAAAATATTACTTGTACTAGCTTCTGGTTTTTTTTAATATCCAACCTGCCTCGGTGGCGTAGTTGTAGTTAGATAATACGCTAGATTTGTGTTGAGCTAAACTAGCCAAGGATGGGAGATCGAGGTTCCAATCTCGCTTGGGTGAACTAGGGGGGGGAAGGGGGTTTCCTAAATTTTTTCTCACTCTACCTCCACACAAATGCGGGTTCGCTTCCTCTATATTCAACCTTCCCTAGACCTAACCCATTAATGTAATTAGTACTTAGGTGTATAACCTGAACGAGTAGTAAGGCCCGGTGCTTATTATTATTATTATTATTATTATTATTATTTTAATGTCTATGGAATTCCTGTACATAGTGGTATTAATAAATTGTGTTTTGTCTGATATAATTTCACTTGAAGTTACTGACAGGGATTCAAACACGAATCACTTGGAGAATCCCACAAGGGCTAGGCCGGTAGTTAATATACCTTATTTTATCTAATAGCAGCTGGGGTAAAATGTAAAGTTGTTAAAATTAGCCAGGGTCCTAATAATGGCCGAGTTGAAAATTGTGGCCGCAACATAGTTATTCCAAGAATCTTTTATGTGTCTCACTTTGCAATTTTCCTAGCACCCCCTCTTTGTTATTCAACTCTGGCTGAGCAACAATCAGCCCAATGGCAGAACACTGTCCTAAAATATCAACAAGAAGGTGATTAAGAACTGTAGAAAAATGAAGACCTAGTATCCGAAAGTGATAACAACTAGGAAGACAGTTTCAATTCTGAATTATACCTATTAATAAATTTTCATTGTTTCATAAAGTGTTTTATTTCATGTTTTAAAAGAAGATTTTTTTCTGGTTTTGAAACCAGTAGGCCTAATAACAAGTGTTTTTGTGTTTGTCATCTGAATTTTAATTTCTAAACAGAATAAAAAAATTGCTGAATTTTTTCAATGAATACAATTTAATAGGTAATTTTTTATTTTTGTTTCAATTTAACCTTTTTTTTCTGTAGCTGTAGCTTCAAAGGTACTATTAGGTCAAATACAGTAAATGCCATAGCCTTCACAATCACGACAGAACTCTGTGCATAGGACAGCTCCCATAGACAACTCATTGGTAAGAGCATTGACTTAATAAACCAAAAGTCCTGGGTTGAAGCATTAGTCCAGGTTTTATTTTTTCAATTTAAAGAATATGATGTTTATATGCGGCTATAACCGTAACTAACAAATATAATAGCTTGGCTATTTAATCCATCAAAACCTCCTTTATTAACAAAGTTTATCAGGTGACTTGCACACCTGACCATTAGCTGAAAGGTCGAGATTTGTCTTGGTTCTATGCATAAGAATCAGACCATAATAAATATAAATTATTGATTGATGATCTTTGATAGATTTGTACATAGACATTTGTATAGTTGTAGTCAATTCTAATAATAAAAAAATCTGGTTTATGAGGTGCTTTTTTTTTAGCACCGCGTCTTACTACCCATTCGGGTTATACACCTCATTACTAATTACGCCAGTGAATTAGGAATTGTGAAGTTTGAATTTAAGGGAAGTGAACCCGCATTTGCGTGGAGAGAGAGTGGAAATCTATTTAGGACCTCCCTCCCCCAGTTCACCCGACCGAGATTCGAACCTCGATCTCCCCGTCCTTGGCAGTCTAGCTCAATACGATTAGCGCGTTAGCTAACTACGCCACTAAGGTGGGCATGAGGTGTTATTGATAACTTTAATTTTTCTGGAATGTATTTTTTACTTAGCATAGCTACATCAGGCTTAAAAGAATATTGCTTTCTGTCCTATCTAAGGAGGGGAGCCAATAGTTTGTACTAATTCTATAAGAGAGATGTACACTCAAAGATATTCAGTTAAACAAACAAGTGAAATAAAATGGTTCAAGGAAGTCCTGTTTTTTGTATTGTTCTCTTGCATACCGTCTAAAAGATAACGCATATTTAAGTTGCTTCAATCTGATGGCAAAAAAAAAATATATATATATATATAAAAGCACTGAGTCTTACTACTCATTCAGGAATTTGTATTAATTACGCTAAGGGTGATGGAGGCTCAATTTAGAGGATGTGTACCCACATTTGTGTGGAGAGAGAATGGAAAACCATTTAAGGAAAAACTCCCTCAGCACACCCAACCGGGATTGTAACCCCAATCTCCCTGTCATCGGCAGTTATTTTGCTTGAAGAAAGAGTGGAAAACCATTTTGGAAAAAACACCCTCAGTACACCTGACTGACTTTCAAACCCCAATCTCCTTGTCATCAGCATTCTATTTACTAGCACGAGAAAGACACCTTAGATCATATGGCCACAGAAGCATGTCAGCAATATATTGAGAGAGAGAAAAAAAACTTTGTTTATCCAATCTTGCATCCAAATACTGGCCACACAAAATGCGCCTTAGCTTCATTAGTCGAAATAATTAAATATCTTTACACTTCTCAGGCCCATTTAAAGGATAACCTATAATTATATATATATATATAATTGACTACAGGAGTCAGCTAAATATCAAATAATAAATCAATTTAACGAGCCATCAATGTTTTAGTATGGAATAATTTTTAAAAAAAACCAATATAACTAATATTTAAGTATTTCCTTCAAACAAACAAACAAAGAAATTTGTTCCAAATGAACCAACTAAAACAGCTGTTAAGCTTGAAACGAAGCAATGCTCTTATAATTGGTATCTTCACAGAAGCTCTGCAAGATAAATTGGTGCTGTCAAGATTTTACTGCGGACTCTACTATATACTGATTACACAAGGTCATTCACCTTGACAGAGCAAATGAAACCACCATTAACAACAAATCATCTCTGTTCTTCTCACAGAATGTTTGCGTACCACTCTCATGAGAACTGTGCTTGATGCCGCCGCTCATTTCCTGGTCCACGTTTGTTTTAACGTTTCACTATTAGTGTAGACATTTTGTCTATATAAAATGTTAATGAATATTAATTTTATAATTATTTAATCTTGTAGCTTCTATTAACATATTTTTATCGCATTTTAATAACGTTTGGATTATACACATACATTAATAATGCTAATGGAATAAGGATGAGGCAAATAAAGTCTTAGATGAAATATATCCGCATTTGTGTGGAAGGAGAGAGTTAAGCCACTGAAGAATAAGCATCCTTGGTACAAACAACACAACCCAAGTTCGAACCCCTGATCTTCCCGTCACCAGCATTCCAGTCTAACATGAAAGTTTGACAATGTGACCGCCGATGCTAGTTTCTATTAATATAGCTACCCGCCTCGGTGGCGTAGTTCGCTCGGGTGAACTGGGGGTGGTTTTTCCCTAAATGGTTTTCCACTCTTCCTCCACACAAATGTGGATTCACTTCCTCTATATTCAACCTTCCCAATTCCTAACTCATTAGCTTAATTAGTACTTAAGCGTATAACCCAAACGGCTAGTAAGACGTGCTCAGTACATTAATTTAGCTGTTGGGTTTGGTAAAAAGTCAACATTTGTTGAATTTTATGGAATTTAACTTATGATTACTAGTAGTTAGTTTATAAGCTAGCTCTTTTTTACACCTCTTTAAAGTTATATTAGTTTATGTTTCTCTTTAAACAGTGTACTTAGTTCCTAGTTTATCTACATTTGAGTTGTGTAGCCTATTCCAACAGTTGTATTATGAACTTTATGTTAACATAAGACATGGGAAAGTAGATTATTTTCTAATTGGATTTCTTGTCTTAAATGTAATACAAGAATTTCACAACAAAATCTTCTGAGGGTACATAAAGATAATTTTTATATCTTCATTAATTTCTTTTCTCCTTGTCTTACTACCTGTACATACTCTACGCATTTAACTACACTTACTGAGCAGGATTGAAGAATGCATAATTTAGAGGAAATGTACCCACATTTGCGTGAAAGGATGATAAACCATTTCACAGATTTATCTGATTGCCAAACCCTTCCTTCACCTCTGACAAGATGTGTATTAATCACAACTTGTGAATGTGAGGAATGCCAGGCCTCTACCGTGGTTCGGATTCCACGTTAAACTGTAGGTCCTCCATTTCATCTCACAATCACCCTACCATTGCACATTAGCGTAAGTGCGTATAACCCGAACGGGTAGTAAGACGTAGTGCTAATAATAATAATAATAATGATAAACCATTTAGGAAAACACATCCTTAGTATACCCGACTGAGGTTCCAATTTTTTTTTTATCTTTACATTGTTACTTAATTTAAATACAATTTAGTTCACATCCTGTGGTCAGATTTCAAAAATGAATATATTTAAGTAAACTAAAATCACAAGATTTTCGAAATTACTGATCCAAAAGTATTTTAATAAACACCGTTTTTAAAGACTTCTTGACTTGAATTAAAAGCGTCAACCACAAATGTAGGGTACTCTGGTTAGATTCTTTGTGTGCTGGTATTTAGAAAGTACATGATAAGTATCTCAATTTAAAAAAAATAACTTCTTCAAATAATTAGTGATAATTTAATATTCTTATTCAAAACATGCACTATTTTTTTTATATACATGTAAAACATATGCAGTTGTGTGCGTGTAGCTCCAAAAAAACATATCACAACGAACGTGGTATAGAATGCGGATTCGGATAATTCTTAGGCACTTGTTTATGTTCCAGATCAAAAGTCAATAGTTCATTTCATGGCTGTACCCCACGAAACATCGGCCATTGCAATAATTATACCAGTTCAGGAACTCCGCCCATGGTTTTTGTGTGTATGATCAAGGTTAGTCATTGTCAGTCCTTCACTTATTTAGTGGCCGATCATTCTTCTCCTAACAGCTATTAACATTGATCGACTGACACTTTATTAATTGTCTCAATAACAAAGAAAAGTTTGATATGAATAGATATTCAGGTCTGTAAATTTGCCAATAGTGTACCTTTTCTCTAAAGTATTGTTTTGTGGAAATACTTTTATTTCTAAGCTTGTTTCACAGCACATTAATAATCCCAACTTATATAAGTGCACATACACCCCTCCCCACAGTACAGTAGACAAAGTTTACAGAGAGTACTATTTATTTTAAGTTGTTGGATTATCATAGAGTATGGAGAATATGTTTTTATATTGTTTTTTTCAATATGCTTAATACTACGTAATGCAATTTTCTACAAAATCTATCTAAAAATATGTAAGGATTACACATTTTGTGCTCTTTTATGTTCCTTTGTCTTGAGTGTACATGTGAGGGTTTTGTTTGAACACAGCTATGTTGTTGCTCACATAAATGTTAGCTCTCTTATTTATTACTCAATTTTTACTAAAGTACTTCCATGATAGATTAAAATCCAATAATATTGTCTTAATATCTCATTCATATATTCTGGCTTAAAGATATTTCCTGCTATTTTTATATTATTTTATATTCTAACATGATGTTAAAGTTCATTTGAAGGCTGTTTTAAACTGATCTACACCATTTGCTACGACAGTGGCACCTAAATATAATTTAAATCTCACACAAATTAAAGTGGCATTGAAATTTTTATTTCAATTTAATCCTCGTTTAATTTGGTAAATAATTAATTTATTATAATTAGGTGGTTTTTTTTTTTTTTTTGTTGCAGATAATCAATTTCATTGAAGTTACTAGCACCCGATATTAAACTTTCACTTAACTCTGGAGTCATTCTAACCATACTTGCTTGGAAACCAAGTAAAAATTAACCGCACTAGTGGTTGAGTGGTCTAAGGTTCTAGTTTCTTAATGCACTTGGTTGTCATTGACAAGGCTAGAGCTCAAATCCCTTTTGGAGGCATTAGTTGTTTTTCACATTCTATTTTCACTATTGTTTTTCTATTTGCCATGTATATGCAGGGATATTCTCTCTAAGCTACTTCCCCCATTCCTATATCCTAGATTAAACCATTAATAACATTTTTGGTAAAAGAGATTTTTATTTTTAAATATGAAGACTATTTTTACACACTTCATAGAAGAAGTTTTTCAGGGTTTCTGAAGTTTTAACATCTCTAAGCCCACAACCACAGCCAAGGCTAGTACATCGTGAAGTGAAAAATTGTTTTAGCACCAGAGCAAATTGAGTTTAGGAGCAAGTTGATTGAAAACATTACAAAAGTTGTATTTTATCCAGTCTTTAACAGTGCTTTACCAAGAGCAAGGTCATGATACCCATTCATCCCAAATGAAATAAAAACAGATAGAAATCAATTGGGCAACCATTGGCCAAAGAGTCAATGGGTCATTCTAAGTAGTTGTTTATTATTCTTGAGTGAATGTTTGATATTAATGGAACAGTTCGCCATTTTGCACTTGTTACAACCACGCCTTTCTAACGGAGTTGGAACGTGAGCTATGTGGAGGTCAAATAAAACCTCACCAATTCGCTTGCACGCAATCAACCATGAGACTAACGCTTGTTTAACACAGTTTACACTCACAGTATTGAAAGGTAAATAGAACTCAACTCGATTTGTTGATCAATTACATCAGATAATAAATTATAACTTTCTGTGTTTTTTATATTGTTCTCTGCTATGGGCACTATATTTAAAGTATTGCATAGCAAATTTCATTAAATATTTAGTTTGAATCTCGGTGGAGTCAAATAGTTTTGGTTCTCGTGTGGTATGAAAGTAGGTGAGGTTCAAGTAATTCAGATTTTTCTATGAATGGAGTTTCAGGCACCAACAACTCCACTTGCATTAAGAATGTGCAAAAACAATGATAATGTTTATGGTATGGTTCATAAATTGGCTTTCAATACATGAAATAACTTTCACTTGGTCTTTCAAGTGAAATAAATTAATATATTTATCAGTTAATTGATTTTCATGTTAGTCTTAAAATCAAATACATGTTTTTTAATTAGTCGCAGACTTGAGTTATATAGTTAAAAGAGTGATTAAAACTACCTTCTAAATGTTGAGAGAATATCAAATAGTATTGTTTATTTTTATTTTGCTTTAGCTCAGTTTGTATCAACCAGTGTTGATATTTCTTATGTTGATTGCCAACAGCATTATTGTTTAATGGCTCTTCTCAATAAATCTCTTTATTTTACAACCACTCATAGTCATCATTTGCCAATCATTAATTTATCTAATGAATATAATAAACATATTAAACAAATCAAATTTTCAAATGCACAATTTTTAAGGGAAATAAAATTGTTCACAAAACCTATTAACGTTTTTAATCAACACTTTGTTTTGCCCAGTTCCAGTAGTGTAAAGTGGGAACCGGTTTTTAAATAAAGTATTATTTCTTTGATGTGTTTGATAGTATTGTTATTATAATATTGTATTTATATGTTGGCTTGTATAAAACTTAAATGCATTTCCAAAAATGTGTATGCTATTCTTAACTTTTTTTACTCAAGAGTAACAAATTTCTGTTTAAATCAACCAATTTCAAACAAATATTGGGAAATTGAGGGGGGGACGTCACAGAGGAAGATTTTCTATTGGGAAAATCTAAAAATATTATGTTATTAAAAATAGTATTTGAACCGAGTAAGCTGAAAATGTGTACTGTGTACGAGTCAATACTCTAAAGCGTTACAAACATATATTTATGCTGAAATGTTGAACATTGAACTGAACAAAAGTTATCCTATAAATTTGATGAACCTATATTTTGATCATTTTGATGCCCTTATCAAATGCTTGGGTTTGCCCGTACCTGAGTTAAGACCTGGTTCAATATTAGGTGGGCCTAAAATAACTATTTAGTTACCATCTTCCTAGGTATTTTAACACCTCATACATATGTATTAATTGCGCTAATGAGTTAAGGATAAGGAAGGTTGAATTTTAGGAATTATACCCACATTTGTATGTAGGGTGAGTGAAAAAAATTTCTGAAAAAACTCAGTGCACCTGACCAGGATTCAAACCTCAATCTCCCTGTCATCGACAGTCTAGTTAGTATAATACCAGAGTGATGCCTTAGACCATGTGGCCACCGAAACATCTATATTTTAGTTAAATAATTGATTATTTAACTATTAGTGTGTTTTTGGTTAGCATTTCAGGTATTAAATCACTGTTGAAATAGCATTTCCTTTTGTTTCAAAATATATGTTGTTTATTTATTATTTATTTATTTATTTAGCACCACGTCTTACTACCCATTTGAGTTATATGCTTAAGCACTAATTACATACGCTAATGGATTAGGAATTGGGAAGGTTGAATTTAGGGAAATGAACCCACATTTGCGTGGAGGTAGAGTGGAAAACCATATAGGAAAAATCACCCCCAGTTAACCCGACCAGGATTCGAACCTCAATCTCCTCGTCCTCGGCAGTCTACCTCAATTTGACTAGCGCGTTAGCTAACTACGCCATCGAGGCGGGTAAAATGTATGTTATATCCTTTGATAAATAAGACTTAGAACTTTTAACAGTTTGTTGCATATTATAAAATATACTTCAGCCTCCTTTAGCCAATCTATTCACTGTCCCACTTGGATAAATGTTCATCACCAACAAAGGCTATTAGTTTTTTTAGATTGTTTTATTGTCCATCTCTTTAGTTTTTATATATTCTTAATTGCTTTGACAAACATGTCTTATAAATAATATTTAAACTTAAGGGTGGTATTTTGACTCCTTTCAAGAGGTAAATATGTCATCCATAGATTGGAAAACTGGTAAAAAATAAAGAACTTCATTAAGTTGTCTTTAGTTTTGCAAACTCAAGAAAACAACCCAATGTACATGCACTTTAAAGGTTAATTAATTATACAATTTGATGAACATTTTTAGATAAATTTCTTGCTAATCATAGTAGGTATTTATATTTCTTATGTTTTATGTATGGTAGATAATTAATAATAATTTTTAGAATTCAATTTAGCAAGTATTTTTGGAAACAAATTATATACAGAAATTACATTTTGGCCAAGAATACTTGTGGGCGTTTCTGGTTGTATATCAATCTGAAGAATTATGATCAAGTCTGAACAAATCAATGAACTTACAAACACAGTTTTGTTGAAGTGTCAACTCCCCTGGTACGGTGCCAAAGCTAGAAGTTTCGTCCTTACCACAAGAACTGTTATGTAAATAAGTGCCTTTTACCCCCTCTAATTGTTTTTCTTTTAATATAGAAATGAGTGTATAACTCGAACAGGTAGTAAGACGCGGTGCTAAATAATAATAAAAATGATAGAAATTGTGATGTTCAATATAACAACATGTAAGTTATTTATTTCAGTTAAATTTAACACAAAACCATAAAGAATAATATATACTAACACCAAAGTTATTCTTGAAACAATCTTTAACTATTCATATTTTTTTTCTTAACTTATTCTTGCCAAACAATAAAACTGCTATTAATTACCCCAGATTTAAATGGTAGAGGAATTAAGGGGATATTAAGATGGCAGCTTTGCCAGTTGAAATATTTAATATATTATATTCACCAATTTCGACACATTTCTACCCTTATACCTTCACAACAGCATTGTGTCAACCTTGCTTATTAACTCATTGCAGCCTGCTTTAGTGGCCTACTAACCTTAAGATGTCACTTTCATGTTAGATTGGCTTGTGGATGATGGGGAGATCAGGGTTTGAATCCGAGTCTGGTCTAAGAAGGGTGGTTTTTCCTAAATGATTTTCCACTCTTCTTCCACACAAATGCGGGTACATTGCCTCAATGCTTCCTTCACCATCCCTACCGCATTAGAGTAACTATTAAATATGTGTATAGCCTCAACACTTTAGTAAGACGCAGTGATTAAAAAAAACTTGTTTCAAAATAAATTTTGAAAAATATGATGTCCTTTTGGCTGATGTTATTTGCAGCTCTGGTCATTGCAGGCTTTGTGTTGTAGTAGCTCTGCTGATACCCTGATATGGCACATATGTGTTAGTGTTTAAGGCAGTTTAAATATGTATGCTAAGGTTGACACTTTTATGTCTACATTATTTCATATAGTATAAACCTTTTTATTTTAATACACTAGTTCATATTTAAAATAAAACTTTATGTTTTCACTTTATTTTAAAGTAACTTTAAATGTGTTAGTTCTTAGGATATTTCAGCCCTATTGTATACATAAAAATAAAATTTGCTTGTATCATAGCAATTTTAACTATCCATGTGTCTTTGTAAAAAAAAAGCTACATTCAACTTTTGTGATTTTTATCCATAAACATCTATTTTAAATCTAACCTTATGTTACATTTTTAATAAAATAATGATTTTAATGGGTTATTATTATTATTATTATTATTATTATTATTATTATTATTATTATTATTATTATTATTAAAAAGTGAGTGAAAACAAGGTCCTTAGAGAGATAATTGGTCCAAAAATTGATGAGTCTACTAGGGAGTGGAGGAGATTATATAATGATGAGTTACATACCATGTACTCATCACAAGACATTGTTAGGATAATCAAGTCTTGTAGATTATGGTGGGCAGGACAGGCAGATTGAACGGAAAAATTTAGAACCATGTTCAGGGTACTGACTGGCAAATCCAATGGGAAGAGACCATTGAGAAGACCTAGACGCAGGTGGGAGGAAAACATTAGAATGGACCTGAAAGAGATAAGATGTAATGAGGTGGACTGGTTAGCACTAGCTCAAGATAGGGATAGGGTGTAATGAGGGGGACTGGATAGCACTAGCTCAAGATAGGGATAGGGTTTAATGAGGTAGGTTGTACAGAACTAACTCAAGATAGGGATAGTGGCGTACTTTTGTAAGTGCGGCAATGAACTTTTAAGTAGAGTAAGTAAGTAGATTATTATTAATAACAATATTTATTTCAAGTTATTACTCATGCTGTCCATACAATGCTGGCATGCGTGCTTATCGTAATTAGCTAGTCATGCTTTGCTTTAGAAAGGCTGTATGAGTTTCATTATTAATGTTACTCGTGTATTGTTTCGTCTGACATGTGAAACTGAAACAAATTGACTCGTCTCTTTACAAAACAATTTTAAACATATAAGTATTGCTTTAAATTTGTTGAACACAAGTTTCCTGATAGGAAATGTTTACACTAAAATAATATATGTATGTGTGTACTGTGTTTTACTACCTTCTGTGCTATGCACACATTTACACTAAATATGTAGGGCAGAATTTAGAGGAAGTGGTCCTGCATTTGCATGAAAGTATATGAGGAAAAACACCTTCGTGCACTCTGGCTGAGATTTAAAATTTGACCTCATCACTAGAAAACCAGACTAGACACGACCGTCTACCGGCGCTAAGTGTCAGATACATAAGCAAGAAAGAATGAAAGTAAAGGTCATATTACTTGTCAAGGTCATTGACTTTTACTATGATGAAAGTATTAATTTAGTTAAAGCAGTATTGCTTGTATTGTTATATTTTTTTGGGTACTATATATTTTATTTACTTCAATTTGTAAAGTGTAATTGATTATTGGGAACAGGATTAATAATAAGATTTTAGGTGCTCTGTTGTAGCTAAAAATTTGGTTTTGAAATTGTTCACTGTTCCTAAAATATGTTCTGTAAATATTTACGATAAAAGTCATTGCTAAATGTCAACTATAAATGTCTGTAGATTTCAATAAATTTAATATGGTAAAATCAGAAACTGGCAGCATTACTTGAAAAAAAATATTACTTTATCCTCACTAGGGGATTACCATCATTATTAGGGTTATTCACATAAATGATTACCGGTAATTATTCAATCCCTGAGACTTTAAAATCATATAACACTAATAGCTTGTATAGTAATTTGAACTTTAACTACATTATTATATTATCTACAAATTAGCTATCCCACCTTCTCAATGGTGTTTTTAAGAGCCTATACACATGTAGGCATACATAATATAAACACATGGCAAACGCATTTTTTTATGTCAAAAAGTCTTGATAAAATATTGTAAAAATGGGTCTAACTGTATTTATTAATTTCAAAACAAAAGATGAAAGATTAATTTGAAAAACTTAACTAACAATTTGTGTATAAATTTTACCAGACATAAAAAAAATCAAGTTAATTATGTACCTTGATTTATAAGTGTGCTTGAAAGAAACTGAAAATCCTTATATAGTTTAATATATATATATACTATATATATATATATTATATATATTAAACTATATATATATATATAGTATATATATATTAAACTATATAAGGATTTTCAGTTTCTTTCAAGCACACTTATAATCAAATTAATATATATACTATATATATATATATATATATATATATTAAACTATATACACATTTTTACAATATTTTATCAAGACTTTTTGACATAAAAAAATGCGTTTGCCATGTGTTTATATTATGTATGCCTACATGTGTATAGGCTCTTAAAAACACCATTGAGAAGGTGGGATAGCTAATTTGTAGATAATATAATAATGTAGTTAAAGTTCAAATTACTATACAAGCTATTAGTGTTATATGATTTTAAAGTCTCAGGGATTGAATAATTACCGGTAATCATTTATGTGAATAACCCTAATAATGATGGTAATTCCCCTTAGTGAGGATAAAGTAATAAAAAATTTTTTAGTTTAAATTGATTAAATTTTACATAAATTTGATTAATATGGATTATTGAATTTAAGTTTAAAATTATAACAATGTATTCATTATAATAAATTAAATTAGTTCAATACTTTAAAACCATGAAAAGTTTAACTTTACTTTTGTATTTGTTTTGAAAAATTACACGTTTTGGGTGAAAATGTGCCCAATCAGGTGCAAAATGTATCCACACGCTCACAGTGGAGTTATTCCGTTACGATCCTGAGGGTAAGCAAGGACTTTCACTGGCTCGGCTATTGCTTCTTCTACTTGTCCGTTGTTTCTGACCCAGATTCCATTGTGTGTCCATATATGGCTCTCAGCTTGCCACGCTCGCCGGCCGCAATCAACCTGTTTCTGTCTATTACGATCAAACAACAGTAAAGATGGAATAGTCTCTCACTATTAGAGAACCTTGGTAGTAAGATGCAGCTTTAAGCGGTCTTCAGCTTCTCACACTCATCTGAGTGTCATACAATGCTTGTCTTTGTAGAGAGCTGTTCATTATACAAGCTGTCTTTGAAAGAATCTCTTCACTTATTTCAGCCATATGGTACCACTTGAAGGACCTTGCTTTTTTTTTTTTTTTTTTTTTTACTTTCGCTCTTCTAAATGCTTTCATTTTAGTTATTTCCTGTTTATTATTTTTTATTTTTCTAAACTTATTTTGTAAAGTGGTTTTAATAGTTTTACTATCAAATAAAATAAGTTAATTGTTAACTGGTATTTGTATTTGCTGACATGTTTGTTTGCAATAAATGGAAAATATATTCACATGTATATGTAATTTTATAGAAATACCTTTGATTTTCAATTTAAATATTTTATTTTATATTTTAATGCAAAACAAATGGTTTGAAAAGTATGAACTAAATTTTTTTGATGCTTATATATTAAAAAAATAAGAAAAACTCAATTGATTGACTTACTTGAGGATATTAAATTTTTGGTAATTGAACTTGAATACTAGACAACCTTAATGTATTCTAAACCAGTGGTAGTTTACATGTATCACATGTACCCATGGGGATACACAAGGTCATCTCAAGAGGAGTTGTAAACAAAGGTAGGGCTTTCTTTCATACAATATAAATTATTCCCAAAGACTTACAAGAAACTGGCCTTGTTGTCCTCGCTGTCTGGCTTATAGGGTGTTTCCCTCCCTCCCTCACCATCCAATGTGTTTAAATCAATTATCAGTTTCTACTTGTAAATAGTTTTTCAATAGTTTTCCAATCAAGGTACAAGAAGATTTTATTGAAATATCTGCGGACAGCTAGCTAAATACAACATTTGAGAATAAATCAATATGTGATATTTGGACTACAGCTCATATACAGTTCAAGAAATTGCGTGAGTTTACTACTTCAAAGCGGTTTTCATTCCATTGACTTATTTTTATGAAACCCGCTTTAGGGGCCGAATGGTCTAAGGCAAGGGTCAGCAAAAGATTGATCGCAATCGACCTGTCGATCTCACAGAAATTTTAAGTCAATGGCGTAAGAAAACTATATTGTCATGAAAAGGCACTTTTATCTTAAATTATTTCACTATGGCACAGCTTATAAGATATTATTATTATTATTATTATTATTATTATTATTATTATTAGCACCGCATCTTACTACCCGTTCGGGTTATACGCACTTACGCTAATGTGTAATGGTAGGGTGATTGTGAGATGAAATGGAGGACCTACAGTTTAACGTGGAATCCGAACCACGGTGGAGGCCTGGCATTCCACACATTCACAAGTTGTGAGTAATACACGTCTTGTCTTATAAGATAAGGCCATAGTATAATCCGTCAAGGTAAGTCTGCTACCTTGCTTGGTTCCACTATGATACACCTTGTATGATAGTGTAATAATTAGTTAAGGTGACACTGCTACCTTTCAGGGTGAACGAAGTGTACATTTTATTTATTTTATGTTTTTTCCATGAATACAGGGACATAAGTATTGGAGGAAATATTGAATTTAAGGAATAAATACAAGGTATATAATAAGAAAAAGAATTAAAAATAGAGTGGAGAAACGAAGGGTGATCACTGGACTTTTGATAGTGTAAAATTCAATTGGGGCCTAAAAAAATTTTGACGAGCCCTTGTCTAAGGCTTCGAAAAGTAATCTACTGTGGTAAAATTGATGTTTTTAGCCGAGAAACAGAAAGTTTTCACTTATGTGGGAAGAATCCATGAACGCTCTAACTGATGTTCATTCAATGCTCTATTTTTATAATAACTTGTATATCTGCACAAGTCAAATTTCTTTCCACCCCTTAGCCAATTATGACACGGCCCGGCCCGCCACTAGACTCGTGGATTCATTTGTGGCCCTAAGTCACTTTTAAGTTGGAAACCCCTGGTCTAATGGCTCACTCCTGCAATAGATTGGACAACCGATGATGGGGGGATAGAGGGTTCAATTCTTGGTCGGGTGTACTGAGGGTGATTTTTCCTAAATGGTTTTCCACTCTCCCTTCATGAAAATGTGGGTGCATTTCCTCTAAATTCAATCTTCATCATCCCTAGTGCATTAGCATAGTTGGTCCATAAAGGTATAACCCAAACAGATAGTAATACGTGGTGTTTATATGTATATAAACACCACATATTAATATCTGTGTGTTATATATATATTCGTATGAATCCAGAACCAAATTTCGCCCACGTGTTCAACTGGTAGCTTTAAAACAAACCCAGATATTTCACAGACTAAACATTTCAAAAATATTGGCATTTTATTTTATTTTTAAGATTGAAATTGCTGCTTTAATTATCACTAAATATTTACATTTTTAATTGTTGCTTTATAAATATTGACATGAAGCATTAATAATTATTGTATTTTTGTATATGTATTTACCAAGTTTGACTAAAATTGGTTAATTAATTTCCACTTATAGTTTAATTTGAAAAGATTTGATACCATATATTTATAAATATTTTGTTCCTATTTCAAGTGCCCCTTTGTTGTAGTTCCCTATCATAAGTAAGTGTAGCATTCATTCTCTGTCACAAAGGGTAGTATTTTATCCCTGACTCGTTGCAGTTTTTATACTGCAGACAAGTGTTGTTGCAATTAATTAACATTATTGTCTCCTTAGGGTATATAGTTTAAATCGCTAATAGGGAGCAAATTAGCACCAAAGCATACCAACTTCAATAATAAACTATAAAAGGGGACACATAATTCTATAACATAAAACAGGGATAGCTGCCGACTAAACTAAACTCTGTCTAATCGTGATGAATTTATGGTCCTTGGTTAAGTATGCCCTTGCACCATACTGGTATTAGGCAAACATTATTGGTTATTATGACGACTTGACCTCATTACTGTAGCATAAAACATGCCATTTGATCCCATATGCATTCTCATTATTCATGGTCTGTTTTAATACCCTTCCAATTAATATTTCTAACCGCAGTGCCTTAGGCTAGAGTCATCCTTCAGCTCACACTGTTAAGGTATGAACAGTAATTGCTGCATAATTATTAGCTAGACAAGTACCTGTTGCTATAATTGAAACGAACATGAATGTAGATTGTAAAATAACACATTCAGAGCAGAGTAGATATTTATTAGAAAACATATCATTACATGTTTTTTCATCTAGACGGAGAACCCCTCTTAACTTCTTTTATTTTAAAGCTAGAAATTTTGAGTATCTATTAACAATGATTTTCACATCATCATTGGCGAGTTCTTGTTTTATTTTCAGCATCCAGCCACCAATTCAGGCTATTTGCATATTTATACGAATAAGGTATGGATAATGAAGGTAGAATTTAGAGGAAATGTACCCATGTTTGTGGTGAGGGAGAGAGGGAAACCACCTTACTACAACCAGAGAGGATTCGAACCCTGACTAGACAAGAACTACACCTTTGTTAGTCTGCTCACCAATGTGGGTCTAAGTTCTTAAACTGTTGAACTATTTTCCAACACAAAACATTTGTGAGGAAATATTTTGGTGGGAAAACAAATCTCAGTAGGCCGTATCCGACTCGGTATGATTCAAGCCATTATTTCTACTTAATTTTTTGCAAAACATAACCAAAACAAAACTATGTCTAATCAATAAAAGGATGTTTTCTCACTGATTTATGGAGAAATTATATCATAGTGAGAAACTATGTATCCTAAAAAAAAGTTTTCTTTGAAAAAACACGACTAATTCCATACTGATTTTTTTTCAATTTAAAAATTGTGCTTTCCAGAGTAAAAAAGTAAATTCAATTCACTTTGTAAGTAAAAAATCAAACTTAATCTGTTGTGTGCCCCATTTAACTCTAATGGTTTTTTGCCTATGAAACTAAAAAAAAACTTAAAATTTAACAATGAAGAAAGTGCGCTAATCAAATTGCTATTATAATATCTTGAAAATTCATAAAAGGAAAGATTAAGTCAATTATTTTTAATGAGAACAAGATATTTTTGCTTTTACACACCCCTAATATATATATAGTTTTATTTCTTATTATCTAAGTTGGCACCAATGCACTATTAGTCAGCAGGCCATTTGGTTATTCTTTATAGATTAAGTACATAAGTTTGACCTTGGATATTATAATGACTATAAAATTATATCTGATGTGAACCAACAACACATTCATTGAATGGAAAAGGTGGGCATAATATAACGGCATGAACCATCTCCCCCTTGTTCCTTTCTACTTTCATCCTCCATTATGTATTAGTTTGTTGTTTTGTAACTACTATAATGACATGGCTGCAGCTTGAATTCAAGGTCACTGTTTGTCTGTGCTAAATCAAGTTTGGAGCTATAGCGTCGTCGGCTTTACTCCACGACTACATCTCCACCTGATATTTCTTGTTTTGTGCTCGATAGTCACACACTGGTTCACTTCCAATTTCAATTGGTTCTAATTCTATTGAGTCAAACTGAGTGAGTGTTATGTGCTGAATTACTCAGAGGCGTAACTAGGCAGTAATGGGCCCGTGGCAAAACTTTCAAGGTGGGCCCCTCTCCAATAAAAGAAAGCCTTCCTTGCCCCATAAAAAATAATTTATGTTTAATTGAATATTATAATAAATTACATTAGCATTTTATTATTGGAATAATCTTTTATATATTTCATAATAATGGTCTACATTTGTCTAATAAAATTGCTACTGGAAAGTGGAAATTAATAATATAATGTAAAAAAATTCATCTGAATTGAATAAGACTATATTAATAAATATTATAAACAAAACCATAAACAATATAAACACAAAGGCTAAACAAACATCGACATTTACAACTCTTTCTTCTTGCTTTGATCTCTGCGAAATTATATATAATTTCCTCAAAGTTTTTTTTGGTGATTTACTTATACCTATCTTGTTATTGATTTTACAGAAAAATATGTACTTAGCTTTTTTGTAGAACATGAAAATATCCAAAATAAAGTGACTATTGAATAATTTTCTTATTGAATAGTAAGATTTTTAAGAAACAAAAACAACACTTTCGTCTCTTACCAAATTAATTTTGCGCGGGGTGGGCTCCATTTTGGTCGCGGCCTGCGGCATTTTGCCACCTACCACACCCTATGGTTACGCCACTGGAATAACTGTTAAGCATTTCTCCTTGGCACCAAAGGCAACTATTAATGGCTTTTCATTATCTTATCCTTTCTCAGCAAACTAAGCATGTACAATGTTGTGAATTAAAATGAAGTTCCTGCCGTGGGCAACCCCAAGTAGTGTGTAAATTGTGAAGGTTTTTATATAGTTAAGCCCTGATAATAAACCTACCACCCACATAGGTGGGCGCGCGAAATAAGCACTAAGCTCATTCAGTTTTGTTTGCCTTCCTCATCCTTACCACATTAGAGTAGTTAAATATGGATAGCCCATACAGATAGTTAGAGACCGTGCAAAATAATAAATAATAAGCCAAATGTATCAATTGCTTCTAAAAACTTAATCAAATATATGAATCATAGAAGGAAATATTTAAAAATATTGCTCTCTCTCTCTCTCTATATATATATATATATATATAGCAATATTTTCACTACCTAAACAAAAGTCTCAAATAATTATGTAATAATCATCACAATTTGAACAAAGCTTTTTTTCACTCCCCTTGTATGTGTTTTTATGAAGTGCGCCTAGTGTCCATGACCAGAATGCAGAGGCTGTTAGAACTACCATATATGTCACGCTGGAGGTGAGTCCACCAAGGTTTAGTTTGGTTGCGTTTGTCCCTGTACCATGACTCAGCCAGACGACAGGCACGAAACTTAGCCGCTGGCTTATGTCATCAGTTCATTTTGGTTTGAAGTTACTTACTTTGGAGGAGGATTTATAACTGATTTTATCTACTATATATATACACCTGCGGTCTAAGCTTATTTAGGCTGGTTTTGTGGTGATGGAGAAGTCGGAGTTTGAATCCTGATTGGATGTATCGAGGATGGCTCTCTTTAATAGTTTTTCACTCTCTCTCCAAACAAATGCGGCTACATTTCACTGTACAGGCTACCTTACTTCCTATTCTATTAAAGTAATTAATATATGCATGAAACCTGAATATGTATTTAGACACAATGGGGAAAAAAAATCTCAATAAATTCGATCATGAGTAATCAACCTAAGAATTTCCCTCTAAAGACAATTAGTGGATCCAAATTACTATTTTAACGTGACAATGGGACACCTTAAAAAGCAACATTAACTTGATAAATGCCCTTGTTGAACTACTGCAATTTATTTTCTGTTTTCATTAATTAATTTATTACGTTTTTTTTAGGATTTTTCTAATGTTTTTACTTTATTTTTATTTTAAGATTTTATTATTTTTAAAATAATTATTGAATTTAACATCACGACTGTAAACAGTTTAAGCTAAAGTTTAGCGATGATTAATATAGTTTACCAAGTAGAAAATTTCATTAAAATGCAATCTAATTATAATAACATTTTAAATTGTTGAAAATTAAAAAAGTGTATGTCATAAATATATATGACTTTAGAATGCCTTCACACCCTGACAAGTATAGTTAATCCTCTAGTTGAAAAAAACTTTTCTTATAGTTCAAAAAGTCAATAGATTTACTTCTATGTGTTCCTACGCCAAAAAAAATTTTTGAAGCTTTCTCGCTTTTGACAGATGTTATCATTTTGACAATTAGAAGCTAAGGGAACAAGTCATTAAAAACTTGATGGTTATCAATGTTGTTGGTGTTAAAAAATGTTATTAAATTTTCCACTTTCATCATTGATTGACTGATTTAGGTGTAGGCCCTCTAACCTGAAGAGGTAGTAAGACGCGGTGCTAACAAAAATTATTGATTTAATAGAATATACTGATGTTATGCAATTAATAATTAAATGCTATCTTCTACACACATTAAACTATATAAATAGTGTATGTTTCACTCCAAAATAAGTGAATGTTAATATCACTTTCGCACTATGCAAATACACATGTTTATTCAGACCTTCACTGGTGGTAGCATGGTCTAAGGTGTTAGAATTTCAATAGACTGGACTGCCAGTGACCAGTAAGTTAAGGTTTTAATCTCAGCCGGGGCGCTAAGGGTGGGTTTTCCATCTCCTCTATAAGCTAATGCAGCTGCACTTGCTCAACGCTACTCCTTAGATTAAGTCAACAATATTTATTGTGTTGGAATATGATATTTTTTTTTAAAATTTCAGATTAATATCCTATTACTTGGGTTTAATTTATTATTGGTTGATACTCAATATATAAACACTATAATGTAGATTTATTATCCTTGCCAGACAAAACTAGAGGCTGTGATTAAAATTAAAGTTCAATTTTCATAGTAAGAACCTTATCTGACAGCTAGAAAAGTTAATACAAATACTTTCACACTTTCATACGTCAGATCATGTTATATGCGGCTATCACTTTTTTATGGTCTAATACCTATAAAACACTTATAAATATTAAAATGTTATCAATTTTTACCCAAAAAAAGTTGATGTGTTCTAAAAGGGTTGAAAACACTTGCAGCATGTGAGCACACAGTGAGTATAAGTGAAGGAATGTTTGTACTCACGTTATCGTCCTCCATGTCTGATGAGAAGTGCCGTTGCTGTTGTAACCTACTGGAACTCCTTGGGGTGCTCTCGTTCAATACCATGTTGCTGCCCTTATACTCAGAGTATCGTGACGTCAGTGGGTCCTCACGTTCATCTTCGTCTTTCTTCATCTTACCCCCCTTCACTTTGTCATCATTTTTGTTCTTTTTCAAGTTTTTGTGTCGCCTCTCGAAAAAAGCTGCCTCATCTTATCCATTGTTGTCACATGTTTCTTTTTTGGGACTTTTTTGACTGCTTCTTTCTGTTCAGTTTCCTTCTGTTTATTTTCTTTCTTCTTTCCTTCCTTCTTTGTACTGTCTGTCTTTTTAAGTTCATCGTTTTCGTTTCTTTCTTCTTCCCTTAACTGCTCCTTTGTATTCCATTCTTTTACATCAATTTGTTCTTCGTGGGGGTCAGTGTTGACATTGCTTAGATTTTGATATTTTGAGCTGCTTCTTAGATCATTTGTGCTTTCTTTACTTGATGGTGCATAGTGCCTAATGAGTACAGTGGATGATGGTATAGCTTCTGTAGTTTTCTTTTGTTCTTTCACCAAACGAGTAGACATGAACGAATCGCTCGTCGTTTGTTTGCTATAACTGGTATTTCTGTTAGAACCATGGTGGTATTTATTATTTTCAGCGACGTCCTCGCTATCACTAATTCTTTCCTTGGAGTGTCCATTTAAATCGACTTTACTCACATTATGAGGCTGCCGACCATTTAGATTTAGCTTCGGTTTTGAGGGACTAAGATGTCCTTTGTTGATTAAAGCTGTCATCATATGCACTGTGACCCAATGTTCCTGTGGAATCTTTTCTGTAGTCCACTTCGATTCCAGAATCTGCGAGGATATCTTTCCTGCTGTAACTGTCTGTTTCGGTGGCTATTGATTCTACAAAGCGATTACTGTTGGCATAGCTCTTACTATTTTCATATCTAGCGTCGCTTTTTATTGGGATTTTACCAAATTTATTTGAGAGTTCAAGAACTCCCGGCGATTGTGGAAGGCGGCATCTGAAGAAGGTATCCTCGTGTCAGATGGGTATTTTTTATTACTGTCAATCACTTTCGAGTCGAATACGTCCCTTTTTTCTTGTTGCAATCGTGAATTAATTAATCTCTCTGTACTCTTGCTTTCTATTCTTGATTGCAGCCTGTCTCTTCTCAAACTCAAATCATTTCTGTTGATAATCTGAGGTTCAATAAGTGGGTCGTGTTTTACTTCGCTCCTCCTGTAATGACGCTCGTTATCTACTTCGTCTTTTGAAAACTTGGATTCTGAACGATATTCCGTCTTGAAGCCTTTGTTTCCCACATAATCGTCTGCCATTCTTATAGGTGACATGTTGCTATCTCTTTCGTTTCTCCTCGGAAAATCGTCTTCATACCTCTCGTAGTTTTCCATCATGGACTCTTTTTTCCACGAATCCATCCCGTCTGCTCTTCCTCTTCCTGGTGGATCCATAATGTAATCTCCACTTTCGTACCTACTGGACTCGTTTAACCACATATTCCTTCTTGGACACACTGCCTGTCATATCTTTACCATAGTCCACCCGTACCAACCTTGAAGAATTTTTTAAATTATTATTATTATTAGTGATGCCAAATTTGTCTTGACCTCCAAAACCAGTATACTCCCTTTGTTTTCCTTTGTACCCATTCATCTCTGTCGAGTGATCGTTTCCCAAGGTCATCGTCGCCCATTCTGAAACCTTTTTTACCGTAACTTTTGATCTCAGACTCCAGGTACTCCGCAGAACTCCTCCTGTAACCGTTACCGTAATCCATGGTGAGCCCTAAGCCCTCGTCTTCGTCCGACACTTGCACCGGTTCGCTTTTCAACTTGGGCGGCTGTGGAGCTGGGTCCTTGTTCGATCGTCTGTCCGTCGGGACCTGAGTGTGGATTGTCTGCTTGTTCAACGTCCCGTTCCCACTTCCTCCGCTTACGACAACCTCCGCGTAAATAACCTGTCCGTCTGTGGGCGCCGCCGGCCTGCCTGTGACCACGCCATCTGACAACTTGCTGACTCCACCTCGTGGCGCAGCTCTGTCGTGTGCGGTAGGCGTGGACTTGGTGTACGAAAATGGCAGGTTGTTGTTATGTTGGCGTTCTTCACCAGGGGTTACCAAACCTGCCGCCGTGTTTAAATGTCTCGGTGGCCCTCGGCCGAGTTTCGTGTCCTGACTCAGACGTTTCACCATAACGTCGACATTCCGCCCTCGCGTCAACACCGGCTTCGGAGTCACTTGGCTGCTGTGCATCGTATCTTCGGAGCTGACTAACCCACCTCTCTTATGATCAGTCACTTTATTTTCACCTGTGTTTTTATTTTTACCAGCACATCGTTTCCCTTCAAAATAATCTTCTTTCGGGGATGCCTCAATGATTGGGCGAAAGCTGTTTCTTCTTTACACTGCCCTCTACCTGCACGGTATCTGGAACCAAGAACTGCAATGGGACCTCTGAATCGCTGTGACTTTTCTTTTTCTTGATTCCTCTCAGTGGTGGAGACGGGGACGTATCTGAATAATCGCTTCTACTTTTCCTGGTTTTGTTTCTTCTGAGTGATAAAAAGTGTTTCGTCTTGTCGGGGCTACTACTCTTTGAAGACTTTCCTGAATCACTGGCGCTTCGGACAAGCTTAGTTCGCTTAGTTTTGAAACTATTGATACGTTCTGGTGAAGACGATGACGTCTGGAGGAGATCACTTAAACTTGACGAGTTCTTCTTACTTAAGATGCTCTTCTCTGCATGGCCGTTCGTGAATTTATTGTTTTTCTTTGCCCTTGATCTGTCCAAGGAGTAGAAAACTGACGCGAGAGGGTTCTTGTGTTTGATGTTTCTGTCGAGGGAGGAGGCCGGTGAGTCCTCGCTGAGGCTCTTGTTCCTGCGGCGGTGCTTGTGGTTGCTACGTAGTGGGGGTAGGGTGCTGAATCTAGCCTTGTTGCCAGGCTCCAAGAGGGATGAGCTGGTGCATGCTATGCGGTCCGCTTGGTGGAGGACCCTTTGAGCCTCCTTGGCGAGCTCTCGGCGGGACAGGCGAGTGGGGCGTTCCCTTCGCACCGGCAGGGACACCAAGTGTCCTTCCCCGTCACCCGCGAGGGCTCCAACCACCCTCGGGGCACCGGGATTACCTAGGACAACCAAACACACAAAGTTATCTCCCATTCACAGCAGTTACCGGAAAAAACAATTACATAATACCCTTCACTAATGGGGTAGGGATGATTACACCTGACCAGGATTTGAACACAGACCTTCCTATTATCGGCAAACTGGACTTGACGTGATTGAATCCTTTATCCATGTACCACCAGCAATAATATTATATTTTTTGTTTATAACTATAAAACTACACACAATATCTACCACTTTTAAACGTTATCTACCCTCTATTGTAGTAAAATAATAAATTTCATCAAATTAACAGTTCAATTAAATTTGACTACCTGCTTCAATGGCCGCATGGTCTAAGGCACTACTCTCGCAGTAGACTAGGACTGCCAATGACCGGGAGATTGAGGTTCGAATCTCGGTCAGGCGTGCCGAAAGTAATTTTCACAAATAGTTTTCCACTTTCCTTCCACGCAAATGCGGGTACGTGGCCTATAACTCGAATGGAGTAAGACGCGGTGCTAAAAAAAGATTCACTTTTAGACTTCCATGGAGAGCTTTCTGGTGTACATTTGTATGACTATCCTAATTTTAATTATAGTGCCAGTGATATTCGAACTAGGAACATGACCCACGCCGGTAGCCGCGTTGAACTCGCATGTTAGTCACTCATGACATCCATGTCATATTTCGAGTCCCAAACAGGTGGAATGAGGGTAGTTTCTATCATGGTGCATCTACCGTCTACGCTAATGCGGGTGCATGTTCCACTAAATATCTCTTCTTTTTTAGCACTACGTCTTATTACCCGTTCGGGCTATACGCTTATGTACTAATTACGCTAATGGTTTTAAGGATAAAGAAGGTTATATTGAAAGGAAGTGAACCTGCGTTTGCGTGGAGGGAGAGCTGAAAACCATTTTGGAAAAAACACCCGACCGAGATTCGAACCTCGATATCCCCGTCATCGTCTAGTCTACTGCGAGAGTAGCGCCTTAGACCATGCAGCCACCGAAGTGGTATCAAATATTCTCCTCGATCCCATTCTTCCTTAGATAAAGTTTTTGATAACTGGTATGTTAATTGTACTAATTTGCGTACGGGTAGTAAGACGCGGTGCTAATAATAATAAAATAATAATAATAATATAATAATAATACTAATATAATAATGATGTACTAATCAAAAAATAAAATAAAAATATGAAACCTTGAAAAAGAGTTCAATGCAGGTAAAAAAAAATTGAAATTATATTTCGGTGAATTTTAACCAAATTTGTTAAATTCATCTTTCTATCATACATGTATCTTTGTTTTAAACTCTCATGCGCTATAACCTAACACTGTGCAAGTATTTTTAATGCTGTTTTAACACGTACAAATTTACTAGATTCAAGAAAAATCAATCAATGTGTTATTACGAATATTAAACTGAAGCGAAGTAAGAAAATGGCTCTATAGTTCGATTCTGCGAACTTGTTATTAGTTTAGCATGATAATAACTCTTCTTAGGCTTTTGTTCAAAACAAAGAGTTTTTAAAGCTTTAGTTCAAGATTAATTTGTGTATAGATTCTCTCACATATTTGTCTTCTTTTTCTAAAAAAAATTATATCACCTGAGAGGTTTTTGACCAAGACTTTTTTCCGTGCTCCACTTCCTACTACCCGGCCCCGCGTATTTACACTAATAGAGTAAGGATGAGGAAGATATACTTTTGTATGAAATGTATCAGCATTTGTGAGGAAATATTTAGGCGGAAAACAAATCTCAGTAGGCCGTATCGACTCAGTATGATTCAAGCCAAACTTATTTTTAATCGACAAACAAGACGACGACTGATGCCTTTGCCTCCTGTGTCAACCGGGTGGCCTACCTTTACCCCGGGTCAGGAATTTACTGCAAATGGAACTGGACACCCCTACATACAAGTAATGAACTCTTTAAAGGTACGACCCAGTGTCAAACCAGGGATTCACTCTGCCGCGGTCAGCCAGACCCGCTTCGGTGGCCGCGTGGTCTAACGCGCTACTCTCGCGTTGGATAAACTGCCGAAGATGGGAGATCGGGTTTGAACCCGGTCGGGTGAACTGAGGGCGGTTTGCACCTAAATGTGTTATTACACTCTTCTTCACGCAAATTCGGGTGCACTTCCTTTCAATTAAACCTTCCTAATCCTTATCACATTAGTGTGGTTAGTATATAGGCGTATAACCCGAATGGGTAGTAAGACGCTGTGATAAAAAAAAAACTAAGCCAGTGTGGTTCAACTGGCGGCCCGCGATCACTGAAAGTGTGTTCCTCACGGTGGCAGATGTGAAATAGCTTTCAAACGAAAATATTTATTTAAAAAGGTCGTGATTGCATTTTACTATACATTATTTGGTGGTAAAAATATGTATCATTTATAATGTTACGTTGGTTTAGGAAAGTGTATGTGCGTGTATATTTCATAATACATTTTTGGGAGATAAATAAACCTATTTTTGACGTGGTAACCTAGATACAATTTATTATAATTTATTTATAATGATTGTTTATCAAGTGTGTTTGTAGGCTTATATTACATTGATGAATCATTAAACATATATCTAGCCCGCGTTGCAAACCGAATTATATTTGGACCCTTGGGAATGAAAAACGTTGGACCCTCTGGTGACGGCAACTGCTGGTTTCAGGGAGCCGGGTTTGATCCTAGAGGCATCATAAAGGGGAATATTTTGTGTATGTTAGGCAAGGGTTGGGTGCTTGTCGGAAATTATTGCGTGGAAGGAGAGTGGGGGGGGGGGGATTTAGGGAAAAAAACACTCTCAGTAGAACCAACAGGGATTTGAACCACGATCTCTCCGTCATTAGCAGGCCAGTTTAACACGAGATAGACACCTTAGATCCATTTGGCCACTGAAGCGGGTGGTTTATTTTTAAATCTTGTTTTGGTACCAATTCTGAAAAGGGGGGGAGGTTTCAGGATAACATATTGTCAGTTCAATTTCCCGCACTCTCTTCAGAGTGCTTATGCTTGTCCTTAAAATTCGTCTTTCTCAACCTGTTTCCGATGCGCATAGCCTAAGGGGCATTATCCTTCAAGCACAATATTCTCTTATATTCCATTAGTTTTTTAATTATTGTATTTAACATTCTAGGGCTATTCAACGAATTTATCACCGAGGAGGGTATTGGGAGGTTAAGTGAAAGGAGATGAACCCATATTCGTGTGGATGGAGTATTGAGAAACCACATTGGTAACCTATTTCACCCAACCGAGGTCCGAGTCTCGACCTCTCCCGTAACCAGCAATCCAGTCTATTGCAAGACGTATGCCTAAGACAACGTGTTCATCGATTCATGTTGTTGACCCGCTTCGGTGATCAAAATGTTCAGGGTGTCAGTCGCAATAGCCTGGATTGCTAATGACGGGGAGATCGGAGACTAAATCATTGGGCTGATTTAATTTACATTTAATACCCAGGTAATTGGTGCTTAACCTAAGGGTGGGGATGATGAATGGTAGTTGGTAGTTTAGAGAAAGTGACACCCTCTTTAGCGGGGGGGGAGGGGATGTAAAATCATGGTACATTCGGTGGTGGACTCATAGTGGTTTTACACGCAAATGCGGGTAAAATTCCTCTAAAATTCAACCTTCCTCGTCCCTATTAATAGTTTAGTTAATGCATATGGGTATATCCAGAACGGATGGTGAGACGATGTGACAAGAATATAAATACATACAGTCTCTTATGCCGGGATCACGGTCAACTTAACGTTAAACTTAAAGTTAACTTAACGTAACTTAACGTAAATACCTCCTCGTGGTTTAAATGGAAGCGATCACGATGCAGTACTTAACTGACTTGCAGTTAACTTAACGTAAGAGATGTCCTGGGAGGTCTTTTACTTTAAGTGAACGTTACTTGAAGGGTATCACGTGATCTAGCCAGCCAATCACTATGCGAGTGACGTCAACAGGGCTATTTAGTAATTCATTTGTTGGTTTATGACCAATGTTTACTCTTTAGCATAAGTTCTAGTGATCAGACATTGAAACAATATGATTTAACTAAAATAGGAAAGTTAGATTTAACAAAAAGTTTAGTAATAGATATTTATTACATCGATAGAAAACTGTAAACATTCACAGATCATCACTGTAAAAACTAGTACAAATTATAGATCATACTTGAGAATTTAAGATATTTTGCTCGAAGTTGTATCGTTAAGTTACGTTAATCGTGATCACACATACGTTAAGTTAACTTTAAGTTAACGTTAAGTTTGATCGTGATCCCGGCATTAAGGCGGCCACCTCGGTCAGCGAGAAGGTATCAATCGATGTCAGGCCACTCGTATTAAAACACAACGGTTTGTTTCATTTTATGAAACTATTTCTCTATTCTGTCTAAGCTTATACTCCATTTGTCATGTCAATAAGAAAAGGGAAAAGAAAACTACGAAATTTTAATCTCGGGGTAAAGAGCAAAGCTCGTTGATAGTTCTCAAATATCTTAAAATTGTCTGTTGTCAGAATATTTAAAAATGTCTTGTATTTGTTAAAAGGAAGGCTGAATCTAGAGCATCTATAGCTTAGTATCTCGTGGATCCGCGAATATACTTAGAAAGTCGTTGAAACTAAGCTAATTTTATATTTTCATGCATTTTTGTCTATTAATAATACTCAAAATATGGATTTATCAATTAAAGTGAGTCCTGTTGGGATCTTTCGACTTTATTTTGAAATAACGCGTGGTAAAATTAGATACCTAATAGGTTAGAGGTGAACATCTGCGAGGCCATTTTTCACTTACCAAGGCAGCCCCCTTAAGGTGGGATTGCAGGAAACGGGAAAAAATCCTGTGTTTTTTCATTTTTAAAGCAAAAAAAAAAAAGTTTTGGTCAAAATAGATTAAATATTGTTCCGTTAGAAACATAGAGCTTTTTCCTCACATGGTGATATTAACAGTAGTTAAATATCCGTGAAGGATGTTCTAAAATTGAATGACAACTTTTTCTCTTCATTTAAGTTTGTCTTCTAATGGCGCTATGTGCATGACATATAGTCAACAACTGTTGATATCACAAGTGAAGATAATTAAACTATATATTTAAACTGAAGCTTTAGTTGATTTATTTTGGCCAAAAAAATATGGTTTGCTATAAAAACTTCAAACACTGTAAACTCAACTCGCGTTTCCTTCCATCTCACCTTAATGTTTAAATGTTGGGGGTTGTCCTTGAAATAAATTGAATGGCACAGGGGAAATAGGAGTGAAGTTCAATTTTAAATCAAATTGAGTTAGTGCTTGCATCTGTTATACAATCATGATAACTTTTTAGTGCACTTTAGATTATAGTTAAAAAGAGCTCTGCCATATTTTGTTTACTAAAAATAAAAGTATTTGCTCGGATCCTTATGCGGTTTGAGATGTAAAAGTTGATGATCCTGGAAAATGTGTCATAACAAGCAGCTCAGAACTTTTAGAGGGATTAAATAACTTAACTAAATGGCGAACAAGAGAGAGGTATTGTGACGCAGGTGGTAGATTTGCTCGCGACCTTCGTACCTGTGCCTGGAAATTGTGTGTTGAGAGAGACCGCAGTGTATTTATAATCCCACACACACACACACACACACTCTCCAAGACCTACGGTCAGAACTTACCTTGCAAACGTAATACTACGTACTCGTTTCTTTCTATGTAAATGTTAGCGCAAGGACAAACATGGGTCACCTTGTCTTCCTCGCAACAGCGGCCTAAGAGCCCGTCTCACATCCCACGGACAGTAGCTAAAGTTCGTTCCTTTTATATGTTTCTATACACCTTTCCTGTACCTTCTTCCAAAGTTAACAAAATACCTTAAAAAGTGATAAGAGGTTTTCCTGAATGTAGATCTAGTAATTTATTTAGATGTCAGAGGCCCTTCCTACGAGATAATAAGTAACAGTTCGAACCAGAGGTTTTCTGTTGTCTACTTAAAAAAATCACACTGGTATTGAGACTAGTGAAACCATTTCCCCATATTTTCAAATGAAAACAATATAAAGCTGGTCATAATCTCGTTGATGTCAAATGAAGAATTCAGAAACTACACTCGAGAGGTTTGTTTATTTTGTTCGAGCGTAATTATATCTAATATCCCAGTTAATCGGCCTCTTGATCGAAGAAGGGGTTTTATACATTCTTCCCCTGAACAACAGCGATTCATGGATCGGAAAAATAATGTTTTTAATTTTATAATACTTGTATTTCAGTTTTGTTGCGATTGTTTTTAGTATTGTCTCAATTCCAATGTTTTCCTGATGGAGACTACAGAAAACCACACAAAGATACGAAGTATGTATTACTTACCTAAGCTAAGTGTTTATCGTGGGGTGAGATGGACTCTTAAGAGGATTCAAGTGCGTTTAAAATGGTTTTCAATTTAGAAACTGTTCATACTCTCCCGGTTAACAAACTTTTGTTCTAAAATAAACATTGTTTGGGACCTCCTTTATTATTTTATTGCTATAAAAACAAATTAAATGCATTTATTTTAGTTTATTGGGATTTGACTAATCTTTATTTTCGTCTTTTCTTCTTCTATATTAATAAAATGAAGTGTTTCTTTGTCTGTCGTGTAGCACGATATCTACCGCACGTAGAGGTTTGAAATCTAAAAATGTATATCCCCTGTGCACAAACTGTGCATCTTGAACAGGAATTTTAAAATTTGGATTTGATTTTTTTAAATTAATTTAAAGCCGGGCTGGAAGAAATTAAATAAAGAGATTATTTTTTTCTGTCTGTTTGAAGCAAAGAAAAGCGTTGTCAGGAGTAACCACGCAATCCATTGCGTCATTACCACGGGCAACGTCAGGTACTTCTAATTATAAATAAAAACTTCGATTGTTTAATCCCTAAATATTTATTTTAATTTGTTAATTTTGTCAATCAAACGCGTATAAAATGGTTTCCCAGCAACAACAAAATGTTGAAAACAATTCAAAGCGCGCTTGAAAATCCTTAAAGGGCATTTGAAAATGGTATCTCAGGCACACTCCGTTACCTTGAAAGTCAGCAGCGGGCTCAAGAAAGTCACCAAAGTAACGAAAAAGTTAATAATTGCAAAAAAGGTTACGAAAGTCCCTGAAAAGTCACGAATTTTCAATATTTTAGTCAAAAGTCACGAAAATATTGTTGTTTGAATCTACCGCGCATCGTAACAAGGCAAACTCGTCGAATGTCAAGCTACCCACTACCCATGATGCCATGCGCTAACCGCCTGATTGTTTTTAACATGACCAAAGACAAGGTTAACGTTCACCATCTAGTTAAAGTTTAATGTTGCATGTGAGTGCATTATGCCTATTTATGCATTATATAATGTTCAATCGCTTACCGAAGAAATTTTTTGGTCATAAAAGGTCACCAAAAAGTCACTAATTTTGGTTTGTCCAACTCAATAGACACCCTGAGCAGTCTCACTTTTATCGATTACACTATGATCCTATTTTATAAGCTACGCCATCCATAGTGTAATATGTTAAGGTAAGCTTACTACATTTCAGAGTAATATACAAAAATAGTAAAATATACCTTCTGTCAAGTTTATTTTCTGCATCACATATTCGGGGTTAGCCGCATCGACTCGCACAAATGGGGTAGGGATTAATTTGAGTGTGAATGTTTTCTCGTTTACATGGAGGGTTAAAAGGAAACTATTTAGGAAAAAAACACCCTATATACATCTGGTATGGTTTCAAACCCCGACCTCCTCGTCACCAACAAACCAGACCAGATGAACCTTACATTTAGTCCTAGCGACCACCTATGATGTTATTATTACTACTATTATTGGTAATAACTACATATAATACCCAGGTAATTGGTGCTTAACCTGAAGGGTGGATATATGAATGGTAGTTGGTAGTGTAGAGAAAGTGCACCCTCTTTAGCGGGGGGAGATGATGTAAAATCATGGTACATTCGGCTAAGATTCCAGTCTTTTTGCGATACTGATGCCTTAGATTATGGGACTTACTATAGAGGGGAATTCCCCTCCCCACCCAACCCTAGATGTTAAATAATTTTAATAAAAGCTCAGAATAGATTGTAAAGTACTGCTATATTATGTTATTATTATTATTATTATTATTATTATTGTTTAGCACCGCGTCTTACTACCCGTTCGGGTTATACGCTTAAGTACTAATTACGCTAATGAATTAGGAATTGGGAAGGTTGACTAGAGGAAGTGAACCCGCGTTTGCGTGGAGGGAGAGTGGAAAACCCTTTAGGAAAAACCACCCTCAGTTCACCCGGCCAAGATTCGAACCTCGATCTCCCCGTCCTCGGCAGTCGGGTTCAACAGGACTAGCGCGTTAGCCAACTACGCCACCGAGGCGGGTGCTATATTATGCCTGGGATAAATGGGCAAACTTACGATTTGATTGTCAATAAGATTTCCGCTTCACACATTAAAAGTGCCCCGAAAATTCCTATTTGGATAATGATACAAAAAATAATAGCTTAAGGGTGCTACATGGGCAAGTAGAAATACCTCGTCGCCTTTTGGAAGTAAAAAAAATATTTCACCTCTTCTCTTTACTTATCTTTCTTCCTCTGAGTTCGTAACAGATTAGTGAAAGAGGAAGGACGAAAGATTTGTCATTCAAGGCCGGTCACCAGTAAAAGCGACAGCTTTGCAACTCTTTTGGTTTATATTTCACAACAGCTCACTGGCTTGATACACAACCAATCTACTTCCAAATTTAGACAGTGGTCGAATTGTTTAAAAGAAATAAGAACATTACTATTTCAAGTTTCTGATAATGCTGCTCTTGTATATTAAAACGTGATTTACATTCCTTTACATAAAATAATTAGGTACCTATAACTTTATTTTTTAGCTTTGTATCTAAAACCCGCCTCGGTGGCATAGTTGGCTAACGCACTAGTCGTGTTGAGCTCGACCGCTGAAGACGGGGAGATCGAGGTTCGAATCTCGGTCGGGTGAACTGGGGGTGGTCTTTCCTAAATGGCATTCCACTCTCCCTCCACGCAAATGCGGGTTCACTTCCTCTAAGTTCAACCCTCCCAATTCCTAATCCATTAGCGTAATTAGTACTTAAGCGTATAACCCGAACGGGTAGTAAGACGCGGTGCTAAATATTATTATTAGTATTATTATTTGTACCTAAATATTGATTTGTTATGTTACTTTTCAATAACCATCAAACTACCTGTTATGGATTATTTGCATATCCACTAATTAATACGCTAATATATTAGGGAAAAGTTTAATTTACCCGCATTAACGTGAAGAGTGAATGGAAATCAAGCATTCAGGACAAAATCCCCTCTATACAACAGACCGGGATTCAAACCCTAACCTCCACGTCATTGGCAACCAATTCTATTGTTAGAGTGACGCCTTAGATCATTCGACCCTTTGGGTAAATCCTAGCCGGAGAGTAGTTTGAACTCATTTAATTTTTTGTTTAAACATCTTATAAAATCATGACAAAAAAATAATAGCCCTCTCCAGTGGGCACGTGAACAAAATCATTTCTCTCATCTAATCTAATTTACAGGTGATGGGTAAGTCGGGATTGTAATTCCACTCGTGTGGTCTGAGATTTTTTTCCTTCGATTATTTTTCACTCTATGTTCACACAAGTGAGGGTATAAGACCTCTGATTGATAATTTCCACTCTCTTCCCCTTTAGTGTGATTATTGTATTATCAGGGAACTCAATAATTATTTAAATGTGTAACAGTTGCATAACAATTATCTTTCTTTCCAATTTTAAAGTAAGTGGTGGTGAAAACTTTAATTGTATAGAACGTTTAGATATTTGTAGTACAATATTTTGATTTCTAGTTGGTGTAATTAAAACTATTATGTGACAACTTTATAACCTGTCTTTATCAATAATATTCGATAAGATGGTGTAGGTAAGCGTGACCTTTAAAATTACTTATTAGTTATACCCACAAAATAATTACGAAATATTATGCTTGTGTTTTCATTTATTTCGATTTTTATATTTATAACTTATTTTGTATGTTTCAAAATATTTATAAACCAACAAAAATATATTACAATAGCTATCAATAAGCTTGTAAGGATGTAGTTTTTACACAAGTCATAAAAAATGAGTTTAATTTGTTGGTATGTGATTAAAATAGCTTTCACTTTATATCTACCAACGAGTAAAATGTGTTTGTTTCAATCTCTAAGTGGAGAGCCTAAACAAGGGAAGTAGTGTTGAATATATTTTTACAACTAAATAAAGTTGAAATAAAATATAAATCTAGAAATAAATTTAGGCAAGGAATGTCCACTATATGTGTATACCTTATGAAAGGTAACAATGTCCACTATATGTGTACACTGTACTTTTAATGAAGGGAGGCAATGCACACTATATGTGTACACCTGATGAAAGCTAACAATGTCCACTATATGTGTACACATGATGAAAGGTAACAATGTCCACTATATGTGTACACATGATGAAAGCTAACAATGTCCACTATATGTGTACACATGATGAAAGGTAACAATGTCCACTATATGTGTACACCTTATGAAAGGTAACAATGTCCACTATATGTGTACACATGATAAAAGTTAACAATGTCCACTATATGTGTACACCTAATGAAAGGTAACAATGTCCACTATATTTGTACACTGTACTTTTAATGAAGGGAGGCAATGCCCACTATATGTGTACACCTGATGAAAGCTAACAATGTCCACTATATGTGTACACATGATGAAAGGTAACAATGTCCACTATATGTGTACACCTAATGAAAGGTAACAATGTCCACTATATGCGTACACATGATGAAAGGTAACAATGTCCACTATATGTGTACACATGATGAAAGGTAACAATGTCCACTATATGTGTACACATGATGAAAGGTAACAATGTCCACTATATGTGTACACCTAATGAAAGGTAACAATGTCCGCTATAAGTGTACACATGATGAAAGGTAACAATGTCCACTATATGTGTACACTGTACTTTTAATGAAGGGAGGCAATGCACACTATATGTGTACACCTGATGAAAGCTAACAATGTCCACTATATGTGTACACATGATGAAAGGTAACAATGTCCACTATATGTGTACACATGATGAAAGGTAACAATGTCCACTATGTGTACACATGATGAAAGCTAGCAATGTCCACTATATGTGTACACATGATGAAAGGTAACAATGTCCGCTATATGTGTAAACATGATGAAAGCTAACAATGTCCACTATATGTGTACACATGATGAAAGGTAACAATGTCCACTATAGGTGTACACCTAATGAAAGGTAACAATGTCCACTATATTTGTACACTGTACTTTTAATGAAGGGAGGCAATGCCCACTATATGTGTACACCTGATGAAAGGTAACAATGTCCACTATATGTGTACACATGATGAAAGGTAACAATGTCCACTATATGCGTACACATGATGAAAGGTAACAATGTCCACTATATGTGTACACCTAATGAAAGGTTACAATGTCCACTATATGTGTACACCTGATTAAGGGTTATAATGTCCACTATATGTGTACACCTAATGAAAGGTAACAATGTCCACTATATGTGTACACTGTACTTTTAATGAAGGGATGTAATGCCCACTATATGTGTACACTGTACTTTTAATGAAGGGAGGCAATGCCCACTATATGTGTACACCTAATGAAAGGTAACAATGCCCACTATATGTGTACACCTGATGAAAGGTTACAATGTCCACTATATTTATACACATCCGATGAAGGAATGCAATGTTAACTATATGAGACTTCACTATATGCATGGTTCAAAGCAGTAATTCTCGACCTTTTTTTTAACCTACTGCCCCTTTTGAGAATTTGATGCTGTTACAGCCCTCACCCTAAGTTAAATGTAATATGCATTCTGAAATCAATGATAATAACCTTACAGAAATACTATCTTGCCAACAGGTCAATATTTCCTCTTTTGAAAAAAACATGATCTCAAAATAAATGCACATTTTACGTGGCATAATTCATAATTCTTATGAATAAAACACACGTTAAAACCTAATGTATGTTAAATGGTTATAAAAATAAGGACTTGATCGTATTGTCAAAATTATAGAACATAAGTACAGTATTTAATATAAGAACATTTTGTTAAATATTCTATAGGTTGTATTTATTAGCATAAAATTATTCCTGCAATATCAGTACAACCCCATACGCTGCCGTACAGCTCCCTTGCAATTATTTACATCTCACAAAACCAAGAATACCCCCTGGAGGACGGTATCACCCAATGTGGGAAACACTGGTCTAAAGCTTCATTCTCGTGTTATCATCGTCGTGGCCTGCTGATGACGGGAACATTGGTTTTCAAATTACAGTCGGGTATGAAACATTACACGTATACCACAAGGCTTAGGAAAATTCTGTTCACTATACGTAGGCCTAGATCACAAAATAAAGGAAAATTATGTTCTCTATACGTATACTACAAAGTTTAGGAGAATTATGTTCCCTGCATAGGTTATATTACAATATTCGAAATTTATAGATTCCAGCGAAAGAACTAAGCGAAGGTGGACCGAAGAAATTCGTTCCCAGGCAAGTACTGAAGAACTCTCCTATGCAACCAAAATGAGCCTTCGAACTTCAGGAAAATTGTATACTGCGGAAGTTGTGAAAGATATGACATCGGGCAGCCCATCAAAAGCTCAAAGGTATCGAAAATCTTTAAAGTTTATTCCAGAAACCATTATTTCCGGCGATAACGCTCTTTCACTTATAATTGAGCAGAAATTATCGCGAAGTAAGTATCAGAGTTTAAGAAATATGAGCTTAGAAAATAATTATAAATTGTAACCCTCGTATAAAGAAGTTTTAAAGGCTAAACGTAAATGTTATCATGATACATCAAGCATCACTGTAACTGAATGTAGTGCAGAATTAAAACTACAGGCCTTATTAGACCATACAGTTAAACAAATTTTGTCGACTCAAATGGACGTTATTAAAAGCTTGAGTTCTGAAAAAATTCTTAACTTGAATTTTATTTGCAAGTGAGGTTGTGATGGCAGCTCTGGCCAAAGTACGTATAAACAAAAATTCAGTGATGATGACGGAAGTAAATCAGATGAAAATATTTGTTTCACTTCACTTGTTCCACTACAAATCATATCCTAAGATGAAGTTAATAATGCAAAAATCCAAGACCTTCATCTCCTCGATTTTGTCGGCCAATTAAAATTGAATTTTTGCACGAAAATACGGAAGACACTGTAAAACAAACTGAGTGTGTTAAATATCGGTTTTTTATAAAATTGCGTTAACGATGATAGATGGCAAAGTTTGTAATGCAATTACCAATACTGTATCCACTCAACGTTGCTATTTATGCCAATCAACTTCCAAAGGTTTTAATAATATCGACGATATTTTATTAAAAAAGATAAATCGAGATAGTTTATCGTTTGGGTTGTCTACACTACACATGTGTATTCGATTATTTGAATGTTGTTTACATTTGTCCTATAAACTAGAGATTAAAAAGTGGCAAGTGCGAAGAAAATAAAATAAAGAAAAATAGAGAATGGAAAAAAAAAATTCAAAAAGATTTCCGTCAACAATTAGAACTTATTGTCGATCAACCAAAGCCTGGATTTGGTAGTACGAATTACGGAAATACTGCTCGGAAATTTTTTGAAAATTTGTCTGTTTCCGCTTCTATAACGGGCGTTGATGAAGGTCTAATTAAAAGATTTCATGTTATATTGCAAGCCATTTCAAGCGGCCATGAAATTGATTTAATTAAATATAAAGAATACACATTAGAAACAGCTCTTAAATTTGTATATTTGTATCCCTGGTTTTACATGCCAACTTCTCTACATAAGCTTTTAATCCATGGCACTGAAATCATAGCTAATGCATTAGTGCCGATAGGACAAATGTCTGAAGATGCGCAAGAATCTTGTGACAAATATATAAAAATATATCGTGAAGACTTCGCGCGAAAATGCAGCAGAACAAAAACAATGGACGTGTTTATTTTACGTCTTTTAGCAGTATCCGATCCCTTTATTTCAAGTATGAGAAAATTGCCGAATAAAAAAGAGTAAAATATATGTCACCAGAAGCAGTTGAATTATTAATTTCACCAACCATTTATATGTGTCATGCTGCTGGCTACAACACTTCTTTTTCGATGCCAGAATCTTCTGATTACGATACAGGTAACTCAACTGATGACAATGAATAATTTTCATTTACATATTATGTAAAAATTTGATAAATACAGATTTATTTTATACATTTCACTTTGTATTTAATTCTTAAATTATTAAGTTTTTCATTTTATTTGTTTTAATTTTTTCAGTTCTATTGATTGAATAGTACAATAAAATATTTTGCAAAATCTTTCTGCGTGAAAGTTGTTAAATTTGAGTCAATATATGGAAAAAATCACTAATTGTGTAATTTAAAATACTTCAAAAGAGATAGTAAATATACATGTTTTACTTATTAACATAGATTATACTTTAAAATTTTACAGTTTTCTATAAGAAGATAATGTTTTTGTTGACAATACTCTAACTTAAATAAATATATTTTTAAAATCAAATGCAATTTAAAATCGCTGTAATTTTATTTCAAATATTTTCAAGAATAGGGCCTATAACCCTATATAAATACAGTTTCTAAAGAATTGGAAGAAATATCTTGCGTAAGAACTCTCTTTTAGTGTAAAACACATGCTTTCAGAAACAAATATCTTATAATTTCTTAAAGTTAATTTCAAGGTAAATTGTACATAAGTATAATTTTAAAGACAGATTAAATGTAAACAGTTTAAAAAAATGTAACTAGTTTCCAAATAATTTTTAAATTTATTTTACTATTTAAATAAAATGCCAATTTTTGTAAAAAAATAAAAATTAATCAAAAGCTAAAATTAATATTATTACTATGTTAACTTTGCCCCACTCTCCCCTATTTACAAAGTTTTTTCCTTAAATTGATTTAACTCGGTTTCGTGGGTTAAATAATTATTTAATTTAAAGGTTTATGACTTTTACTATTTAAATATTTAATTTAAAGGTTTATGACTTTTACTATTTAAATATTTAATTAAAACAAATAATAGTTCTACCCGGTTTCGTACATTATTGTATTATTGGGTTAGAGTAAAAGGTTTTTTTTAAATTCTAGTGTATAACTCCAACAAACAATAGGTTTTTTCCTGTATCGTGGGTTATTGAGACATAGGCTTTAAAGGTTATGGTTTCAATATAAATAAAAGTTTATGTTCTTCTAATAAATCTTTTATTTTGTTACACCTTAAATTTTTCCTGGTTAATAAGGTGTAGTGTTATTTTGACTAAATTGTATATGTTTAAATATTTATGGTCACCATATTGGATCCGTAATTTTATTATTTTGCAATTTTGACTTTGGTTTCCTAATCAGTGACCTCTAAAACCCCTAGGTACCAAGTTTAGTACAAAATGAATAATGAATATTTTGCTGGCTTTTATGAATTTATAACTGCCATAATGGGTCCACTATTTTATTTTTTCAATTCTGACTTTTGATTCGCAATCAGCAACCTTTAAAACCCCTATGTACTAAATTTCATACAAATTGAATAATATTTTCATATTTTGACCAGCTTTTCGGGATTTGTCCCCACGGCCCGGCGGTGGGAAATGCTGCTTTAAACACATGCACTGGTGGTTATAAAATGTAATGCTTCTGGCTCTCAAGAAACTGGATTGGTTTGAGGAAGAGGTAAAGATACGAATACTAACTAGATGCACAACATCTAAATTGTACCTGTTGTTTACCCATGCTCACTCCATGCTGATGCAGGTGCACATTTGCTAAGCTACCTTATCACTCCATTTCACTTAAATCACCTCTTAATAAATATAGTAGCTAAGTAATTAAAAAATGTAGGTTGTGTACCACACGTTTAAATGTTTACATCTAGAGGACACTAGTTTGATACCGGGGGTGCTAGAAAATAAAATTTCTATTTGTAGATGGATACGTCCTTCTATCTGAATGGTGAATATCTAGGCTATATTTCTGAATGTGAAGTACAGATCACATTGTTACCTAAGTTAGGTTGGCTGTTTAAAAAGTGTACGTTAAATGCATGAATATAATTAGGCCTGTGTCATTTTTAAGCAATTCACTGTTGCCATATATACTAAAAAAAATAGTCACCTAAAATCAGCAATGCATAGTTTCTTTCCCTTATTTCAATTTCTTTTCTTGCGGTGGGCTGTGAGGTATAATCTTATTTTTTTCCCTCTTCTATGGTCCGCAGTTGTATTTTCTCGGTTCATGTTGACGCTAACTTTTTTTTTTAGGTTGCACTTACTAAAATGTGGTCAAAATGTATTTTTCAATAAAGAGCGCCACGAACTACAAGGTTCTACCGAAGGCGATGAGCCAGGTGGAAGTACGAACAGCAAGAGAAAGCGAGGGAAGGATTAACCTGCTTGTCTGCCATTCTTTCACTTCTCATAACCCCTCCTTCGCTTAGAGCAAAGTTTGACCGGTCCTTTGGCGAGTGATGGCGTTAGTGTACAGGGAAAATGTTACCAGTTGCTACCTCTCAGGTTAATAATAATGCCAATAAATTTTGTGTTGTGACCCCCCTAATAAATTATATAATTCGATTCACAAATCTCCATTCTATGTTTCTATAATATTGCCCTTTCATTTCGCTTGGATTTAGGTATTTAACAATCAACTCAAATATCGCTTATTTTGACTTTTCTAAGGGCAAAATTTCATATTTTAAGCCATGTTTACAGATTTCTCTTATCTATAGAAACATAGAATAGAGTTTTGTATTCATTCCAGTGAAGACCAAACTTCAATACTACTAATAGTTTGATCAAAATCGTGATAGAGCTGAACACTTGAGTGACACTGTATTGGCTCCCCTATGTAGCCCCCTTAAGTAGACTTTCATAATGCAGCCCCCTCCCTTTCCAAGTAAGTGTTATGCCACTGCCTTAATTTACCTAAGTTTAATTATAAAACTGAACTATTTTTAATATCACTAACTTTACAATACGTTTTCCTTCATAAAACAACATTACAAAACATGTTACGAAACTGTCAACATACATTCAAGATAAATAGGGGAAAGGGTGAAAGGTATTGTGTTGTAATGTAACTTTTACTAGACCACTTGTTTAAAAACATTCATTGTACCTTTTTGGGTGAAAGGGTTTTACATTAACATGTTTATTTTTAAATTAGCTTTTTGTTGAGCCAGTAACACAATTTTTACATAATAAATAAATAAGTAATTTAATTTTAGATTCAAGAAAAAAGAATCAGATACACTTGTTTCTAGGAAACTAGGCGTTGTCAAAACATAAGAATGTGATAGTAACACTTCATTGCCATATCTCTAGTAGATGCAGGGGTAGGTTCAGCAGTCATGAAGAGCACTAAAGCTGTCTGGAATGATTAACATCACTAGCAAGTGCAGGGTTAGGTCACGCACTATAGCAAAGTATTCGCAATTATTTCGCTGCTTCAACTGTAATAAATTGTGTTTTAGACACGAACTAGGAACTCTGAAAGATTTTGTTTCGAATTCAGCGAGAAAAAGAATTCACGTAATTCGAAAGTAGTTCAGGCAGAATTTCAAAAGGACCAAATTATTAAAATATTTAATATAATCTTAAAGTGTATCTGGTTTCTACAATAGCAAAAAATATTCAAAAAGACCAACTTATTCCATTCTATTTTATATTCAGAAATTGGAATAACTACACCTGGACATAGTAATCGAACTCGGAATCTTTGGCTTAACACACCAGTGCTATACCAACAACATAGCTATCGGGAATATTCCCTGCCCAGGGTCATTCTTCACTAACAGTTTAAGTCAGCGCCTGTGATAGACGTGTAGAAATTATCAGCTGACAATGATAATTTTAATGTGTCTCATTCGTACCCTAAATAAAAATATATAAAACTAAATAAATATTTTATATACTCTTCAATGTGACTCTATCCTACCCCCCCCCAAAGGAAAAATTTCAAAAAGGTAAAACCAATAAAATATTTTATGTAACTTTAACCGATCTCATTTATAACTAAAATAAACACATTTTCAAAAAGATAAAATGATTCAATATAATCTTTAAATAATTTAAAGATAATATTAAGTAATTTTAATAATTTTGTCATTAATTTGTGTTTTTCCTAGTCCAAATCTTAGGATACAAAATTATCAATAATTTAACCTAAATTTTTGAATTTACCTCTCTAAGATGTAGGTCTACTTTCACTTTATATCTAATTTGTCACCCGTGGGTTGTCATTGTCCCTCCTAACATCCCTCCTTCCCCCGTTCCCGATTGAAAACAGCTTTCTATGGTGGTCAGCCCCCTCTCGCGAGAAATGAGCGTCTCCCTGTAATTATCTGTCACCGTGCAATATAGCGGAGATGAATGTGCTGGAAACAATCATAAGTCAAGATTTCATAGCTGTCGTTTTGCAATTTCATTTCTCTTTGGCTCCCTCGAGGGATTTAATCACCTTGTCACTACTGGGAGGGCGTTAAGTGCCGCGCTTATTCGTTGGAGGGACGCGACAAAACAAGTTCACTCACTGTCAGAAACTACCAAAAGCTTATTTTTGTATTTTTATTTATTTTTATTTGAACGTTTTAACACTTTTTTTTTTTGTGTTCACTACGTCTTAATAACCATCCGGGGTATTTAAACTTTTGGAGAGATATATTATTTATAGTAGTTTTACCCGCATTTGCGTGGAGGTGGAGTGGGAAACACGTTAGGAAAACTCACTTCAGAACCCTGGTCGCTATTGAAACTCTGACTAGCCCTTCACCGGTAAATCAGACAAGACGAGACTTATATTTTGCGCACGTAAATTTAATGGTGTGGGGCACGGGTTCTTAAATACTTTTGTCTGAGGGTACGGGTGAAAAGGGTACTTAATAGGGAGAGGTGACCCACTTCGGTGGCGTAGTTGGCTAACGCGCTAGTCGTGTTGAGCTCTACTGCCGAGGACGGGAGATCGAGGTTCGAGTCTCGGTCGGGTGATCTGGGGGTGGTTTTTCCTAAATGGTTTTCCACCCTCCCTCCACGCAAATAAGGGTTCACTTCCTATAAATTCAACCTTCCCTATTCTAATACATTAGTGTAATTAGTACTTAAGCGTATAACCCGAATAGGTAGTAAGACGCGGTGCTAAATAATAATAATAATAATAATAATAATAATAATTATTATTATTATTATTAATTATTATTATATTATTATTTATTATTAATTATTATATTATATAGGGAGAGGATGAGAAAATCAGTGATAGATCTCATGTCGGAACACATCACTAATACACCCGAATGGGATTTGAATCTGGAGCTTCCGATCTACTGTTACTTTGTGCATTACGAAACCTAAAACCATAGACCACGTGACCATGTGTTCGAATCCCGGTCGGCTCTACTGAGGGTGGCGTTTCCTAACTGGTTTTCCACTCTCCCTCCACGCTACTACAGGTACACTTCCTCTAGGTTAATCCTTCCTTATACCGAACACATTGACGTAATTAGTACACATAAGTACAGCCTGAACGCGCAGTAAGACGCGGTGTAGCTAAACAAAGAGTCGCTATGGCCATACTCTAGAGTAGAAATGTCCAACCCTCCCCCGGGTGAGGGCTGTATAAGCTCTCGAAGAATTGGCCGGAGCCATACATAACATTTAGAGGACCTACTGTCCAAATAAATAAAAAACATGAATGAACAATTGTTTATTTTTAACGAACACATAGACATCATATATGTATGTCACATGCACACATCATTTGAGTGACATTCTACTTACGCTTCTGTAAACTTTATTAAATTTATGGAAATTACGCTTATTTAGGTCTACTCCGAGAGCCAAATTTATTGTTTTATTTGTGCACTTTGAAGTATTTTAGTTTGAGCTGATGGGCCCCACAGAGATAACTCGGGGGGTCACGGGTTGTACTTACATGCTTGCTATACAGTCTAGAGCAGTGGTATTCAACCAGGGGTACACGAATCTTACGGGCAGGTGCGGATTCAGGGGGAGGGGGTCAAAAGGTCAGTTGACCCCCCTGTAAAAGTTAGAAAATTAATAAAAAAAGAAATGAAAGTTCAAATTTTAGAAATAAAATACAATACAGATAAATTATACAAATGTTTATCTTTTTACGCGCAGACACCTCTTAAGCCGGGTCCACAAGTGCGTTATTCGTCCACGTTTAATAAATTGTTCAATATGACTTCCGCAAATGTGGAAAAAATATTCGTTTTCATGTATGAATATTTGTCGTGCATAGCGAGTAACGAACATTGTTCAGTATAGAGACGGTAGACTACCACACATCAAAGAAGACTAATAATAGCCTGAGAGCAGTTTGTCCACGAATACCAAATATAGAGTATGTGGACAGCAGGAGCGGTGGAACTATGGGGGGGCTTTGCCCCCCACCTGGAAATTATTTGCCACTCCCGCTGGAATAAAGTTTCTCCCCTAAATATATTTCAAATCCTCTGATATTATCGATTATGAAGTTAATAGATGACCTTAAATCAAACTCCAAATGACTTTCGATTATTCTATTGTCAAAAATTTGCCAGAGAAGACCACTTCAAATAACTACTGGACTCGAGGCATCTAACTGGCAAAAAAAGTCAGGAAAGGAAAGCTCTAAATAGCTTCCAAGGTCATACAAATTTAGAAAATATCTAGGGGAGAACAACTCATAACAGTTTCCAGTTGCATGTCATTTTGAAGAATTTTCAAGCGAGGACCACCCCAAATAGCCTAGTTTCTGCAATAATTCAATTTTCAAAATTTTGTTGGTGGAAGACCACCTAAAAGATTATCTTCTTAAGTTATATAACTATCGTAAAACATTAAGGTGCGGATCGTTCTAAATAGCTTCGAGGGGCATCCAAACTTCAAAAATTTCTAGGCGAGGAACACATGAAATGGTTTACAAAAAAATCTAATTAAAAAAATTTAAGGCAAAGACTAATCTTAGCTTCTAGAGTGAACCATTTTTCAAAGAAATATTGAAGAAGGGGCAATCCAAATAGTTTATAAAAACTATCTGATTTAAAAAATATTGTGGAGGATGACCACGGTTTAAAACATGCATAAGATCAAATATGAATGAGAGAACATTAAACGGCTTTAAACAGAAATCTAACATTGTAAAAAAATTATTTTATTTATTATTATTGCCCCCTTATGAAAATGATCTGGATCCGCCCCTGCTTAGGGGCTACGTAAAATTAATATATATATATATATATATATATATATATGTGTGTGTGTGTATGTTATATTATTTAAAATTGATTATTTAATGCATTATTTTGAATGTAAATTATTTAATTTATTATAGATACACATTACAGAATATGTATAGCTTGCATTATGCACCAACCACTTTGGGGGTATTAAGTTGAAGATAAATTGTATCTGGGGGTACGTGAACAAAAAAGGTTGAATATCACTGATTTATAGAGTACGACTATTTCTTTTAATTTTAGGGTATTTAGCATTCACTTTGTAAACCGACTGATTATATCAACACATGACTTAAATAGCTTAATTCTAGAAGAGTCACATCACCCGGTCCCCCCCCCCTCCTCCATCACGCTGAGAGCTCCAAAATTAACCCCTTTTTTTTCAGCCATGTCGAGAATCAAACCCAGAAACCTTAGCTCAGTAGACACATGCCCTGCCGACTGAGCTAAAGTGTTTGATAGTACTGTTAAAATAAATGGTACAACACAATCATACACACTTTCCCATATAGTTTTAGTTTGAAACAAAATTTCAAAAAAAGGATTTCACTAAACTACCCTTTAAAAAATTCAAGTTTTCAAAAATCAATTATTTGTAAACTATGCTCAAATTATATTTATATTTCATTTGTAATAATAAAAATCGGGTGACCTGATGGTCTAAGGGTAAGGTGTCAGACCTCTGTGTTGGGTGTCCGGGGTTCAATTCCCGGTCCCGGCACAGACTTATCTGATAGACAAACCCTTCCTTCACCTCTGACAAGACATGTATTAATCACAACTTGTGAAGTGTGGGAATGCCAGGTCTCCACCGTGGTTCGGATTCCGTTAAACTGTAGGTCCTCCATTTCATCTCACAATCACCCTACCATTACACATTAGCGTAGGTGCGTATAACCCGAACGGGTAGTAAGATGTGATAATAATAATAATAATAATAATAAAACATATTCCTTTTTATATGAAAAATAATTCTCAGATATACATTTTGAACAAAATCTTATAGACCACTTAAGAAAAAATTAAATTTTCTTAAATTTGCAATAAGTAAACTAGCCTTAAATTAATGTGTATAAGAAAAATTAAGTCATTATTATCTCTTACATAAAAATAGTACCTAGATACCAATTTTGGATCAAATCGTTAGACAAATAATTTCAAATTTAATAAAATCGGTCATTAATAATCTAATATTAAATTATTTTTCCAATAAAAATGAAATAAAATATTCATATTGTAAAAAAATCATCTGGTACCCATTTTGAAACAATTCATTAGAGCTATTTATAAAATATTTCAAATTTGTAAGAAAAGCAATGATCGGTAAACTACCCTTAATTTAAGGACCAGGGTCAAAATCCAAAAGTAAGGCCTATATCTCGAGGTATAGCCATGTCATATAAACCAAATGTGAACGCTTTGGTGGCCGCATGGTCTAAGGCGTCACTCTCGTGTTAGACTAGACTGCTGATGACAGGGAGCTCGTAGTTCGAATCCCGGTTGGATGGACTGAGGATGGTTTTCTAAAATTGTTTTCCCCTCCATATCCACGTAAATTCGGGTACACTTCCTCTGAATTAAACCTTCCTCTTCCTTAACTCATTAGCGTAATTAGTACATAAGAGTATAACCTGAACAGGTAGTAAGACGTGGTATTAAAAAAATCCATCAAACAGTTTTGGAGCTATGCCCAGGCACATACAGAGAGATGGGTAGACAGACGGACGGAATTTTAATATCCATTCTTTCGGGTTCAGGGGCACATAAAACGTAAACAATAATCTTGAGGTCGAAAATGTTCACGATTGCAATATTCTCTCTTTATGTGAGAGAGCAAATGGACCAAATTAAATGAGAGCTCACCGATGCGTTTGACGTGAACGTCCCTGTTGAAGGAGACGCGGGGGCGTTGCGAGGCGTCCGAGCGTTGAGAGTCGGACCTGCTCACATCAGGCATTCCTCCCTAAGCAGACATCCTGGAACAAGGACATACAAACACTGTCAGGAGCGCTGTAATACGTCACATAGATTAGGGCAACTTATACTAATAGACATACAACCGTTACCGGACACGCGGTTATAAGTGCCAAGCTCATTTAGTGTGGTTTGCTGGTTACGGGGAGGTCAGGGATCGAATCCCGGTTGGATATAATAAGTATGTTTTTTTTCTTAAATGGTTTTTCATACCAATGCTGGTAAAATTCTTCTAAATTCAATCTTCCTCATCCTTAATGTATCACAATTAATACATTTATGCGTAAAACCTAAAAGGGATCTGTTATTTTATTAAGTTGGTGCAAAGTTATTTTTGTTTTTTTATAATAGAAAGGGGAAATGGGTTTTTTTGTGTCCTCCCAATAACTAAGAAATAGCAAAGTTTGTAGTTCCCCGACCCCCAATGTACCCCATTCTTCCACTTTAAAAACCGCTAGCTTTCATACCCATTTAAAAATTACCAGGAAAAATGTTCATTGTACACATTTCTAAAGATTTTGTTTCCTCTAATAAACATTTTCATGACTAAATAAGAAGTATTTTAAAAAAAAATTGAAAATGATGCTTGGACACGGGGATCGAACCTCAAACTGGTCCAAGTGTCATTTTTCAATTTAAATAATATGATATTTATATGAGGCTATATCCGTACTTAACAACTATAATAGTTTGACTATTTATCTCATCATAAATAGTATATTACAATTCATCTAAACATAACCTTAAGAATCCTTGAAACCATTAGCGTAATTAGTAGAAAAACGTACAACCCGAACGGGTAGTAAGACACGGTGATAAAAAAACTATTAAAAAATTAAGTAAATAGCCTTTCAAAATCTTATATAAATAATAAGAAACTGATCAAATTTCCTTAAATTCTAAATATTTCTAGTGACTAAGTAATCAAAATAAAGGAAATATATATTTTTGTCGATTCTTTTGAAAACTATTTCTGTTACACAATGGTGTATGATTCATTTTTAAGTTGAGTAATTAATGTAATATATTTCTTAACTTATTAATTATTATTAAATTGGTTTGAATCCTACACAGTTTATCGGCACATCAATTAATGTTTCACTAAAGAGGTGAATGACTCCTGAAAGCTCTCTAACCTGAGTAAAGTGATTGTATTTGGGCACTACTGGATTGTTAGTGATATTGCTGCAACGCATCATCCCACTCTTGCGTCCCCCAACAACCAATAAAATGAACCCTAAAAGGTGGGCCATGGAAGAGATTGCAAAACAGATTTATCTCGCTGCCACGTCACTTAAAAAAATGTCCTCAAAAACACGTCATTAAAAATAAAACAAATAAAATGAACAACTCAATAAAAGTTTCAAGAAAGAGGTCAAAGACGGTGCAAGGCAAGCACAATAATTGAATTCGAAGAAAAATTGGGGGGACAGAGTTGTTCCAACGAAGATCACTAATTGATTCATTTGATCACGTGAATAATATCTTCATTCTTGTACCTGTGAACAAGTGGATACAGGTGTAAGACTCATCTAATTTGATTTGCCTGTGATAGGGAGATTGGGTTTGAATTCCAGCCCAGTTTTTCTAAAGTTTTTTTGCCCTAAATATAGTATCCTGCCCCCCGAAACGCAAATGCGGATACTATTCCTCGTATAGGCCTACACCCCGTTGTGTAATCACTTGGATAGTCCGGGTGGATAGTAATTTAATAGCAAATAATGTATTAAAATCTAGAGTTTTGCCGGATTTCGTGTAGTACTAAGTAAAGTTAGTCTGTAAGACGTGATCCGTACTTTTATAAAGTGCATATATAGTACTTCACATTAATAATATAAAACTACTTAAAGTTTATCTACTCCGTGGTCCGCATCAACGGGCACGAAGGCAAAGGAGTCAACCTCCCCTGGTCTAGCTTATCGATGACAGAAGGTCGGGGTTCACATCCCAGCCAAGTGTATGGAGGATGGTTTTCCTTAATGTATTTCCAACCTTCTCCCACGTAAATGCGGATGTACTTTCTTTAAAATTTCACCTTCCCTATTAACAGGACCTTGATTTTAATGGCATGTCATCTTGTATTTTGTACATCGCAGTCAATGCTCATGTGCACATAAACTATGTTCATGATCCCCTGGTTGTAAACATGCATACTCTTTAGCTCATGTTGGATGTTTAGATCATGTTTCCATAATATGAATTATGTCTTAGTCGTTTTTAGGCATTTATGTTGACTTGTGTTTCATTAATTATGCAATTAAAACGATATAAGATTCTTTCCCACTCCCCACATAGCTTTTTGTGGTAAGAAATCCGCATTCCTGATGAAGCACTTACATTTTAGACACATTGTTTCTCAAATATGTTTCAAGGTGACATAAATAACTAGAAATCTATGTTCATTTTGCAAGATTGTGTGGTGTTACTATCCACACAAATAAACCCAGACCAATCTGTTTGATAAGGACATACAATGTAAGTCTGAAATAACTGAAATCTTGCAAATAAGTAAATTATTTGAACAAATCAGTCAACTAAATATTGAAGGGGAGGGTGACGTGTGTGTGTGTGTGTCGTCAGACACGCCTATGCCCCCAACAGATCACTCACTTCCTGATCCGTGTGGTTCGTGTCAGCCTATATTTTCATCTCCCAGCATGCTCTCCGAGTCGAGTGTGGCTGTATCTCAATGTACGGTACGTTAGGTTAGTTGTCTCTCGTGTGTCTGATCGCCCATCCATCATATGTCCATCCATCCATCCATCCTTCCCACTTGTCTCTGTTACTCACACTCGAGGTTCGTCATCTTAACCAACGGTGACGTCATATCAGGTTCAAACAGCTGCATTGTTACCTTAAATGAACATGCGAAATCCGTACACGGGTATATATATATGTTGTAATTTAATTTCGTTTCTCTTTTATTGAGTGTGCTTTAACATGAGTGGGGCTACTAGATACTGAGACTTCCTGATCAAAGTGGGTTTGTCAGACTTCTCATGAAAAGGAAGGTTAGAGTTTTATTCCCCTTGATGCTCTTTGACCTGATTAAACCTATATTAAAAAAGTTGTTTAATGTACTCACTACACAAGCGTCTTTCTTTCACAATAAATATAAAACTAAACACGGTATTTTATTTGTTAGACATTAACTGGTGATCTCTGGTGTCAATTACTACTAACCTAAAGGGTTCCACGTTTGATTTCCGACTAGGCAAAAAATAAAAAATAATGAATCATTGTGTAATTGGATATATTCTCTTTTCAATAATATATTAAGTGACCATATGGATTTCGACCTCGGTGGTCTTGGGGTAAAGTGATTTCCACAAGGTCCAATATTTTTGAGTTCAAACCCAGCCGGTATCTACGGATTTTTTTGAGCGATACAAATTTGTAGCACAACTTCCTTCGGAGAGGAAGTAAAGGCGTTGGTCCCATTTCAATTGTGGCATGTAAGAAAACCATAGAAATTATGTGAAAATACCTTTCGTGGCAAAATTGGTAGGTCTTTTCGTTCTCGCTCATAGAAATTCTCTAGTACTGATATGATCAACCGGTTCAGATAGTGCACGTCAAATACCTCAAATAAATAAAATAAAACAGTATGAATTTTGTTATATTTTCTCTGGAAACTGATATTAGAAGTCTCTAAAATCTGGCACTTAAGAAACCGTCTCACCCCCACGAATAAACCTTAATCTACGTGGATGAATACAGCTTGAACCAGGCGTAGCATTGTGGTGCAGTTTTCTGTAATCTCCTTTTATAAAACAGTGGAATTAAGACCAATGAGGCCGTTTTACTATAGGGGCCTATTATATTTTTTAAATGACAGCAAATATTTAAAAGTAGTTATTTTAAAATGAATACAACTTTTAAAGCGATCTCAATTTCGTTGTTGTTAAGTGAAGAATGTAGGACACTACAATTATATACGTCTTCTGGCTCGAGTGTAACCCTCTACTTAATTTCCCTTTTATTCGGTTGCTCTTAAGTGGACGTAATGGTGCCTACCGGTACTATGCTGAATTATAAGTCAAATAGTTTGTTACTTTCAAATCAGGTTGGTTTTATTTCACTAAACTAATGGTCTAGAGGCTGAGAGTTGTTTTTTATTATCTTGTAATTGCTTCTACAATCATCAAATACATTTAAAAGTTTACCGCAAATTACTATCCTTCTGGACAGTCCGCAAAGCTACGCAAATTGAAAAAAGATAAGGAAGGTTTAATTTTTTTCAGGAAATGTACTCACATTTGCGTGGAGGAATAGTGAGAAACCATTTATATACAAACACTAGGTTCATCCTGAGATTCGAGCCTGACCTACCCGTCACTAACAAACTAGACCATACAAAACTTTAGTCTCTGTCCGCGTGCCCACTTGGGCGTGTAGATGAGTTTTAGAAACATTTTGTCGACCTCGGGGTCTTGGGGCTAAGTGCTCGCCTCAGGACCCAAAGTTCGTGGGCTCAAACCCAGCCGGGGATGACGGATTTTTCCTGAGCGATAAAAATCCGTATCACAACTTCTTCCGGAGGGAATAAAGCTGTCGGCCCCATGTCGATTGTGGCATGTAAAAGATCCATGCAAGGCGTGTGAAAATACCTTTACTACCCGCCTCGGTGGCGTAGTTGGCAAACGCGCTAGTCGTGTTGAGCTCGACCGCTGAGGACGGGGAGATCGAGGTTCGAATCTCGGTCGGGTGAACTGGAGCGGGTTTTTCCTAAATGGTTTTCCACTCTCCCTCCACGCGAATGCGGGTTCACTTCCTCTAAATTCAACCCTCCAATTCCTAATCCATTAGAGTAATTAGTACTTAAGCGTATAACCCGAACGGGTAGTAAGACGTGGTGCTAAATATTAAAATACCTTTACCGGCAAAATTAACAAGCCCTTTCGTTCTCGCGCATAGAAATTCTCGTGTTTTGATTTAATCAGTCGGTTCAGAACGTGCACGTCAAATAACTTAAAGAAATAAAATAAATCAAAATCAAAAACCTTTTAAAAAATCAGATCACTTCCAATACAAATAACACATAACTCCCCCACTCCCCCCCTCCCTTATCTCTACCGGGTGCGCCGTCTAATCAAACTAAAGTTGTAGGCCTACAAAAAGATATATTAATTATTTTAATTTATTTCCATCTTATGACATGTACGACCTTAAACAAAAACTGTTTAATGTCAATGTATTTCGTACTTTGTAATGAATATTTTGAAAGGGATAAAACTATTTTTTAATTGCATAAATTTAGTTTATTTTGCTGAAATTATATTATAACGAGCACAAAATAAATGGCAATGTCTAAAATACAAAAGCTTAGTGTTTCAGATAATTGGGCCTGGCTCTAACATTATAAATGGCTGTGCCGTGCACAACCCGAGAGGCTGATATGTATGATCTATGTGGCGAGATTTGTGACCCGACATAGTTCCAAGCAGGGTAAGTTCTCCCACTGACCAGGAAATATTACTGCATGGGATAGGACCGGCAGGCTGGTTTAGCGAGGCGTGGAGAAATCTCGACCCACTGCTTGGACATGCTATAGTGCTCGACAGGGCTGATAGACGTCAAACGAGTGAACCATGAAGACATATCTCGACCCACTGCTTGGACATGCTATAGTGCTCGACAAGACTGATAGACGTCAAACGAGTGAGGCATGAAGACATATCTCGATCCACTGCTTGGACATGCTATAGTGCTCGACAAGGCTGATAGGGTCAAGGTGAGCGAGGCATGAAATACATATATTATCTAGCCTACTCCTTGAATATGCTATAGTGCTCGACAAGGCTGATAGACGTCAAACGAGTGAGGCAAAGACATATCTCGACCCACTGCTTGGACATGCAATATTTGCTCGACAAGGCTGAAGACGTCAAACGAGTGAGGCATGAAGACAAAATCTCGACCCACTGCTTGGACAATGTATAGTGCTCGACAAGGCTGATAGACGTCAAACGAGTGAGGCATGAAGACATACTCGACCCACGCTTGGACATGCTATAGTGCTCGACAAGGCTGATAGACGTCAAACGAGTGAGGCATGAAGACATATCTTGACCCACTGCTTGGACATGCTATAGTGCTCGACAAGGCTGATAGGTGTCAAGTGAGCGAGGCATGAAGACATATCTCGACCCACTGCTTGGACATGCTATAGTGCTCGACAAGACTGATAGGTGTCAAGTGAGTGAGGCATGAATACATATCTCGACCCACTGCTTGTACATGCTATAGTGCTCGACAAGACTGATAGACGTCAAGCGAGTGAAGCATGAAGACCAAAAATAAAGTGTATAATATGTATTATGGTTACCAACTAATAATACTGCTCTGACAGAACCAGAATTGACATTTTGAATCTACCATTAAAGCACATCATACTCATAATGCTAACAGAGGGCTAATCACTTCTGGGTACTATGTGAGATTTCATAGAAACAATGTAATCACCCGCTGTTCAGTGCAGCATCAAGCGTATTCCCGAGATGGTTACTGTGTGAACAAATTATCAATTATTTTTAGTTTCTTATATGTATTTTTAAATAAGCGTATAGAGGAGAAAAGATGGATTAGAGCGTGTAAAATGGAAAAGAAGATGGGGTGTCCAGTAATTATTTGCACAGTGTGGCAAAGCCTGTAGTGCCGGCCTTGTAAGTCCTGAGCTTAGTTTGTTAGTGATTAATTGTATAATTCAATTTTTTATCTAAAAGGTGCACGTTGAATACGACCCCCCTAAGAGCTAATATAAAGCTGTTGGATCCTAGCATTTTGACCTTGTTGAGCGGCCATCAGTGATAGCGATGACAATAGGCGTATATTGCTTTAGGCAGGTACTACAGGCATGATTCATGCAGTACCGTAGTCATTGCCAATGAGGAATAACGCGATTAACAAACCAGTATTTAGAGTTAGAACTTTTTCATTTTTGTTCAAATTCATCCAACAGATCCAAACGATATAATTAGTTTGATGGGTGTACCGACAATTAATTAAAATATTAATTGGAATTGGTAGGGGTAGTTAAAAACAATTTTAGTAAAGTAATCCAAGCTGCTGTTTTGTGTTTAGTGCAACGCGTCTTACTGCCCGTTTCAGATATCCGCAGCTCACATTCATTCAAGAATGTAAAATTACCATTTAGTGGACAGAGGCAAAATTACTTAATAATTATACATTTTAAGCTCAGCCGAGGTACAAAGCCGGCTTCATTATATCTGAATCCAGACGTGCTACCGACTTAGCTAAGGTATGAAGAGGAAAGATGCCAGAATTTTCGTGAAGGGGTCATAGAGAATCATTCAGGGAAAAACACCTTCCATATATCTAACCGGGATTCGAACCTCAACCTTCCCATCAGCAGTAAACCAGACTAGACTGAGTCTAGCATTTAATCAGTTTTCCCACCGATGCAGACCCTAGTAAAACTTAATCCGATGATAAGTGTAACACAAGTTAATAAAATTAATTCATAATTATAAATAAATCACAACCTGGACACGCGCTCAGAATATAGGACTTTTGCTCTGCACCCCTTGGTTTCCTGTTTCAAGGTTGTCCTCCTCCCCTTAATTTAGTATGATTTCACTATCAGAAATACCAGGCCCAATGGTATAGTGGTAACCTTCCCACCAAAAGGTCCGGACTCGATTCCCGGCCGGTACCTCGGGTATTTTTCCCGATCACCAGGGTTTGGTTAGTTCGGCTTAAGTTAGGTTTAAGAGTTTCCACTGGTTCCACACCCTCATATTCATAATCACATCTCATCTGGACATGGAAAGAGCCTCCGTGGAAAGGATGTACGATTAGTACATTCAGGCGTCCCCTGGGCAACGGTACATTAGTGCCGGCTATAATCTTCATACAAATTCGGCTACGAGGGATGTAGCCCAGACACCCATACTATCAGGAATAGTCTTTATAGTAAAATTCATTATATTAACTAATTATACATCTGAAACAATAAAATACACTTGCCTAGCTATTTTTTTTAAATATTTGTTCAACTTTGGGATATGTCTGTATCGGTAACTTTACAAAAATGAAGAGTAAAAAATAGTATATAAAAATATAGTAGTAAAATTTCACCAGGTTGGGAAAAGTTTTTTTTTTCATATAATTTTTTTTCCTTGTCGGCATGCCACATGAATCGTGTTTGCGTGATACCCACGCCATAGACTTGTCATCCCTGCCTTGACCATTAGGCCAATGAAGCGAATAAGGGCCGTTCAGAAATACCAACACAAGGCTTTATTAAAACTCGGAACGACCTTTTAAACTTTACAAGATAGCAAATTTTTTGTTTCCTTTTTTAATATAAAGAGTTGGAAGGTGTACGTTGGTTAGGCCGTGGCCCCTAAAAGGGTATGTGACTGGCGAAAGTTTGGAGAACACTGATTCACAGAGTTTTTGAGTTGGTATTAGGGACAGTTTGAAATAACTTAGGCCTACTTGTCATGTTGGTCAAAGCTTCAATTAGTAAATTTGTTTAGATAATATATTACTTGGTGTTGTATTTGTTCTATAATTAAGAAGTTAATATGTATACTCATCTAATTAGTTGTTTCACGTAAAATCTGGCCTTATGGAATTAATAAAGCTACTCGAAAGTTCTCTCCCTTTTCATCTACCTCCCAACAACTATGTGTTGTCAAGTTCGTGAAGTTAAATAACATCTTGTCAAAGTGAAAATACATTTGAAAGTTGAATTAATCCGGAGTTGTTTTTAGATAATTTTAAACTGCCAGTAGAGGCCGAGATTACAATCGACGAAATGTACAGTCCAAATTACATAGAAAGAGTATTTTAGAAAATACAATCATAATATTTTGCACTCAACATTGAATACGTGAAATTAAATCTAGGAACTTTTCTTAAGTACCAAGTAGGTAGCGTGTCTGCCTACTGATCTAAGTGTCCCATATTTGATTCCCGGCAGGGTTGAAAAATGTAAAGTTGGTGAAATGCAGTTCTTCCCTTCCACAGTGAGGAATTAACGCCTGGGGGCAAGGTACTGTGTCTATTCTAGATTTAAGTTAGTTTATAAGTCTATTATGATATGGAATTATTGACCCCGCAATTGGGCATCAATTAAAATTATACGGATTTATTGGACTTATAATTGCCCCACGTTGGGCGCCAATTATGATGATAATTAAATTATTGACCCCGCGATTGGACGTCAATTAAAATGATACGGATTTATTGTTATGTAATAAATACAACTTTTGATGTTGCACACGATTTATTGGAGTGATTATATCTTCATATACACTTTTACTTAAGATACAAATTATGTACTCTAGTTTATTTCGCCGGCACTCTCTGTGTTCGTGATCACTGTCTCTCTTTCTTTCCAGCACACACACTATATATTCATACGCACACACAGCTTATGTACGACATGCCCCTTGCCCCTTGGACCTCTCGTGACCACTGTCAAAACCAACCAATCAAAGGCGTCCCTGCGACAGGTGTTTTGAAGGCTAGCTTCCTATTGGATATAGGGAGCTGGCTTCTCTTGCTTGTTTGGTAAATATTACGGAGTTAAATTTTGAAAATAAAAAAAATAAGTTTTAATGGTGCAATCCTTCTAGACTATTCTTCAAAAGCGCGTGATTCTCCATGAATGAAGTCTTAAAAGGATAATTTACATACGATACTTTAAAGAAAAATACCTTCATCCGTGACTTTTTAAATATATGAGAGCGGTCCAAATCAATATCGTTACAAGTCATGTACTGATATGATTAGTCAGCTCAGTACAGGGAGTGCACGTTAAACACTTTTATAATAGAAAACTTTTCGGTCTTCCTATGAATTTTTTTTTCCCTTTACCTTGCACCATTCTATGAATTAAAGGCCATTTTTAAGTCACAGCTATGATCAAGAAACGATTCATGTCCTTGTATTTTCGGTGTGGGTCGTCTAGTCAAAGTCTTTACTGCCGTCGTCGTCGTCGTGGGTTTGTCCACGTGACTGTTTTCTGACCAAGGTGGGCCGGTTGAGTCTGAAGATAGAAAAGATTCATTCCAACTTTTCCACGAACATATGCTATATGTGAGGCCTTTATTTAAACCGCATTGTGTAAACTTTAATCTCTTCACATATTTCAAACTTCGAAAGTCATGTAGTTGGTATTTCTTAAGATAATCAAGTTTATTGATGAGCAGAGCGGGCGGAGTTTGACACTGTTCTCAGTCGTATATATATATTTAAAATACGATTCTACTATAAGGAAGTGTGATGCAAGTGTTGCGTCAGAGTTTGCCTCGTAACAAGGTCAACACGTGCCCACACAACTTTCTTTACTGCAAGTAGCCAAAGAGTCTTTTCCCCGTCACTTTATTTACCCACACAACCTCCTCCACTGCAGACATGTGTCTAGGGTTCAATTTTGGAAGGTAGGAGAGTACAGGAGTGAGAAGTAAGAGGAGGGGGGAGGGGGACAAGTGTACTCATACTTTTAGATTATTATTTTTTAGCGCTGCGTCTTACTACTCGTTCGGGTTATACACCTTGTACTAATTACACTAATGGGTTAGGTATGAGGAAGGTTGAACTTAGAAGAAATATACCCGCATTTGCATGGAGTGTGAAACCCTTTAGGGAAAACCACCCTTAGTAGATCAGACCGGGATCGAATCCCCGATCTCCCCCAACAACAGTCTAGTCCATTGCGAGAGTTACGCCTTAGACCATACGGTCATCGTTGTGGGCTCACTTTTCAAAATGTTGAACTAAAAAGGTGGGTGTTTAATAAGTGAGCATGTCCATGCCGCACAGTTATTGGTGTCACAGGCCAATAAAAACATCCCACCTTCAGCAATTAACAACTCTATGGCTGAGAAGTACCACTGTAGTTTGTCTTAAACGGGTTTCCACCCTCCCTCCACTCAAATACGGATACACATTCTCTAAAATTATACCCTCCACATATATAACCCACTAATGTAAATATAAATAAAGTTTGGACAGGTAGTAAGACCGTGGACCACAACATTTTAAACTAATTTACTACTGGACTAGTACTTGACTAAGACTTTGCAAATAAAACTGTACAAACGCAGCATTAAAATTTTTGTGGATGGTTTCCTTGTAGTCAATACAAGAACGAGAATAAAAATGCTGTCAATATCGATGTAAGAAATATATTATTCCATTCATCATTTCCAAGGGGGGAAATTAATTAAGCTAATACAAGGTATTTAATTGATATAAAAAGTACAGAACATGAATCTAAGTCGATAGCGCGTCTCTCTATTGAGTTTATGGTTCTGGATTCAATTTACCAATCAATGAAGTTGGGGCTTCCCCTTTAACCTCGATGTATTGACGTGGTGGGCTAGATTTGTAATTAATTTAGCACGCGTATGTATTAATTATGCTAGAGAGCTAGAGATGAGGAAGGTTGAATTTAGAGGAAGTGTACCTCAAGGCCATAGTCGGGGGGGGTTGAACCCGGATACCCCCCCCACTGCCTTGAGTACCTTCGGTCAACCCTCCCCCCCCCCCCCGAAATTTTATGAACAAAATATATATGGCTTTATTTATGGTTCAAACAATATCAAATTAAGGTACAAGTACAAATTAGGGGGCTGTTTTACCATAAAAAGCACTCAGAGACTTCATGTTTTATATTAGAATTTTAGCCTTCGGATTATGTGTTAGTGCAAAATAATTTCAGATAGCTTCTAGAGGTTTTAATATTAGATTGTTCCTATTTTTTGCGGTTAGGGGTTATGATGCATAAATAAACACTTTAGAGACTTCTAGAGCCGTTTAATAATTAGAATTTGTCCTAGCCTCCGATAGGGGGTAGTGTTGCATAAAAAACACTTCAGATAGCTTCTAGAACAGTTTTTTATTTAGAATTTTTTCTAGCCTCCGTCAATTGGGGGATGGGCCCACCAAACCCCCCCTGAAATTATTGGCTGGCTACGGCCTTGGTGTACCTGTGTTTATGTGGAGGGAGAGTAGAAACCATTTCGTAAAACCACCCTCAGTTCACCCAAACAGGATTCAAACTACAATCTTCGTGTCATCACCATTCTATCTATCGCGAGAGTGATGCCTTAGATCATGCGTCCACCGAGGCAGGGACCTAGTTGTTCAAGACACGACTTAAAAACTAACTTATTTCTAGAACAGAAGCAATTAGGTTCATAAATTACATGTTAAATACCTCTAATTAAGCAACATGGCTTGGTAGTTTCTTATATTTTATATTACCTTTAGTAATTTCTTTGTGTGTGTAACCGCATCGATGGATACGTGGTATAAGGCGTCAATCTCATCTGTTCTACCTTTCCGGTGACATGGAGATCGGTATTAGAATCCCAACCGGGAATATTGAAGTTGTTTTTCGCCGCGACTTGTACACGTTTGGGGTACACAGGGTATAACGTAGCATGTGCGACCCACTTCAGCGGTATACGGGAAAAACACGGGGACCCGGTGGTCTAGAGGTAAGGTGTCACACTTCTGTGTTAGGGGTCCGGCGTTCAAATATCGGTCTTGGCACACACTTATCTGATTACCAAAACCTTCCTTCACCTCTGGCAAAGTGTGTTTTTTCACTCTTTGTGAATTTGTGGAATGCCAGGCCCCCACCGTGGTTCGGAGCCCACGTTAAACTGTAGGTCCCCCCTGGTTTCCACCATCATCATTCTCAGGTAGCATCCTATCATCTGGGTATAATGGTATCCCCTACCTCAGGTACGAATTCCTCCATAAGCCAAGAGAGTAAAGTTAAGATAAGCCAAGATATAGAGCATTGGTTCACACCCCAATTCATATAAACATGTGTCCCATTGCTTCTGAGCTATAATCATGACGGGAAAATGGGGTTCAATCTCGGTCGGGTGTACCAAGGATTTTTCAAAAAAAATATGTTCCACGCAAATGCTGGTACACTTCCTCTAAATATAACCTTCATATAACCCTAAAACCATTCGCATAATTATGAGTACACAAGCGCATAGCCCCGAAAGGGTAGTAAGACGCGGTGACTTAAAAAATAGTGGTCTTGTGTATTTAAAGTGCGTGTTACACAATAGTTGCGTAGTCTGTGTGGTAACACCTGTTCAGAGCAACTCTCTGGAAGATTGGATCCGCGCTGCGTGTGGAATCACTCCTCCTCCTCCACTCGGGTGGAAAGAGAAACTTTAACCTCCGTGTCATGAATCCATGTCAGCCGTCATATACAACGAACGCGTGTCTCTGCGGTATTCGCACTGTCACTAAACTACATGATTAAGGGTGAACACGAGAACCCTGACACTGTTTTACGGTTGTATTATTCCAAACACAAGTATTTTAATACAAGAAGAATAATTACAAGTGGCAACGTTGCACGGTGCCGCATTGAGGCAGCTTATTTTCTAGCCAAATCACAGCCACGCATAATCTTTTAAAACAATGACCAGGGCCCGTAATTTGATGACCTAAAACTTTATATAAAATTGACCTTTAAAATGGCCTCAAAATTATATAAAAAAAACACTTTAAAAATTACTTAAAGATATAAACAAACACTCGTAATGAATGTAGATGACTAAACCAAAACACTCGCTTTAAAAAGGAAACTAAAATATATCCATGCAATGAAACGTCTTTAACAAATAATCTCTCGCATTCTGCTAAATACAATTTTGATTTACAAATATCTGCTTCAGAAGTAATATCTACCCCCTCCGAACGCAACCCTCTTCAGCTTTGTTGCAGTGTCTCACCAGGATTGTGTATTTTACAACCAAACAATCAAAGAGGATACAAAGTTCATTCCCTATATTATCTTTTATTCAGGCAATTGTGTTAAAAAATTATGTTTTAGCATTAATGCATTTATTTAAAAATATAATATTATTTAAAAATATATTTATTCAATAAAATGCCTTAAAATGACTCTAAAATCTCTTAAAATGCTTAAAAATGACACAAAAATTACGCAAACCAAGGAAATATCACCTTAAATTTCAAAATTAATTCTTTAAATGATTTAAACCTATCCTCAAATGAAGAGGACATGGACATCAGCGTTTGCAGGCTTTATTTCTGCAGGTACTGCATGCGTATGCACAATCAGGATAAACTAAGTACACGATGACGTTTATACGTTGTTTTTTTAGAACCGCATCTTACTACCCGATAGGGTTATATGCAATTCTGTTAATATTATTTAGAGAGTCAAGACTTTAATATGTTGATCTAGAAAATAACAAACATACGTTCAAAAGTTAAGTTGTAATTAAAGTGGATACTATATTATATGATGTTGGAAAAATATATATATAGTTTTTAGAGGAATAATGTGTATGATTATGAACAGTTAGAGAAAATTAAAATACTTCATCAACTTATATAATGGTCAAACGAGTTTATGAATAGTCTAAAACAGGGGTTTAACACATAAAATATTAATACACAAAATATAACATACAATATAACGTGATATGAACATACACATTAAAGTCAAAACTTATTTTTGAAATCATTCGGAATAAAATTAGGTTAACATCATCATAATGATTTAGATTTGTTGAAGTATGATGTAGTATAGAATTAAAGTAAGTATGGTTATGTTGGTCTAAGTCCTATCTGTATTGATGTCCTATTACTACTTTGAGATCCAGCACTGGAAAAAGTGTCTGGACTACTTCAATTCAATCACATTATATAAGTATCCACTTTAATTACAACTTAACTTTTGAAAGTAAATTTGTTATTTTCTAGATTAACATGTATAAGTCTTGACTCTCAATTTAACTACTTCTTACTTAAAACTTGATCATTTAGAATGTTTTATAAAATGATGTAATATTATTTATTTAGAAATGCAACAGTTCAAGTTTAAATATAGATGAGAAATGACAACTGGTCACGATAATCAAACCCTGGATCTTTGGCTAATCTTATGGTTTTTAATCTATATTTAAATAAATACCAAATGAATGGCTGCAATTCGAACTTAATTTAGTGGGGTGTCAACTGTCAACTCTTTTATACATAATATGGTGGTTGAGCTTGTGACACGTATTCCTCCACGTCCACACTATTGGGATATGGAGGAGGATGGTAGAATTGAGAGGGAATGTGTCCGCACTTGCGTGAGGGAGAGTGGTAAACCATTACTCTTAGCTGACCTTCAATCACCTGAAAACCAGACTATATAGATTTGATATTTAGTCCGTACGTTCACCGACAGGGGCCTGTGACGTGTTTTTACTCAAAAAGTCAAAATTAAATGCGAAATAAAATTTAAAAGTGATACTTCATCAACATTAAGATTATATTTTGATATGTTAATTAGAACAAGTGGTGAAACAAAATATCTTTTCTTGATACATTTTGGTATAAAAATACGGCAGTGCAAGTAGGCTATTATAATAAATAGATAGATAGATAAATAGATGTAGCGTGCTAGGAGATATAGTGCACTGGTTGGGGTAACCTCTGGCAAGAATTCCCCCTCTCTTCAAGAGTAAATTTAGCCCCCATTGGATATATTTCTCTCCTATGATAGTCTTGAATATGAATCTTGATGGCGTTGCGTCAAATTTCAAACAGCTTCTTTAGGCATCAGATTTTCAAAAAAATTTCGGGGTGCTACTAAACCACGATTTGTATAGGACACCCACTCTCTGCCATCAACATTGATTGCAAGTCACTCATATTTGGCGTTCTCGAAACATGGTTTATTTGATTTATTAATTATAAAGTTCATCTAAAAGTTACCAAAATCTTCTAGTAGTACTTCTTTATTCATTACGGTGTAATCTATCTTTACATTACTGATTAAATGGACTAAGAATGTAAATACAATATTGAGATAATCTTTTACTTCCAACATTTAGGCAACATAAGTATCCAGTTCTCAAATAATGGGCTTCCAATGAAAATCAGTCCGGCTTCTAAAGGTTTATTTATAAAGATTTTATTTTTAACTTCCCGGTGAAGACCACTCCAATTAGCTTCTAGAGGCATCCATTTTCACAAAATTTTCAAAAGAGGACCACCCAAAATATTTTATAGGACAACCAAATTTTTAAAAAAATCTGGGGGAGAAGAATTCAAAATAGCTTTTAGAGGATATTAATTTTCATAACATTCTCAGATGAAGATCAAATAGCTTCTAGGGGCATCCAATTTCCAAACACCTACAGGGAGAAAACTCCCGGACCCCCTTTCAGCTTGTTGGTCTAAGCTCACCCAATAGTCAATTTTTTACTAGTTCTCCACCCCCTCCCGCCTGTCCCACTTACACCAAAAAAGTTCAGCTACCACTGCCAGTATCCCGTAGTAAATAAAACTGTCTAGTTCCCGAGTCCAAAGGTAGGAACAGGCAAATTACACCTTCATAACTCCCCAAAATATTGAACAGGGACGATATGGATAAAAAAATATAAGAAAACTTAAAGCAAAGACATCTAATTCCTAAATGTTCTAAAGGGTGTTTTTGAAACCATTCATTTATTTTATTTTACCATGACCGGTGGACAATCGTAATAAGGCATCAATCTCGTATTGCTGGCATTTGATCAGGAGTTACGTATATGAAGACTGGCAGAGTATACCGAAATTATTTTTACAGCCTTCCACTGTTTCTTCCCCCAAACACGGCTACACTTCATCTTCCCTAATAATTAAAAAAAATGAATATCGTCAGGCACAATTTTTAAAACAATATTAATTATAGTTGATTTTTAAAGACATGAATATTGTGGTTTATTTTGTGGCGCATATTTTTTGCTCTAAACATAAAAAACAAATGCAAAATAAGTTCACGCAGTTTAAAGTTCAAATGTGGTCAGCCTTTTTTTTTTTAGAGTCACCATTGTGATATAATATAACTACTCAAATTAGATGGTTTCACAACACTTTTTACAATTTAATTTTGCATAACTAATCAAATAAACGTTAGCATTGTCATAAAGTTTAAAATCTAAAATTTATATTACATTATTAATTTGGAGTGAATGCTTTACTGTGATAAGTATTTCAAAGTGGTGGTGGATGAAGGTACGCCATTGCCAAAGTGCTACTGTTATTGAACTATCTTGGTGCTTGAGGTGGGCTAAGTGCTACTGTTATTGAACTATCTTGGTGCTTGAGGTGGGCTAAGTAAGCACCCCTTGCCCTTGCATCTCACTTTACTCACAAAACACGAATTCAGAGATTACTCACGTCACTAATTTTTGTTTTAAGATAAACATTGTTGGGTTCGGGAACCTTCTTTAACGTTGTCATTGCTATATACAAATGTGTAACTTAAAGTATTTATTGAAGTTTAAATGATTTATTAATAAACCCTCAATAAACTTCCATAAATTATTTAAAGTTGTTTTTATAGCAATGAAAATTTTAAGGATGGTCACAAATAATGTTTATTTTAGAACAAAAGCTTGTTAATCGAAAGAGAACAAATGGTCCCATAACAAAAGAAGTTAGAAACCAATCAAAACTCAGTACACCCAGCTGGGATTTGAATACATGACCTCCCCGTCATTGTCAAGCTTGACGTTCAGCCCGCGTGTCCACCGATGTGAGTGTAGCCTCCCCTTAACTAGAGATATGTAATCTGTATGCGTAGCACAGACCGTAGCACTCCTCATCTTGAGAGTCGGGAGAACGAACATTTCTGCTTGTCTTCTAGTTCCCTCTCCATGCTTTGTCTTTTTTACTTATGATGACAGCTGCTGGAGATCTTACTGCGCATGGCTGGATTATTATTATTATTTTTAGCTCTGGAATTCTTTCTATGGGAGTCTTCTAACGCTTACAAGACTCAAGTTGTGGCCTTAGTGACAAGAATATGTGATTTTTTTTTTCTCTTTCAAGTTCCTTTTTTTCGCATCGCCACTTCTTTGTGGATTTTTTTTCTCTCCATACATGGTGCTTTGTAGTTTGAGCTTATTACTGCTGTTGTTTTATTGTTCTTTGTGCTACAAGAAAGAGCAGTTTCCCGCCCGTAGAGGCAATATTAGATATTGTGGCAACTTATTTTTTTTAAATGAATTGTATCCTAGAATTATATTACATTTCTCACGTTTGTAATTTGTGTCTTCCTTTTATTACCTCTTCATTTTTAGATGGCAAAAATGTTCTTTGCTAAGTTAACAACGGACGTAACAATGCTCAGCATGGGACGGTTGTCTGCTTGCTTTGTCTTCTGTATTCTATTATCTTAAAAAGAGAATAAGTGCTAAAGAAAGTTTTACATTGTTTTACGCCACTTTTATTTGAAATTGTATACCATTGAAAGGGTTAATGGTAACTCATTTAGAAGCCATAAATATTACTTTTATTCAGTATTATTACTATTATTATTAGCACCGCGTCTTACTACCCGTTCGGGTTATACGCACTTACGCTAATGTGCAATGGTAGGGTGATTGTGAGATGAAATGGAGGACCTACAGTTTAACGTGGGATCCGAACCACAGTGGAGGCCTAGCATTCCACACATTCACAAGTTGTGAATAATATACGTCTTATCAGAGGTGAAGGAAGGGTTTGGCAATTAGATAAATCTGTGCCGGGACCAAGGATTGAACCCCGGACCCTCAGCACAGAAGTCTGACACCTTACCCTAGAACACCAGGTCACCTTTATACAGTAAATTACTGTAAGAAAATAGTATATTGCTGTAAACACTTCTATTTAAACCAAGCTCTAGAATAGGTATTAATAGTTAAAACCATGTTTATCTTCATCAAATGGATTTATTAATGTAGAAAATATTTGTGGCGTCAGTAGATAAACAGTAAAATATGTTATTTGTTTATATCAGTGTAAGCTTTTAAAACTTATATATGGTAAAAATATTTTCAGATTAAAAAAATATGAGCAAACTATCAAAGCTGTGCATTATTTGATGGCTTTTAGTGGGCTAAAATATGTATGATAGACTATTAGCAATGCATCTGTCAGAGTATAAGTCTTAGAGGACTATGAAACCATCTGAAACTAAAACTACATTCATTTCAAATAATATTGGCCTTGTTTAGAAGTTAAAAATATATTGCCCGATTCATTTAATTCTCGAATATATTGTCACCTTAAGGTGGGGTGCTAGTGAGCACCAGTTTAGTGCATTAATTTTGCAATTTTTATAGCATAAACATTTTTTGGCCAAAATAGATCAAATATTTCTTCTATAGAAACATAGAGTTTAGCTTTATGCACATGCTAATCTCAAGAGTTCTTGAATATCTCTCATGAGCATAGCGGCATTTGGTGACAAACTTTCTAAATGAAGAGGAAAAGTTGTCACTAAATTCCAGGACATCCTTGACAGATATTAAAGAACTGTTGAGATTAGCATGTGCGGAAAACTAAACTCTATGTTTCTATAGAAGAAATAGTTGATTTATTTTGGTAAAAAAATGTTTATGCTATAAAAATTGCAAAATTAATGCACTAAACTGGTGCTCACTAGCACCCCACCTTAAACGGTGTAGTTTGACTTAACTTGTCAACTTGACCAAATATACTTGCGAAGAAAATAAATAGTAAATAACTTTTGAGTGACATTATTTTAACGGTCATAAAATGTGAAATTTTACGTGAACCGACAGTTTATATTAACAAGTGAAATCTATATTAACTTAATTTGAGGACAAATACAAAACCCAGTAAGTTAAGATGTTGTACATGCATTTAATAATTGAAGCTTTAGTCAGTATAATAATTATGTCATACTGACCCAAATACCAACATAGAAACAATGTAATTTATTGTTATCATCAATAGAGGTTCTTTTATTTGAAATCATTATTTTAAGCAATTAGTAGTAATGTTTATATTAACTTATTATTGGTCTAATAAAGCGTTCTTTTCTTCCCTTAGATAAAAAAATAAAGCACTAAACTCACAGAATATGCATAAAACAATATACAAATAATTGATTCGCTAAAATAGTGGCTTCTTTGTTAATTTAAACGTAATAAACATTAAAAATAAATAAATAATTATTAAGTTCAGTACTGTCAAACCTTAATCAAGAAAGTCATTTTTTAAGTTAATACTAATTTTATAAACAAGTAAAGTATCAAAATTTCAAAATTGTTATATGTATTAGACAAATAAATATATATTACATCCTGTACGGTTTTTATTTTTTTTTTATTTTTTCTATTTATTTAGCACCGCGTCTTACTACCCGTTCGGGTTATATGCTTTAGTACTAATTACGCTAATGGATTAGGAATTTGGAAGGTTGAATTTAAAGGAAGTGAACCCGCATTCACGTGGAGGTAGATTGAAAACCCATTTAGAAAAAACCACCCCCAGTTCACCCGACCGAGATTCGAATCTCGATCTCCCCGTCCTCGGCAGTTTAGCTCAACATGAAACTAGCGCGTTAGCCAACTATGCCACCAATTTTAAATAATAGAAATTCTAGATTCCAAATAAAATGTTTTATTGGGATTCGGGATTCAGATTCGAGAAAAATAGGATTCAAGATATCCTTGCATTAAAGTCACATGATTTCTTCAATTTATGAGTAGTCATTCACCCCCTCCTTCGCCCAAACATTCCATCAGTTTAGAAAGTGTTTGCTAATGGATATAAAATAGCGTCTATCGGTAATGACAAAAAGCTACGTGACCAGTTTTCCCTAGTTATGTGTCCACCATAGTTACCGCAATCAGGTTGGGTTTTAATGTATTTTTTTGTCATGTATCCTTCAACCATTGTTGCCTTGAACAAGACAGGAAAATATTGTGCAAAAAAATCTAAACTGACAGTCTTTCTAAATATCCGTTAATTTATATTCCCACTATTGACTTTATTAAATTTATTCATATAGGGGCAAGTTCACCTTGCCATGAAACTCAATGTGTGTGACAAAAAACAAAATAATTAATTTATGGTCGGAAGAGTTAAAACTAGGTTAGCATTCATGACTTTGATTATGGAGGTAGACACTTGATTAAAACATGTTTTCCAGAAGAAGCTGGTGTGGTTCCTTAAAATTCACTTTTCTCATCCTGCCCCGCTAAGTAAAGAGTAGTAGTGGTCGTGTGGTAAAACTCTTTAGTGCCAGTGCCATAACTTTCCAGCAAATGGGCCACAATATGTATATTATGATGGCGGCTGTGATGAACTGATTGTTGTGTTTCTTTTATAGGTAAGTTAGTTTGTAAGTCGTGGGGTCGGTTGTCTCAAAAAGAGGACTTCAAATACCCTTAGTAAAAAAATGTGCCCCAAATAAAAGTGACTTAATCTAATCTCACCCACTTGGGTGGCCGCATGATCTAAGACGCTACTCTCGCAGTAGACTAGACTGCCGATGATGGGGAGATCGAGGTTCGAATCTTGGTCGAGTGTACTGAGAGTGTTGTTTCCAAAATGGTTTTCCACTCTCCCTCCACGCGAACTTGAGTACACTTCCTTTAAATATAACCTTCCTAATCCCTAAAACCATTAGAGTAATTAGTATATAAGCGTATAATTCAAACGGGTATTAAGAAGCGGTGCTAAAAAAAACTGATGACATTTTACTGAATTACTAATATTATTTTATAGGTATTGATGACGTGGTAGTTTCAGATCACATTATTTTGACTTATGAAAACATTAAAGTAGAGCTAGTTACTTTTTTAATGTCAGATATGGTTCTTCCTATGAAAACTGGAATATATATATTTTAAAATATTTTATAACCTTTGCCGTGATTTATCTTGGGGTTTGTTCCTCCGTGTAAATTGTATGTCTTCTTGTGTCGTTTGAAAATAAAACTAAACTGGGTATGAAACCATTGAAACCACAAAACCAAGCCACACAGGATATTCATTACTCACCGGTTCAAGTTGTACAGTAGCCTTGCATTATTTACAAGGATAGAGAGAGAGAGAGAGAGAGAGAGAGAGAGAGAGAGAGAGAGAGAGAGATCCCTGTAGTGTGAGGGAATAAACAAACATCCCCTGGTAACACTTCCTTTCCTCGCATTTGGCATAAGAAAGAAGATAATAGCTTTCTGTTGATCTTAATGGAGAGTGGAAATATTTATTGCCGCGTGTCTACCACTAATATGGTATAGTGCTCCATACATGCACCGGTGACCACACGGTATGAGGCGTCAAGCTTGTCAGTGACGTAGAAGTCGCGGTTCTAATCTCGTCTGTGTGTATTCAAGTGTTTCTTTACTTAAATGTTTTATCTCTCCCTCAACGCAAATGAGAGTGTACTTACTCTAATCTGATCCTTCCTCAACCCCCATTTAATTAATATTAATGTTCAGACGGGTAGTAAGACGTGGAGCACAATTCTTAAAATTCCCCTTAGTTGTACAATTTCCTTATACAGTATTAGAGCGACTGAATCATTAATATCCATCATAGTGGCACTAAAGTGTATAACTTGTGCCGGTTGAAGCAGACATTTAAATTAATTTTATTTATTTATTATAATTACAGAGTCACGTAGAATTAATATAAAATATTTGCTATATTAAGGTAAAATTAAATGTATCATTATTATAGTCAAATTATAACAAAGTAATGTAAAACTAAAAGGAAGTATAAGTTCTTATTCAACCTTTTGCCTTAAGAGCGAAGGTCAAAGAGAACAGTGACGCCAATGTTGGAGGTCAGTTGTATTTTAGAGGTCAGTTAAATTTTAGAGCTCATTCGGATCATAAAGCTCTGTGGCATCATGGGGATTTCAAACTACGGCCGTGTTCGCTCTGTTTGGAAACACTGTAAAGACTGTTCATTTGAATTAATAAATTAAGATTGTGATTGTAAACTTTTGTTCTTTAATCAATCACTCATAAGGAGTTTTTAGAGGGATTTTAACCTAGGTTCAAAGAGGGGCGAGAGAGAGACGGGTCACCACCAACCATGTGGTGAAGGTATCTGCAAGGGTCCGGAACCTACTGGTTGGGGGCCGTGCCTACTTACGTTTCAGTAGCGTCGCGGTGAAGGACTACTTAGCCATTACGAGATGCAACAGGTGCAGGGATTTAGGGCACAGGGTGAAATTCTGCCCTAAAAAGGAGTCGGTATGTGGCCACTGTGTGAAGGTGAAACACGAACTCAAGGAGTGTAAGGAGAAAACTCAGAGGTGTACACCATGTGGTAATAGAGGAAAATATAAGTGCAAGCATCCTAACATCATACCAACTGCTTTTAGATAGACAGATACAGAGTACAGACTATGACGAGTAACGACATAAGAGCTCTAATGACGGTGCTACAGAAAATACTGGACAGATTAAATGAGATGGACGTGGACAAACACAATAGGGGAAGCAAAGGTAAGTCTGATAATAAAAATAAGAATTCCCCCTCAAGGAGTAAGAGGAATGTGAGGAGAACAGAAAGGTATAGAGAAGGAAAATCTGAGGTGAAGATAAGCACCCAACCGGAACAACAGGTAATGGAGAAGGTAGAGGTAGAGAGAGAGAAGGTAACTTCAACTGTGGAAGAGTATAAGCGTAGGCTCTGGAACATTTAGAGGTGGAAGTTTTAGAAAAAAGGACCGGTTATAATTCATGGGAGAGTTGTCGAAGCTGAGGAGGAACAAAAGGAAGAAACAGGTAAAGCGCAGCACCCATCAAAACCACTGGAAACATCCACTGAGAGAGAGAAGGCAGTGGAAGAAGATTAGGGGAAGACAATGGAGGAAGAAGAAGAGAATAAGTTGGAGGACATGGTGGATCCGGGTCAGATATACAATAACTTTGAGGAGACTCTACAGCTGTCAAGGCTGTCTGTGGTTCAGCGATATGTGGAGGAGAGTGAATGGAAGAAAAGGAGGATATCGTGCCTATAAGAGAGGAGAGAAACTGGAGGAGATAATTGCGGTGAGAAAACTTATAGTAGTGAACCTATCAGGGAATCCACCTGGCCATGAGACACGTAATAAGAACTGGCAATGAGAAAGGTAATTCTGTTGCTTTCGCCACCCCCGAGGCCCTGGACAGAATACAACTCAAGGCCATGAACCTACCTACGGAGGCGGGGGACAACTACTGGAAAGGATTCACAAGGTATTTTAAAGAAGGGACGAAAAGCTCGATGTATAGGAGCTTTACCGGCATTTTGTAAAAGCAAACGGTCACTTAGCGTTTGACTCGAAGGAAACTTGGCCCAAATGTTATGTTTTTACACATAACCCATAATTGCGGTGAGAAAACTTATAGTAGTGAACCTACCAGGGAATCCACCAACTTACCAAGGGAGAGCTGGGGTCAGTTCCAACATAGACGTGACACTGGAAAATCAAGAATCTAGGGAAATGGTTGCTAACTGGAAAGTGCTGGACGGAGTGACAATCAGTGACCATAATTTGATCACCTTTGAAATATAAATAGAAGGTAGAAGGCAAGAGCAGATATACATGGAGAAAAGGATAAGATACAACATAAGGAAGGCAAACTGGGACAGGCTAAGGGGGCTGCTGGTGCTGCCACCTGAGGTGGCTGAAGGAGGAAATATCAATATCACCGCCAAGGAGTTTACCAGGTCAGTTCAGAGAGCTGTGAGGGCATCCATTCCAATGGTGAAGGATACATTGAATATAAACAATCGACCATGGAAAGAACGACTTGGTAGACTCCGAAAAGAGATGAGGGAAGCACGAAGGAGATATCAGAAGTCTACAGATCCTGCTAGTCGTGGACTGCTCCTCAATAGGTATATACGAAAAAAAGAAGAGTTTAAATCAACTCTGGTGATGGTGAAGAGAGAAAGCTGGGAACGATATGTGCAGGAGGAATTGAGAAGTAACGCATGGGGAATACCGTTCCAGATAGCTACAGGAAAGGTAAGGCCCCCAACAATTATCTCGACACTAAGAAAGCCGGGGGAGGATTTACATCAAACTGGGAAGAATCAGCGAGGCTGCTGATAGACACCCTACTTACAGACGAAGTCGGAGAAGACGACGAAGGATAAGTGATAGCTAGACAGGACATGACGAGTAGTTACGACAATTATGAGGCAATAGATCCGGTAACCCAGGATGAGGTAATAATATTTGTGGCTGAAATGAAAAAGAAGGCACCTGGACCAGATGGGATCAGGGTGGAGGTTCTTCAACAGATCAGCGAGCAGGTAGCGCCCTTCTTAATTATATTAATGAATGAGTGCGTGTCTCAGGGCCACGTACCAAACATATGGAAGAAAAGTGAGGTAGTTATCCTAAGTAAGGGAGCGGATAAGGATTTGCAACTCCCAAAAATCGTACATACCGATTTGTCTCTTAAATATATGCGGAAAATTGCAAGAAAAGATCCTGTGCAATAGATTGCAAAAGCATAGAAGCTGTGGGGCTGCATCAACATCAGTAGGATTTTAGGAGGGGCAGGTCTACGCAGGATGTTATCTGTAAGGCTATGAGTCTTGTAGATAAGGATAGAGGTAAATACGTAATGAGGATATTCGTGGACATTTCGGGAGCGTTTGACAAACTTATGGTGGCCGGCGCTATTCGGGAGGCTGAGAGAAATTAGATGTCCGGGGAACCTCTATAGGAGTCATATGGACTACTGTAGGGGAAGACACGCGAACCTAAGATGTCCAGGAAACTTACGAAAGGATGTCCCCAGGGGTCGGTCTGTGGGCCGATATTCTGGGAAGTAGTACTCTAACCTGGTTTAGTGGAGATTGAGCCAATCCTTGAAATGGTGGGGTTGGTTGCCTTTGCAGACGATATACACATAATAGTCGATGCAACATCTAGAAGAGAATTAGAAGCCAATAGTGGCGTAGTTCTCACTGCGTTAAACTCTTGGTGTAAATGGTAAAACAGACTTTAGCTCCTGCAAAGACAACTTACGTGCTATTCAGGGTGTACTCAAGAGAAATCCGAGGGTTAAGATTGACGGACAGACGATAAGACGAAGCAAGGATACCAGATACCTGGGCGTGATGCTGGATGAGAGGCGCAACTTCATAACGCACGTGGAGAACGCATGTGGAAAAGCTTTGAGAGCTATGAATAAGATCATCAGCATAGGGCAGGGCAGATTTAATCTGTATATGAGGTTGATCAGATTGTATCACCAGGCTATGTTGGTCTCTATTGTGGGTTATGGAGCCGGCGCGTGGGCTCATCGGCTCAGACAGGTAAGAATCAGAAGAAAAATCAGAAGCCTTCAGAGAAGTGTACTTTTGAGGCTATCTGGAGCGTACAAGACTGTTGCTACAGAGGCTTTGTGTGTAGTCTTTGGTATCTGTCCCTTGGATTTAGAGGTGAGGAGGAGGAGATCGGTATTGTATTGGATAAGGAAGGAGGATATGGAGAAAGTGGCTAATCTCACGAGAGCGGGGATAAAAACGGGACTTCAGGTCAGGAAATATCCTGAAGAGGAGTGGAAAGACGAGTGGGAGCGGAGTAAAACAGGTAGAAGAACGCATAAGATATTTCCAAGCATTGCTGAATGGTTGGGCATGGAGTACCTGCAGCCTTCTCTAGGTTTGGTACAGTTTATTACTGGGCATGGTCCATATAAGGTCGCTCTCTTCACTAAACGACTGACGAATACAGGAACTTGCAATTGTGGTAGGAAACACGTGCTGGAGTGTATTGAGACGTTGGAAGATAAAATGAACTTACAGATATCGTTGCAAGCGAGCACGTTTTATCAGATACTGCGTGACGTGGACCACTGGAGTCTCCTCGATGCAAACGTGGATAATGTGTCCAAATACGAAAGAGATAAGTATTTAACTGCAATGAAAAATAGAGGACAAAATAGACTGGTCAACTTAAGACAAGGGTACAGGACGGAGAGCAACAGTGACATGACAGTAGACAGTGACGTTTCAACATATGGATGACACATAACGGTACGGATTGACTAAGTCAATAGGTGTGACAAAGACCACTGGATTATCGTCTGGCTGGGTAGAATATGGTTGGGATTTCTAGGCAAACCAGAGCCTAGCTGAGGTAAGGAGTGTTCTCTGGATTCCAGTAGTGTGAGCTGCTCACAAACTGGAGGGCGCCTTGATACCAACTAGGGAGTAAAATATAACAACATCTTCAGACGGGAGAATCAACCCCTCACTCATAGGGTCCAGCCCTCTTGGCGACAAGTGTGTGATGCTGGGCTGGAGGGCGTCTGGTATTTCCACCAATTCATCGGATGGCTGCTCTCAGTTCAGAAAATGGATTGGCGATAACAACTGAAAGACCCTGCAGCCATCTATAAGAAGGACTTGTACCTAGGTTAAGTTAATATTAAGTATTTTTATAAATCCTTAGGTTAAGTTAGTTATAAGTCCATAGGTGGTGATATTGTGGGTAGTAAGCGGAGCGGAATTTCCGTTAGGGCGCCTTCCCAGGTGGTGGAGAGGGGGATGCCCACCCACAGTGGGGCTCTCACCGATCTGGGGACTATTTAATCCAAAGTGCGGTGGGACACCCAGCGGGGCAGGGTACCGGGGGCATAATATACCTGGGGTGGGCCAACTAGTATGATAGGTATAGGAAAGAAGAACAAATAGGACTTTTAGATTTAGGGGCTTATTCAAAATGTATTATTGTATTTTTTTTAAAAAGGAACATAGCTAAGAGATGTAGTGTTGATTCAAGATGTAGATCTAGGTCCCGAGCTTCATGCTAGGAATCGGGATAAATAGTGTAAATAATAAAAAAAATAGTACGGAACTCCGCACGGACTTTCTCGCTCTATCGTTTAAAAATTGAGATACTTACTCAAAACTCGTAATATATGTGAAACGAAATAATATACACTAGCAAAACCAAGTATAAATTGCACTATATTAATGTAAAACATTTTATGAGTCCCGTTTTTAAATTTTATAATTTTATTTTTAAAGAATTAAGTAAGTTTGGACCAATAAAATAATCAATATTGGGTCCACAAGGGTCAACACTTCTTATTAAAATTTTGACTTCTGCTTAAAATTTTCGGCATTTTATTAGGTGTTTCACATTTTCATATCATCGCATTGCTATTAAATTCCTCATTTATAAATTTTGACCAACAAAAAATGTAAATGTTGACTATAGAGCTTAAAATGGAGATACATTATTGTTTTACAAACATTTCTCCTAAGAGATTTAAGGAAAAATAGTAAACTTTTTGAGAGACTTACTTACATTTAACTACTCTATGGCATTGGAGAATTATTGCGTTAAAACTTTAGTATCTCTTTACAACTATAGCTCACAAAGTTGTTTTTGCCAATATATTTGGTTTTATAAAAAATATATTTCATATAAAAGTTCTTAATTTTTAATAGTATTACACTTTTGTAATGATAAGTTATTTAGTATCTCAAATAGTTGCGGAGATACGGAAATTTCAGCTTCCGTAAACTACCCTAAAAGTCATTTTCATGGGAAAATGAAAATAACCAGTTTATTTATAATCTTAATCAACGCCTAGATACGAATTGTAATCCAAATCATTAGAGCCGATTTTGAGAAAATCAATTTCTCTTTTCGCCCTTTACTAAACTACTCTTAATTTTAAGTTTAAACAGACACACAGACAGACGGCATTGAAAAGACCATTTTTTAGGGTTCGGGGGGTCATGAGATGTCGACATCCATCAACATTTCAGGTTAGATTTTTTTTACGGTCGCAATACTTAACCCTTTGTGTTCGAAAAGTTAAAAAATATAAATATTTTAGTATAACTTGAAAGTTGTTGGTTTTATAAAAGCTGCTTTGAATAAAATATTTGTATTATAAATAGACCTACATATTTATAATGTTAAGTAATTTCATATCTCAAATAGTTTCAGAGATATGATAAATAATGAGAATTTACGCATCAGCTCGGAGCCCTTAAAGTCATTTTGCCGAAATATTGAGAGTATCCATTTTATTTGGAATATTTATTGATGTTTAGAAATGAAATTTAATAAAAATCGTTATGGCCAATTTTGAGAAAATCGACTTTTTCTCCTTTTTTTCCTTCAGTAAACTACCCTTAATTTTAGGGTTAGATATCCAATTCCAAAAGTTACTTGGGGCAACCCTATGGAAACCCTAGATATCAAGTTTCAACCCGATCGGTAAAATAGTTTAGGCTCTAGTTGGCGGTACAGACAGACAGACGGAAATTCAAAAAACACTTTTTCGGATTCGGGGGAGTCATGAAACGTCGAGATTCATCAAAATTTTGAGTTCGATTTTTTTACGATCACAATACTTTCTCTACCTGTAAGATATCGAGAAAGTAAAAATCAATTGCCAGTAAAGTATAATTGTATCAAAAGCTCCATGATAGTAGCGTGAAGGGGTGCACACGGTAGCCGAACGTGGTTTAGTTTTGATTTAGTCCTGAAAATATCCTATTTTGGAGATACTTGGGTCAAGGATATTTTCAGTGTGAATATACTCTTGATGATATGTGGGACCCTTAAAGCACACCTTTTTACACGCTCTCATATTAACTGTGATTGTTCCTTCGAAAAAGTTACTGTTGTATTTTGGAAGCGAGCGTGTAAAGATGGTTATATTTTTGGTTCGTGATTTCTGTGTAAGGGCTTAGCTTTAAAGCCATGAGGTCATTTGTCTGTAAAACTTTTCTCTATTAAATTAATTTGATTTTTACATATTTTAAATCTGCTTTCTGTTTAATTTATTGATTTAGTGTATTTTTTTATGTTCCTTGTAGATGTAGTCATCCTCTTCCCTAATTTAAAGATCATTAGCCGAGGAAAGGGCTATATAATTGTACGTAGACATTAAAAGAAGATTCATCCAAAAAATAAATGAGTTAAAAGAAGAAGAAAAGAAAAATAATAAAAAGCAGAAAAAATTGTGTCAATTTAAATGCAAAACTCTAATGTAAACTGAATGCAATGTGAATATTGTAACTTCAATGATCTGCAAGAAGTAAATATAACGAACTTACTATGTGCCTATTGATGTACTTTCTATAATGGGATTTTGGTAGTTAGCGTACCTAACAGTTACAAAAGTTACTAAAACGACTTTTTTTTATGTTTATATGTCAAGTAAGGTGATCTGCAACTGTACCTTGCATCAATATCTGTAAAATAATACTAATAATAAAGTGAAGTGCTATCAATGTTGAGAGCAAAAATTATGTTTGTATTTTCTACAATGATCTTCCTACCAGAATCCTTCTGTGGCTAAGGGTCAGTTTCATAGTCGGGCTTAGTACGTCTCAAGTATGGTGCTATACTAAATACAGGACGATACCTGCCTAGACCAGAATGGAATGGGTCAGTTTCATAGCCAGACTTGTATTTAGTTTAGAGCCGCAGTTGAGGCGTACTAAGTCTAACCAGGAAACTGGCCCTTGAGGCACCACATCCTACTACCCATTCGGTTTGTACGACTATGTACTAATTGCACTAATTTGTTAGGGATTATGAAGGTTTATTTTAGAGGAAATGCAGGCGCATTTGCATTGAGGTAGAGTGGAAAACCATTTAGAAAAACCTCTCCCAGTGCACCTGACTGGGATCGAACCCCGATCTCCCCGTCTTCGGCAGCCTGGACTATTTCAAGAGTAGTGCCTTAGGCCGTACGGCCACGAAAGCGAGTCCTTAAGGCTTCAGTTTTCTGATAGACTAGATAGCCGATGAAGGAGAGATCAAGGTTTGAATCTCGGCCGGATGCACTGTGGGTAGTTTTTTTACACATGATTTAACATTGTGAGTTTTCCGTCCTCCTTTCTACTCGGTTGTACTACCTCACTAATAGCCTAGGTGTTAGACTAGTATCTAAAAAATCACCCGGCTAGGAATTAAAACTCTGTCCTCGTTACCGGCGAACAAGACATGCAGAAGAGACTGCTAACGCCATTGTCCACATAACCACTGGTCTGGGTCTCAAGCTGTTAATTTTCAACTTAATGAAAGGAAGAAAACCTATTTGCATTTCACCTTATTATCGTTCCTTCACCGGTAATCGAACCAGTGACCCTAAGATAAGTTTATAGACTGAGGGCTGAACCCACGCACTTAGCCTATAGGGGGCCGTGCCTGATCGTAGCCATAACGAGTCGAATACCCTGGCATCTATTGTTAGGTTAGATTTATTCCCCTCAGTATGTGAATAGGGTTCTTGGTGAATGATGTCCCTTAGCTGTCAATTAGCGGCTCGCATGCAAGTGTCGGGAACAGGACATGCCTCGCGGTGGTGCAGGTTCAAGTATGCTCGGTGGCAGCGGCACAAGGCCATCCAGCGGGTCTGGACCGCTATCACTCGCGTCTAGTCTGCGTTCGCGGCGAGGTCCAGTTGGGATCTAGCAACGTTTAACTAGTGCAGAGGTCTCCAAAATGGGGGGTGCACATGACGGCTTATTGGAGTGTGGGAACAAAATTAAATATATGTTCAATATACACGCCATATTATGTGATCGTCTTATAGTAATTTATGGTTTTACTGTATGTTCTATCCTCTTCGGTGGCAGCATTTTCTAAGGTGTCACTCTCGTACTATACTGACTGCCGATGGTGGAGAGATCATGGTTTGAATCCTGGTCGAGTGTATTAAGGATGGCTTCTTCTAAATAAATTTACACATGAAAATGCGGGTACACTTTTTGAATTAATCCTTCCTCCTCCCTAACCTATTTAGCGTAATTAATACATGTGCGTGTGACCCGAAAGCCGAAAGGCTAGTAAGATGAGATGCAAAAACAAAACACAGTAGGTGTTATAATGTATCTCACAAACTAAACTGATTCTAATTCCAATATAATTATAATAAAAAACTAATTATTAAACCATACGTAGTAAACCATATCAACCTAATTTAAATAAACCCCCAGTTAAAATTATCGAGCCTGAAACCGGGGCCTTCACATGATTTTTTGATAATCATAAATGTATATATATATAAATAATAATAAATGTATATATATATATATATTGATAATAATAAATGTATATATATATATATTGATAATAATAAATGTATATATATACATTTATGATTATCAAAAAATTATGTGAAGGCCCCGGTTTCAGGCTCGATAATTTTAATTGGGGGTTTATTTAAATTAGGTGGATATGGTTTACTACGTATGGTTTAATAATTAGTTTTTATTATAATTATTATTATTTTATTATAATTTTTATATATATATATATATATAAGCCCCACGTCCTACTGCCCATTCCAGTTGTAAGCATATGTACTAATTACGCTTATGGTTTTAGGGCTGAGGAAGGTGATATTTCTAAGAAGCGTGGAAGGAAGGTGATATTTCTAAGAAGCGTGGGAAGAAGAGGGGGAAGTTTTCTAGGAGAAACCAGACTCAGCACATCCGACCGAGATTCGAACGTCAATCTCCCCATCCTAGGCAGTCCAGTCTACTGCGAGAGTAGCGGGTTAGACTTAGACCATGTGGCCACCAAGACGGGCTATCAATTAATTAAAAATATTGGTATTTAACTAAAAGTCTCAGAATTATTCCTATACAAAAATAAAATATGTATAATTAAAGTTATAAAATAAATTATTAGCAACCTCCTCAGGAATAACACGAAACTAATAAACGAATTGAGGCAAAGTATTACATAATCAAATATAAATTCTAGCTTATAATAGGTCTGTTTCATATCATAAAATTAACACCAAAGGAGGAATCAATCTAGATTTAAAAAATATTTAATTTACCCTGAAAGGTTTTACCTCAACCAATTTCATTAAAATGACCCCTTTTTGTAAGCTACACCATAGTGGAACCCATCAAGGTACGCTTTCTACCTTTCAGGGTAAACTGAATGTACATTTAAATTGTCTATTTAATGTGTAGAATTTAAAATAAATTATTTTATTGAAGGTATTATGTCTGTACTACTTTTTTCCAACTAGGAATTTAAGGGCCATTTTTAATGTTTCGGTACACCACTTTTTTTTTTAGCATCACGTCTTACTACCTGTTCAGGTTACACGCTTATGTACTAACCATCTAATGAGTTAAGAGTGAGGTAGGTTGGATTCGGACAAGGACAGTTCCTCCTAAGGATTTGTCCGATCCAGTTTCCTTTACGCCGAAGAATCACATCCAAAATGGTTCTCTTCTCACCCACTCTTCTCTAGGATTCTTCATTTAAATCTAATATTATATAATAATAATATATATAATATAATCTGCTTTTAGTTTGTATTAACATTTGACGATCTAAAGAGGGCAAATGTCCCTCTCTTCCCCTCGCCCAACGTAGGTGAACTACTGCTACGGGTCTTTCTTTGAGTGTCGCAATTTTTTTAAATTAGTACGTCTCACGCAAGGGCTGTCAAACAGTTTAAACCAAGAGTTTGAAAGGAGAAGGAGGAAAAGTGCATCCGAATTAACGTCAAAGAGGGAGGGAACCAGAGGGATAAGATCACATAAGAAAGACCACCCTCAAAGAGTACCGAAGACCGAGCTCCCCCCGTCCAACGGCAGCCAGGCTCAAAGCTTGTATTACTCCTTAGACCACGCAACCACTGGCGTGGGTGAGTTGTAGTTGCCTGCAAGCCAATTCTGTCCCGGAAGGTGAGACTCGATCCCAAATGGTGATCTCCTTTCTCCCATTATTGATTTTCCATCCTCTTTTCATACGAATTCACGGTGAGTACGCAAACTAAAAGCGTGAGTTTCGTCTTGTCTGGTTTTATGGTGATGAGGAAGTCGGATACTAATTCCAGCTTTTTGTACTAAGGTGGTTTTCTACTATCGGTTTCTCACTCACCGTTCATGCAAATACACATACATTTCCTCTAAATTCTACCTTTATCATCCTTACCCAGTTTGTGAAAGTATGTGGATACCCGAACGGGTAGTAAGACGCCTCATTTACTAATTATAAAGAGAAAATAAGATTTGTATCCTCTAGCTTATGCATCTTTTTTTTTAATGCCTGGGAGTAGTGAACTATTTAAAGATAGTAGATTACCTAGTTTCGTCCAACGTGTAAACTAATTAAATTTGCCCGCATTCAACTATTAGTTTAGGATATTTTTTAATGTAAAATTCAACTGTTCCTTTCAGAAAAGATACTCCCCCCTTTCAGCTAGTGAGCTAGATGAAATGTTTTATTCACACATTTTGGACTTGCCGTGAACACAGTATATCCACGCCAAACACACTGGCAAGGTCTCTGTAGCTCAAGGTACATTGGCTCTGTTTGTGTTGTCACACGAGCTGTTTGCTCTAGGTTGGTTCCAGAACTCAGGGCTGACGAAAATACGCACAAGTGGAACAGTCACTTTATATGAACATGAAACATTAGGAGTGTTTTCCTGGTATCCTGACCTGGTATCGATGTTAACGAAATGTTTTGACCGAGACGATACCAGAGCTTCAGTTTGGTAACGCTTTCCTTGACCGACTAAAGAGTATGGTTACGACCAATGAGCCGAGAATTCGTGCGCCAACTCCAAACAGCATCACTTATTATGTTAGATTCAAACGAGTATAACTTCGTAGTCGATGGATTTTAGATTTTTGTAAATTAAAATGGACAGAAATTACTAGCTAGAAATACATGACAGTAAGTGGGTACTTAAAAACAGTTTAGTTATAGATAAAGAGAGTAGTAAGCTACTATATGATCTAGGCCTATTTAATATTATATACATACTTCATGTTTTCTAAGGTTATTTTTGGGGAGATATGTTTAGCTTAATATGTTGTGTAAATACTGTGTAAAAATTAAATAGCTCATTTTCCGCCGAGTTGCAGTACATGTAGTAGGATTACATAAATTTACCTACCAGCTGTTATACCTACTCCATCCAAATCGTAATTTTTGTTTAAGAAAAACATCTCAAAATCGTTTTCAGCTTCCACCTTGGTCAGAAGTACTTGGTTAAAAACACTCGATACCAAGACGTAACCAAGTCAGTCCGAAAACTCGCTTGTTGGCTCCGCTTGCACCGCTCGACACAAGAACAAAGATTTCCAACTTGTCTTGTGTGACATTACAGTTATGTGAGGCTGGAGCTCGAATCCAGGCAGAGTGTACCGAGGTTTTTTTCTCCCTTATTAAAAAAAATATTAACACCGCGTTTTACTACCCGTTCGGGATACCCTCTATACTAATTTACCCTAATATATTAGAGGTGAAGAAGGTTGGATTCAGAGGAAGTGTACCAGCCTTTTCGTTGAGAGAGGGTGGAAAAATATTTAGGAAAAACCGCTGACCGATCGGGATTCCAACCCCAATATTACCGTCATCGGCAATCTAGTCTATAGGGAGAGCGACACCTTAGACCATTCTTTTAAAAGTAATTAGATACATTGACGTTTTATATTCTTTAAATTGAAAAATGACAAATGGACACGGGAATTGAACCCACGAAGATCCACCCTGGCACGGAAGACTCCTGGGTAGCTCAGTGGTGAGATCATTGGCGTACTAAGCTAAAGGTCCCGGGTTTGATTTCTTTTTTCAGGTGTCATTTTTCAATTTAAATAATATATTTAGATGCTGCTATAACCGTAATTATTACAATAATTATAATAGCTTGGCTATTTAATCTCTCTTGATATTTTGGGTCAAGTGTTAGCAACCATTTTGATATCGTGGGTGGTATGGGCTTAAAAAAAATTGGGGTCCAGTTTTATACAAAAAATAATCTTATAACTTATAGTAATTAGTTATTAGTCTATTTTTATGAACCCAATTATTGTTTGTTTGCTAAACAGACGCCAGGAAAACCTAAGCACGTTGTTCATCACTTTTTTCAGCAAAGGTGGTTTAATTGTTTCCGCCCCACCGTGTACTACTAGACAAAAATATTCAAATGATGAATAACCTGATTTATTGAAAATTATTAGATAGGTACGTATCATACGCCAAAGGTTTAGATTTCAATTGAATTAAGTTGGTGTCATATTCACAAAAAAAGGTTATTGCAAATTTATTTCGCAGGCAATAATTGTTTTAGAAATCTCAATAACCGTTTATTCAATTATTTAAGAGCTCTATGACATGTTTATCGGGCTAATATTTAAATTATCTTTGGTTTGCATGTTTTTCAACAGTAAATTGATATTGACTTTCACTAGCATCATGAACTAAGCAATCGCTAGATGTTAAATATCTTATCAGTAAACAAACTTAAGGCAACTAATTTTACTCCAATCAAAAAATTATTTACCAAGAGATTCAACCAGCGATTGCTGGCGGTTAAATCCGCTTTGTTAGCCGCGTGGTCTAACGCGCTACTCTCTCAGTAGACTAGACTGCCAATGACGGGGAGATTGGGGTTCGGTCCCGGTCAGGTGTACTGAGGGTAGTTTTTACCAAATGTTTTTACACTTTCTATCTCTCTCTCAATGCAAATGTGGGTACATTTCATATATATAAACCTCCTTGTCCCTAAAACCACTATAGTAACTAGAACATAAGCGGATAGCCCGAACAGGTATTAAGACGTGATGATAAAAAAATAGCGTTTTACATAATTAGTAAGCTACGGTTTATCTTCAACATAGTATTGTACTGTATGGCACGTCCATTTTTTCTCGAAAAAAGTTGAATAATATTATTGTAAAGTTTATGAGTTCTTGAAACAGTTAACAGAGTGCACATATATGTTTTCAAAACTATGAGTATGCCTACATTATGAGGTACATGCTTTATAAAAACAGAGTATGCATTGTTATGTATATGTTTTTTTTCAAACCCGTGTATACAGTAAAAGTTTCTTGAAACGTTGTGATGTCTCTGTTTAGTACAAATATTGTGCAGATTAAGAGGGGTGTTTTATATCGAAATAAAGTATATATTGTAAAGTCTATGTTTATGTGTTCCTTACAAGGAAAATATATCTTCTAGCAGAAGTGTGTGAAATGAAGTATGTTTTTTTCAAAATAGTGTGTACTATATTATGAGGTAGTCTATATTGTTTTCTTGAAACTGGCTATAAATTATAAAGTCTATATTCTCTTGAAACATACTGTACATCATAAGTCTATATTCTCTCTAAACATACTGTACATTATAGCATCTAGTATTTCTCGAAACAGACTGTACATAAAGAAGTCTATATTCTCTCTAAGCAAAGTGTACATCGCGAAGTGCACGAGGTCCTCCTACGTAAGCACGCCCCTCCCGGCCGGCGCACCACGTTTGGCTTCCCTGCTCCAGTCTCCCTCCCATCTACCCACACGCGCCGAGTGTGAGTGTATAGCTCATTATATTCACCACTCACATCAAGATTCCAATCGTGCCCGTCCAGCGCAACGTCAAAACGGAATATATAAGTTTTTGCAACAAACAGGCTTGGTCTTTCTAGGAATCAATTTTTTTTTTCCTCTTGCGTGTGTGTATTTCTCTTTTGCTTAGTTTCTCGGATGGATTTCAGTAGTTCCTTATAAATCTTAGCCGTATTCAAGGTTTATTATTCCTTCTCACCCCACGGATAACACGTAACTCTGCAGGTAATACAGCTGGAACCAGGCATGATCTTAGTGAGGTTTTCTACACTCGCCTTTAAACGTTTTATTTTTATTTATTTGAGGTATTTAACGTGCACTTTCTGAACCGACTGATAATATCGGCAAACGAGAATTTCTATTCGTAAGAACGAAAGGGCCAATCACTTTTTTCCAAGTATATTTTCACATACCGGTACCTTCCAGGGGTATTTTTTACATGCACAAACGAAGGATCGAGCACTCTCAACATCGGGTCCTGAGGCAAGAACGTTACCTCAAGTCCACCGAACTCAACTCTCCTTCAAACAAACAATTGAGTTGAGACTAGTAAATCAGTTTTACCTTCTTTTTTTTTTCTCTGCGTCTTACTAACCGTTTGAGGTTGTACGCAATTTACATTAATTACGTTAATGTGGGGGTTTGAGGAAGGTAGATTTTAGAGGAAGTATGCCTGCATTTTCATGTATAAAGAAAGTAGGAAACCATTTAGGCTAAAACTACCCTCATCTAGCCGAGATTCGAATCCCAGTACCCCCGTCAATGGCAGTCCAGTCTATTACGATATTGACGCCTAAGACAATACAACCACTTGTACTTGTACTTTGTACTTTTTTTAAAATATAACAAAATTGAAATATAGTTATTTAAAACAAAACAACTATGTGGATTCCAATTTCACTGTTTTAAAGTTAATAATTCAGACAACCGCACATCAGTGATAGTTCTGTTTCGAGTGTAATCGTGTATCTATTATCCCGGTTAATTGGCCGTCAATTTTATAGATTTATAGGACTCTAAAGTCACTTGTGTATTTATTTATAAACAATCACCTAAAATAATCCGCATCAGTGATCACAAGGACTATAAATGCAGGTAGCTTTACAACTATTAAAGTTGAAAGTTTTAACTTAACACGCCTCTTTAAGGTGGGGATGTAGGGGACGCGAGAAAAGGCCAGTGTTTTTGTAGTTTTTATGGCAAAACTTTTTTTGGCCAAAATAAATAAAATATTGCTCCAGTACAAACAAAGAGTTTAGTTTTCTTAGCATGGTGATATCAACAGTTCCTGAATATTTGTCATGAGCATGGTAACATTATCTAACAAACTTTAAATCAAGATAAAAAGTTGTCATTAAATTCCAGAACATCCTTTACAGATATTTAAGAAATTTTTAGGTCACCATGTGAAGAAAATTAGATTCTATCTTTGTACTGTAGCAATATACGATTTATTTTTGCCTAAAAGAATATTTTGTCGTAAAAACTGCAAAAACATTTTCTTGCTTCTCCTTCTATTCCACCTTTAAAGGTGTGTAAACACAAGAAGCAAATTGAAGCGAGGCAATTCGAGGCCAAATGAAGGCACACGAGCGAGCCTCACTTTGGAGGCACCAACACGAGTAGACTCAGCCACGTATTGCCTCGCAGAATGGGCCGAGGCAGCCCCACTTCCAATTGGCCTCTAATGAACACCTAAGCGTGTTTCTTTTTAGTTTTACATCCATCACAAACCTGATGAATTAGACCGAGTGACCGCATATTCGGGACACTTCAAAACCAAGAAACTTATAGAGAAGAAACTTTGCATGTGCCTTAAGCGTATTTTTTACTTACATTTTACATATATCGCGAGTCTGATGCCTTATTCCACTTGAGCAACAGTGAAACAACAAAACAAATTGAGATCTTAAAGTTGGCATTCTAAGGGAAAACTGAAGATGTTTGAATCGGGGTGTTTTTAAAACTTGTATTCATGTTATATGTTACAGACTAGAGCCACGTGATCCCTGAGCTGTGCTGTTGAATATTAGTTTTCTGTCGAAAATTATCACCGATGAGAATTTTCAACCTTAAATTCAAAGAAGGTGAGATGGAAAGGCATTAGAGCTAAGGCCAGTATTTTTGCAATTTTTATAGCAATTTCCTTTTTGAACACAATAAAATATTACTCCAGTAGATATATTTATTTTAATTTTCTATGTAACAGTAATCTAAACAGTTCTCGAATTGTTTGTCGTGGGTATCCTTGAATTTAATAATAACTTCTTCTCTTCATTTAAAAAGTTTACTATCCAAATAGGCTTTTGACAAATATTCAAAAACTGTTGATACCACTATTTGTAGAAAATTAAACTAGACGTATTTTATAAATAACTATTTTATTTTTCTTAACTAAAATTAATTTTTGCTGTATAAACTGCAAAAATACTGGCCTTAACTCGCGGCACAACGCCGAGCATTAACATCTAGTAATGTAATAAGAATGTAAGGAGTTTATATTATTTATTTTATTATTTTTTTTTTTAGCACCGCGTCTTACTACCCGTTCGGCTTATACGCTTAAGTACTAATTACACTAATGGATTAGGATTTGGGATGGTTGAATTTAGAGGAAGTGAACCCGCATTTGCGTGGAGGGAGAGTGGAAAACCATTTAGGAAAAAACCACCCCCAGCTCACCCGACCGAGATTCGAACCTCGATCTCCCCGTCCTCGGTGGTCTGGCTCAACACGACTGGCGCGTTAGCCAACTACGCCACCGAGGCGGGTAAGGAGTTTATAGAAATTGGCAGAAAAAAAAACCTACGCCATTCATATCCATTACGTTACAACGAACGGATGTGCAATTTTACTTCGGTGAACCTGGACGTTTCAATGATTTATCCAAGGCCACAATGTGGTAGCTATTCACTTTCTAGTTTTATAGGGAAACTCTTAGAACTATTACATACTAGAAAAATTCCTAGAAGATAATAATTATGTAAATGTTGTCTTCTAGTAAAGACCCTTTATTTTTTATTTGTTTAGGACTTGTAAGCCTCGTTTTTAATATAAGGGCCTTTAAAAACAAAAAAAATTTAATTTTTCTATTACTTATTTATTACGTTCTACATTGTGACAAGTAAACACAAGCACCTGTGAACATACTGATAAAGGCGTCAGTATCACCTAGTATGTTCTGCCAGTGACAGGGAGTTCAGAGTTTTAATCCCATCCGGTCTTGCTGTTAGTGTTTTTTCTTTAATAATTTCTCCCTCTTCCTTCCAACGAATGCGGATACACTAACTATCTTGTTATCCTTATCCCATTAGTGTGAGTACATGCGGATAGTCCGGACTGGCAGGAAGACGTGGCGTGGTTATAATATACTAATCTGTTTAATTAATTAACTGTCGAAGTATCTACTTCGGTGACCGCATAGCTTAAGGCGTTATTCTCACAATATACTGGACTGCCAATGATGTGGAGATCATGGTTTGAACCCGGTTGGGTGTACTTAGGGTGGTTTTTCCTAAATGGTTCCCCATTCTCTCGCTATACGCAAATGTCAGTACACGTCCTTTAAATTCAACCTTCATCATCCTTAACACCTTAGCGTAGTTAGTACATAAGTGTATAACCCAGATGGGTAGAAAGACGCGGTGCTAAAAAAATAAAAGTAATGAATGTATATAGGCCTACACGAGGGTTAAATAACGAAAATTTCGCAAACGCCAGGACTCGAACCACCAAACTATATTTCCTCAAGATTGACTGCTACAAGAAAGGGTTGGCTCAGTGCCGGCGAGCTATGAGCATCGCTGTTGGGTAAACAAGGACAGGGGAGGAGAGGATGCATATTATTATTTTAACTGTTGTTTTCCCAACCTCTTCTCAGACGAATGCTATTTTATTTAAAAATTAATCTCCTTTATCCTGTGACCTTAAATCAATGAAAGTTGCGAATAGACCAAAAGATAATTACTATTAAAAACGCCCAAAATCTGAATAACAGTTCCTAAACGATCCTGACCATATCCGAGATCAATTAACACGAAGGTATTCAGTGGTTATCGGCTCGTGAATGAAGAGATGATGCGTCCAATGGACATTAACGCTGCATCTTCAGATAATGTCCAGTATCACGGTTCTATCTGAAGGGCACAGGAGGGGGCCACGCTCATGTCAAGGATCCTTGGTCCGGTGGTTGTGTCTGTTCGTTACGTTCTCTATTCAAGCATGTTTAATTAGTGTCTTCTCGCCTTCTTGCCAATAACAACAGAGCTGACCACAGGTATTGCCTCAAGGGGATACTTGGCTCTCTTCTGCCGTCTGCGTGTTCAAGTATCACTACACATCGGCAAAATTGGTTTCATGCATGGGGTGCCTGATTTTGAGCCTAATTGTTTTTACACACAGTGGTTTTACATCTTTATAAGTGAATAAATATTTTGAATGTCCCTAAATTATTTTCTTTTAAATCACGTAAGTTACTAACATAAATATTTTTATTTCCATTGGGAATTACCGCAAGCCAATTGAAATGGTCAAAATTTGATTCTCAAGTCGGTATACTGATTTTTTTTTTTTGCCCTTATCGTTTCACTATATTTATGTTGGGAAATATCCTTTAAACTCACTTTTATCATCGTGTTACCTTTGGTTAGATAGTTTTATTAATTGGCAGCTGTTTTCTGGCACGTTTTACTGGCATTGGCCAACCATCCTAACTAATCTAGGACAAACAGAGTAACATACATCGCATCACTGGCCGCGTGGTCCAAGTATCAAACATCCTAACTAATTCTAGGACAAACAGAGTTACCATACATCCGCATCACTGGCCGCGTGGTCCAAGTATCAATACCATTAGTCTAATACAGTGGGGATGGGGAGGTCTGGGTTTGACTCCCAGGTGGATGTATTAAGGGCGGCGTTTCTAAATGGTTCCTCACTCTTCCTACATTTAAATTCGGGTATATTTCCTCAATCTCCCAATTTTTCATCCGTACCCCACTAAGCCCAAACGGGTACTAAGATGTGGCGGGAAAAAGGTAGTCATGCCTCAATCTTTTTAGAAGGTAGAGGTTACAAACACAATTTTACATTCTTATCTTCTTGGAATCTAATTTGAAACTTTTAACTTTGTAATCACTTAAGAGTAAAGGTGCTTTAGCTTCTTATGTCTTACACCTTTATGTTATTAAAGGTTTATTTTAAGGCATAGGAATGAAAAAGGTAGTTTATAGGAGGTCCATATACTTTAGATTAGAAAACCAGTGAGAAATCACACGTGAAAAAACTATTTCAACGAATTCACCTTAGATTCAAATCTCATCCTCCTAGGCACTGGCAAACCAGTTTGTTTCGAGATTTACACACCTTAGACAGTACAACCACCGATACGTCCTTCTGTCTTTAGCCGCTAATAATATGTACAGTCTTAAATGTGTCAACCACTTTCTATAACCGATTCTTCGACTATAAATGGCTATTAGTACTTGGATCAGATACGTACTGACCACCCATCACGGCCGTAACGTCAATGCACTGTCATGAATTCCCTGGATAGCGTATCACTCTCGCGCATTCTCTGGGAACTGTTCCAAGACTCAAGAGATCATCTCACGGCCAAATAACCGAGATACACGATTAATAGGGGTATTTTTATACACGATTAACAAGGATATTAGATACACAATTAACAGTGAAATTAGATACACAATTAACAAGAATATTAAATACACGATTAACAGGAAGTTAGATGCACAATTAACAAGTATATTAGATACACAATTAACAAGGATGTTAGTTGCACAATTAACAAGGATGTTAGATACACAATTAGCAAGGATGTTAGATACACGATTGACAAAGATATTAGATACGCGACTGACAGGGACTTGGTAACGTAACTAGATGGGCAGAGATTGTGTTCGTAGCCGTCACTTTCAAAATAAGCTGCCATATTTAATTATTTTTTTCGATAGATTTAGTGATCTTTTGTCCGGGCTGACTACATTTTATCTTTTTTACTCACCGCGCCTTACTACCCGTTCGGGTTATTACTCATATGTACCAATATGGCCTATTATCCTAACGTTTTAGGCATGAGGAAGGTTAAAATTAGAGAAAAGTACCCGCATTTTCATGGAGGTAGAGTGAATTTTTTTTTAGCAAAAAACAGCCTGAGTAAGCCCGAGAGAGATGCTAACCCATATCTCCCGGTTCAGTCTACTGCGAGAGTGACGCCCTGGACCAGGGTTCTTAGCTGGGGGTATCCGTGCTCCTTAGGGGTACGCGAACCAAATATTGGGACGTTTGGTATTATTTGATCTCTGAATGATTTTAATTAAAAATTTGTTAGATTATAATAAACTATCACCGTTATCGATACGGACTTTGTATTTGTGATTTGCCTTTTTTCTATAAATAAATATATATTATGATCAAATCCTTATGATTTTCTTTCAGCTGTTCTGTTCTTAACTATCCATACATATAATGACGTATTTTGAAGTAATACTGGTGATGATGATTATTCCGACAGGCTAAAGAAAGGAGGACAGTCACCTATGAGGAAATCCATTGTGGGCCTGGATTGTAAAATGGTTAAGAACCCCTACCTTGGGCTATGCGGCCATGGAGAAAAGGGTCAGGTCGACTACTACACATTTGTTTATAATATGTTCATGGTCCTTTCCATGACAATCGACTATACAGATAAGATGTTTAATGCTCCAGGGTACTTTACTTACATTCTCAGACCTGGTTTCGAACCAATGACCTGACAACCTCTAGAGAATACATGCGGGCCAACTACCTTGGATGTCGATAAGTGCACAAGAGTGCTAAATGCTAGAATGAACACCAATAATTGTAATAATAATAATAATAATATAAATAATAACTACCTTGGTCAAACACATCCAAGCAGGGCGGGGACAAGGCATTCAACTTTTATTATAAGTATCCTGTTTAAAAACTCGTTGACATTTGTAGCGGTGTTTAATGAGGTGCTTAATAAGCTCCACACGGGAATGATTTCAATTCCTGGTTGTTTTTGGGTCTCTGAGCTACTTGTCACGCCAAGTCAAGATAGATATGTTCATGTTTATGTTTCATTCCACTCTCGAAGTAATGGTACCTTTTTAGAAATAGAATGTAATATTCAAATGGCTGGTATTTAATACCTACATTTTGTTACTTTTATCTTTGTATAAAATGTCACATTTGATACATAAGTTATGTCTGTCCACAGTGATTGCTGAGAATCATGATGTGTGTGAGAGCATTATAATACTGTATTTGTTTTTCCCCCATGCTCCGCGTCTTACTACACCTACGTGGTATCCACGCATGTATACTGAAAGAATAGTGATGTGTAAGTTAACATAGCGTTGAACCAAAATACCTCTCTTGTTGTTTTCGTCCAGAGCTACATTTTTGAAGAAAAATCCTACTTAGGTTTTTCCAATTAGAATTGATTTCCATATGAATATATTGTGATAAAAGATGAAATGAATATACAAAGATTGGGCTCAATTTGTTACAATTTAAGGCACACACACACGCATGCAAACTTATTTAATGTTTTTTTGAATTCAATATGAAGTTCAATCGATGCCAATGTGTGTGTGTGTGTGTGTGTGTGTGGTGTGTGTGTGTGTGTGTGTGTGTGTGTGTGTATATATATATATTTATTTATACATAATGTTCGGAAAGTCATAGCCCAAACTGCACATATAGCTTGTTTGAACCAAAATTAATACAAAATCCCTGTACACTTACATCCGGAAAACTATGTAATACCATTAAATTGTGTTCAAAGTTTCGGCATACAGCGCCTAGAGAGCATAGCTATTAAAGCATGCGTGTACAACCGGTTGCATAGGAGTTAGGCGCGCAGCCCTTCACAGCTTGCCATTATTACAGGTTCAGTGCCGCGCGCCTGACTCCTATGCAACTTGCTGTACAGCTTTAGCTTTGCTCTCTCGGCGCTGTGCACCTAGACTTTGAACACAATTTAATGGTACTAGCATAGCTTTCCGGATGTAAGTGTAAAGGGATTTTGTATTAATTTTGGTTCAAACAAGCTGTATATGCAGTTTAGGTATTGAGTTTCTGAACATCATATATATATACTAATATATATCTTTATATATACATATATACAATAGTATTTATAGTATTTATTTATATTAATATTAGTATGTATACATATATATATACGTATATATGTATAGATATATATCTGCATATATATTTTTCTTCAGAAAAGATTTTATGTGTGTTGCAGCAGAAATGTCAGCAGATGAACTCATTTTATTCATCGGTGAAAGTGGATTTAGTGAGAATAGAGAACTAAAAAATGTATATAGCAATGTTAATCCCAAGAATGTGTAGCTCTTCAATATATACCTATACCAGTGGTCTCTTGGTCTAAGGCGTTAAGCTCGAGCAGGGCCGACAAGAGGTTAGGGAAAATGGGGTCCCTAAAAGGCCAACTGTCTATCTCTGATACAGAAGTGAGTCTTGCCGCGGTTACAACACACGTGAATAGAATGCATTTTAGATTTTGTTTTACTGCTTTTCCAAACCCATCGCTTTTCATTCACTAGGAATTGTAAAGCTAACAGGGTAGTGGAAGAAAACATTGGTTTCATTTTAATGTACTTAGTGTACACATTATGCTAGTAAATATAGTAAAACATGTATATTAAGTTGACTATTTGGCGTGAAAGGGGCCCACCAGGGCCCCATTGCCCCAAGTCCACTGAATCCCTTGTGTGGATCTGTTGCTAGACTATGGGAATTTTGAGTTTCAAATCTCAGCCAGAGGCATAATATTTATCAATGCAGTTTTCCACCCCCTCTTCACGCTAATATGGGTGGATTTCCTCTAAGTTAGCCTTCCACTCATCACCCCTTGGATTCAGTCGTTAATAGTCTTAATTTTAAACGTAGGCCTGCTAATGTAAAAACATATTTTTTATACTATGTCCTACCACCAGTCCGAGCTATTCTCAAAAATAAAACTTTGATATAAAGTATTTAACAATATCAACACTTAGAACCCGAATGGAAAGGAAGACACGATGCTACAAAAAAAAAACCTATTTCAAGAGCCACTTGGATTCAAATTTTTCCCATTAGACGTTTAATAAACCTTGAAAATCCCTCAACAATGGGGGAAACGGCATAATCACAATACATTTATTATGTTTCAATACATTCAATATTTTCATAACAAACTGTTTTCTGTTTTGTTTTTTCGTGTATCTTAGTATCCATTTAATGATTACGCTAAGATATAGATATAATAAAAGTAAGGTTTGGAGGGCATGTAACGGCAATTGTGTTGAGGAAGAGATAAAACAATTTAGGAAAAAACACTCTCAGTAATATACGTCTGGGATATGAACCCTGACTCTCCCACCGCTATGAAACCAGACTAAATGAGCTTAAAATGTATACGAGTAACCACCGATGTTGAAGACTTGAAACAGTTTAAAATCTGTCCCTCGCGAGTTAATGATATCCTTAGTAAACGTCAAGATTTCTCTTGCAGCCCACGATTGTCCTCTTAGAAGCAGGTACCCACGTCGATGACAGGCTAGTTAGAGCGAGCGCTTTCCCTTGACCTGGACTTGAACCTGTGTCTGTCACTGGTGAATCACTTCCTGAGGGACCTGCCCATTATATTTCCATAGCCTACATCTTTTATTATAACACGTGCGGTTTATCGGCCGTTACGCCTACTAACGACTTAAGTGCACATCTCACCCCACGAATAAACGTAACTTAAGTAGATAATAAAGCTCGAATCAAATGTGACATCGTACTGCGGTAACAGAGTTTTATTTGTACACCCGTGGAATTGAAACCAGTAAAAAAGTTTAAGTATATTTAAATAAAGCTGAAAAATAATTATTTAGAAATGAAAAACAAACTATATCGTTGTTAATAATAGTAAATAATGCAAATAAAAACCCACCCTTGGGTCCATTTCCTGGTTCAAGCGTGACTATGTATCTATCTAATACCACGGTTAGTCGGCCGTGAGATTTGCTCTTAAGGTGCAAGTGCAGGGAACACAATAAGAGCAGTGTTTTTGCAGTTTTTATAAAACTTTTTTTTATTGGGCTAAAATAAATCAAATATGGTTCCAGTACAAACCTAGAGTTTAATTCTCTTCACTTGGTGATATCAACAGTTGTTGAATATCTGTCAAGGGTGTCCTAAAATTTAATGACAAATTTTTCTCTTAATTTAAAAGGTTTGGCTTCTAATCCCACTATGCTCTTGACAGATATTCAACAACTGTTGATATCACCTTGCGAAGAAAATTAAACCCTAGGTTTGTACTGGAGCCATATTTGATTTATTTTGACCCAAAAAAATATTTCTATAAAAACTGCAAAAATACTGACCATCTCTTGCGTCCCCTAAACACCCACCTTAAGTGTGTTCTAACCTTTTCCTAAAGAGATTATGTTAAATTAGACCTACTTTTTACTCATCAAGTTTCTTGACAAAAGACACACACTGAAAAACTGTTCAATAAAACATGTAATTATTTAACAAACTTTTTTTTTAAATTTACACATAGTGAAAGGGGAAGGGGAGGTTATATATCATTTCATTTTGTTTATTTTTACAATTTATAATGTACACATGTTCTATATTAAGTTTTTTAAAAGTAGTTCAAATTATTTTACTTCTTTTAAGCTAATATTACAATAATTTTCTAATATCAACGTAACATAAAAACACCACACGTTAGACGAAATAAAATTGTTTGTTATATTTTTATTTTACTAATAGAAATTTCCCTTTTGTGAAAAAGAGAGGAATTATAAAAAAAATAATTGAAAAATCACAAAATTATGCGCAAATTAGTTTTTGTTTTGACTTTTGAACTGGAGTCAACCTTGAAAGCTTGTATTAGATAAGTTTCCTCTATGGAACTAAACTAAGATAATGAAACGAGAAGGGGTAATATGAAGGAAATTTACACACATTTGCCAGAGTCCACCAAACCACGACCCTTCTCGTTGTTTTGTGAATAATCTGCGAGCTTTTATTCTGTTCGTGTTGTTGATTAGTTTTACAAGTCACGCATTTGTGAGCTCTGCGTGTGGTCTAGAAACAATTGCTGACAACCTGGCACTTTGTAGGCAATCAGACACCTTTCAAACCATCTTAGCCCCCGAGGCGTGGCTTCAATAAAGCCTCTTTTAACCCCGGGCGCTTCTTTTTGAATTAATGAGACCACATCAATTACATTCACCTTACCCGTTTTTATTGGAGATCGTTGTTAGTTCCTTACTCGTGTTTAAAGTGCGGTAGCAGGGAACGTGAGCTAAGCTACGTATTTGTATAAATTTTAAGTACGAAAAAACTTTTATTGACAAGATATCGCTTCAGTACATACGTTTAGTTAAATTCTCTACATATTTGCAGATCTTTAACATTTTGTCATGAACATTTTCAGGACTTCATCTGGACAGTTTTTGGTCAAATGACGTGATGCTCATGATAAAACCTAAGATTTTTTGTTATTTAGCACCACGTCTTACTACCCCTTTGGGTTATAAGCTTTAATTACTAATTACGCTAACTGGTTAGGAATTGGGAAGGTTGGATGTAGAGGAAGTGAACCCGCATTTGCGTGGAGGGAGAGTGGGGAAATCATTTAGGTAAAACCCCCCCTAGTTCACCTGAGTGAGATTCGAACCTCGATCTCCCCGTCCTTGGCAGTCTAGCTCAATACGAAACTAGCGCATTAACTAACTACGCCACCGAGGCGGCTCTAAGGATTGTTGAGATCACTATTGTGTAGAAAATTAAACTTAAATAAAATACTGCTTTGTAGTAGCTACATTATTTTGTCCGAAAGGCTTTTTGTCATAAAAACTTTTAAAAAATACGAAACTGTGCTCGTGTTTCCTTCCATCACACTGCTGAATGTGTATTCCCTGATGTTTGTGGGGGAAATAGTCTAGAAAACTCAAACATCTTTCTTTGCGGTCAAGTTTTATTACATTTTACTACATTATTTGTGTTATTTTAAAAGTATTGATATAACTCCATGGTGTCAGTCCGCAAGCGAGCTATAAACCGACCGAGCGGCCGCCGCCTCTAGTGATGATAGTGCCAACAATTTGCCAATAGAGGGTGCCATAATACTTCCGGACAATAATCTCGGTTTTCTAAACAGAGCTACTACTTCTTTATTCAAGTAGCCCCTTATTTGTTCTCAAGAAGCTGAGTTTGACCCCCGTTCCAGACCCATTGATTTACAGACAGATTCTAGGGACCACCGGGGATCTAACCCGGGACCTCTGGATCTGTAGCCAGGAACTCTAGCCACTAGACCACAGAGGGGGCAATGATAATAAAAGTATAAATCAAAAGTGATAACTAGATAGCATGGACTTGATGTATGAAGATATAACAATTGTTTTAGTAACTTTATTAAATACCATATATGTTCAGTCTCTGAACTGTATATATTTAATATTGTAAAATAGCTTTTGTGTAATAATTTGTTTAACATAAGTTTTTTTTAAATATAATGCTTTATACATATTGGTTTTTTATTTTTGTTGTTTATTCTTCGAACGTTTTCCCGCCGTCTTGGAGATAGTCCCACCGTTTTTGATGGTTTCCCTCCGTTTTTGAGAGAGTTGAAGGGGAGAAGGAAGAAAGGTAGTTTGTTTTGAGAGAGATAACTTTAAAACTTATCACCCAGCTCTTGATCTATTTGTTGCACCATCCAAAGAGATGTATACAATTGTACAAATCATGGTTTCCATGGACATGCAATCATATAATGATTGTACTAATCAATTGATGCGCACACTGCAGAAAAGCTAAAGATTCGCTAAGGAAAATTGGATTTTAGTTAGAAGCTACTAATTTAACTGACATTTAAAATAAGTGATCGTTTGTTAAAATCGGTTAAACTGTTTTCTCTTTAATTTTAACTAACGGAAATGGTCTTATCAAATTATATATTTAGATACTCTCAATATTATCATCACAATTTTGATATAGTTCCTTATTTTGTATTGGTTTTGTATTTGTTAGTTGTTCTTCGGACTTTTCCCGCCGTTTTTGAGGGTTTCCCTCCTTTTTTGCGAGTTGAAGGGAAGGGGGAAGGAAGGTAGTTTGTTCTTTTGGAGAGTCAGTTCAGCGTAGGATTCTGTACGCGTTGGGTGTTGACATAATGAGTACATCATGTGTTTCATAAATCGTTGTTCACGTGTGAGTCGGTGTTTCATGCCCTAAAGTGGCCTCTTTGATCCACAACCACATATAAAGTTCGAGAGAGGCCGAAGAATTACCGCCTTGTTTCCTATTCCTACCTACTCCAACCCAACAACCCACAAGGTAGGCCTCCATTGTCGGCGAACCTCATTTGGTCGAGGTAAGCAATTTCTACCCCATTTTTATTTCGAATACAGTCCACTTTCCAGGTTTTCACTGGTGATTTTAATCGTTGTTACTGGAAGAACAATATAGGTGACCTGGCGGTCTAGATGTAAGGTGTCTGACTTCTATGTTGGGGGACCGGGGTTCAATCCCAGGTCCCGGTACAGATTTATCTGATTGCCAAACCCTTCCTTCACCTCTGACGAGACGTGTATTAATCACAACTTGTGAATGTGAGGAATGCCAGGTCTCCACCGTGGTTCGGGTCCCACGTTAAACTGTAGGTCCTCCATTTCATCTTACAATCACCCTATCATTACACATTAGAGTAAGTGCTTATAACCTTAACGGGTAGGGAGACACGGTGCTAATAATAATAATAATAGATAATATAATAATAATATAATAATAATAATAATAATAATAATAATAATAATAAATATCATTTACTGTTCTTCCTACCAAGTTAGGGTACAGTTTTAACAGATAGTGTTTACTCGCACTGACGGGACAAAGATGCTCAAGTCTTGTCTGGGCTGGTTTACCGCTGATCGGGAGGTCGAGATTTGAATCCCTGCCGAGTGTATTTGTAAGATTTTTTCCCCTTAAATAATTTCTTATGCTCCGTTCATAAAAAATAAGCGAACAATTCATTTTAATTTTACCTTACACATCCTCCTCTAATGAGTGTAAATATGCTTGTATTCTGGACGGGTAGTAATAGGAGGTGATCAAATAAAAATAAACATTGCGAGTAGCAAACTAAAAATATTATTTTGTCTGGATCTGATATTTAGAGGGCTGTTTGTTACTATCGACTTAATAGGCGGCCATACACACGCGTGCTTTCCCGTGAGAAAGAATGGCGCGTTGGAACGACACGGATATTTCGCGAGAAAGAACGGCGTGTGGAAAAACACCTCACTCACCCAGCAAGAAGTCGCCACGAGTAATTGCGTGCGATTGAACGTAACGTTTCGTTACCAAGGGAAAGAATGTGTGTGTATGGACAAAAACTGTCACTTATCGTGTCGTCTGAAATGGCGCGGTGTCATTTATAAGTAAACAACACAGTTCTGTTATCCCGTGGTGTGTGCAGGATAAGGTGAAGTGACAAACATCCATTTCAGGCAAAAACACATGGCATGGTGTGGATTAGTGCAACCTCAACGTAGAGGAAACGACCCTCCACAGGAAAGAGCGTCACAAACCTTACCGCACTCAATCGTGGCGTGTGAAAACGCTCACTAACGCGCGTTCTTTGCCACGTGATTCGAGAGAGGTAATTCTTTCTCGTGGGAAAGAGTGATTTTAAAGGTAGTGCACCGCATTAGCTTGACGAGAGACTAATCAAAACCACAGTAGTAAATCGTCCAATGTATCCAGCCGAGATTTGAACCTCGAACTCCCCCGTCACCGCAAATCCAGTCTATTGCCAGTTTAACGACTCATACTGCGTCACCACCGATGCGGGTAGTAAATATATGCCTAGTGCATTATTTGTTGAAGCACCTCTGCATTTTTCAACATTTCTATTTTATATGAAAAAACCCATTCTTGCTATTGTTATTTAATTAAAAAAATGTGAACGCGGTTCCAAAAAAATAAACGAGTAATGTTGTTTGTGTGAAGAGGCCCGCGAGGATTATGGAGATAATAGCACCCAGGCCTAAGCGTGGGTGCTCATCTTTATTTCCCCAGGTGAGGAATACGCGATTTTATCAAAATTAAATTTAACCTTGAATTTTTTTCCCCCTTCTTAGTAGTGCTTATGCAACGATAAGTTAATGCATGACAATGTGTTTTTATAAAAAAGAAAAAAAAATACTCTAATAATTTTCTCATAATTCTCTTTAACCTCTGAGAGCTAGTAGAGGTCGGTTCTCGATTACTTAGTTTTATTGTGTTTTAAACTTGTTTTGTAACAGGTTTTTTAATCTTTTATTTTCAGAGTAAGTGTGAGACATAGGAACATGAATGTAGCGCGTATGCTGGCATGCGTGGTAGACGAATTGTTTCAATAAATTCTATGTTGATGGGGATGATATTCGAAATTATAGTGGTCTGTGGACGTGATGGTTTTAAGTTTTTTTTATTACACAGCTCGAAACAATTTTTATCCGATGTGCTAGTTACAAGCTATACATTTAAAATAGGAGTTATTAACGACTTGCCCACAACGGTGGCTTCACAGTTCAAGGCGAACAAGGTGGCTGTTGAACGGGGAGTTCAGAGCTCTAATACCAGCGGGGTACACTGTTGTTCTCCTATACTCTCTCCATGTTAATATCGATATATACTCACTTAGATGGCCACATGGTCTAAGCCATCACTCTCGTAATAGTCTAGAATACATAATATGGGGATATCGGGGTTCGGCCTCAGTCGGGTGTACTGAGGGTGGTTTTTCCTAAATGATTTTCCACTCTAACTCCATGAAAATGCAGGTACATTTTCTAAAATTCAACTTTTCTAATTTTTAGAACATTAGTGTAATTAGTAGGCCTACATAGGCGTCCAACCCAAAGGGGTAGTAAGATGCGGTGCTCAAAAAAGTTTGTACACTCCCTCTAAAAATTCTCCTCGTCCCTAACCCAGATTAATTTGTTAATAATTCTTACCTTACACAGTGGTAAAGAGATCTAAGGAGTCAGGCTCACAATAGACTGGATTGCTTGTGGTGGAGAGGTCAAGGCTCGATTCTCGTCCGTGTGCATTGTGGAGTGTTTCTCCTATAATCTTTCGGTGCAAATGCTACTGTGTTATCTCGAAGCTGCCCTCCTCATCCCTAAACCTTAGATTAATCCGTGAAACAGCTCTTGGGTTAAATCACAGGCCTGTATACTCATTGTTTATGTTGAACTATCTAATCTAAGAGTAAACGCACCAGTGCTCACCCAGATAAAGTGAGATAAGATCGTGGGAAAACAACCTTCAGCGTACCTACCGGGATATGAATTTGAGCCTCAACCTTACGAGTCAAGCACGTCAGTTGAACAGTCTAGCGTTGAGCTATAACTTTAAACGTTTTTAAAGTTTTATCTCTGCAATCATTCTAATATTTTTTAAATTACAATTTGACTTTACTGCGCGTAAACTATGACATAGTAAAATACTTTTTTTTTCATCCATTACTGTTTCCATTCTGTGCTCCAGGTCAGTTTTTTTTTTCAAGCCATATATTTTCCACCACCGGCTGGCTAGGCCTGTCGCAGCTTCATGTGCCTTATAATCTATCTTAAGACTAGGACAGGCACAACATCCAGTCCCCAATCGGTAATTCAGCACTGTAGACAGTCCCACTACCGACTGAGCTAAGGTGTGAGAGACTCAATTAAATACCAACACAAGGTATAGTTAGTTAGCTAGTTGTTGGAAATACCTGATAGCCGGTACTGGCTCTAGAACCATGGCCACCCAATGGGGATGGGGTAAAATGGGTAAGTTTTCCCCAAGCCCCACTTCTTGGGGGGGGGGGGGATCCCAACCACCCAAATATCTCTCTCTTACTAGTGACAAGTCTTCCCGCAGTCAAAAACACCCGTGAATGAAAGGCGATGTTTTTTTATTTGCTTATTTTTCAAAGGCGCCTCTTTTAAGGTGGAGTGGAAGGAAACGTGAGCTAAGCCAAGTATTTTTACAGTTTTTATGGGAAAATACATTTTTGTCAGAAATTAAAAAAAATCTTGCTTCGGTAGATACGTTTACATAATTTGAATGGGATTTCTCTCTTCATGTAAATATTTCTGTTCAAATTCCGCATTGCCCCGGACAAATAGAAAAAAACTAATCCAATTACTATAATATGTAAAGAGTAGAGATGAGATTCTTAACTTATCGATTCATTGAATCCCTTTAATCCTAAGCTATCCGAAAGATTAAAGATTTTTTAAGATTTTCAAAACATTATCTCGAATACCAATTGGTAAAAGGAATTATATAGACTTGTGTAGTTGTAATAGTAACATTTTTTTAAAGGGACAAAATTACATTAAAAAATAATTTAAACAAAAAGTATTTTAACTAAAATTGTATATGTTATAGATTCACGATTCAAATAAAATTTAAAATTTGGACTCAACAAATAAAGTATTTAACACATCTCCAGTAGAAAGTTAAACTAAACGTATCCACTGAAGCACGATTTTAATTATTTACGAGAATGATGTGCTTTATAATGGAGGGAAACTTTCATATTATTTTCGTGTACATAGCTTAAATATTATTTAATTAACAACGTACAGAATTTAATTAAATATTTTGTGTGAAAGGGGGAGGGGCGGCTTTTGGAATTGCCACTGCCCGCTGAATCCTCCGAGCCGACCTGACCAGATCATACCAAAACAAAACAGACGTGTTCAACCCTCTGCTCTCCTAATAACGGCAGAGCTCGTGTGTCCAGAGCCAAGATGACGTAGCGCTCTGTAAAGAGACGTGACTGTCTGTCTGTCTATGGTTATTGGCAGCTGGTGGAAGGCCTACATAATCTGCTGGAGGAGGTAACTGGTAAGTGACATCATTCTACTATGACGTCACCTCGGCAAGAGGTGAGAGAACGGTAACCGGGAACATTACCCCTCTTACCCTTACCCTTATTCAGTGTGACAAAACCGACAGAGCAGGCTTCGAACCTGCGTCACCCTGGTGATCGTCCATCATGTATGAGCTTCTTCCAGGTACCAAGAGATGTGTGTTTAGGTAATACTTTATAAATAGCACTTACGTTTTACATTTTCTCTGCGCATGCTCAGCGACGGAACGGCCGTTAACTAAGATAATCAACATGGTGTGGTTAGTTCAACTGTATGTAATGATTATAGATGTAGGCTTATATTTAATAGGAATATGATACAGATGTAGATTAATAAAATCTGAGGCGGCCTCTTGATCCAAGACTTCACTCCCGTAATATACTGAATTGCCGATGACGGGGATATCAGGGGTTTGAATTCCGGTCGGGTGTGCTGAGGGTGACTTTCCCTAAATGGGTTTCCACTCTCCCTCCACGCACTCGCGGGTACATAGCCTCTAAATTCAACCTAACCCATTGTTAGCACATTAGTGTAATCAATGTATAAGTTAATAGCCCGAACGGGTAAGACACGGCGCTAAAAATATATTAAAAAAGTTTGAACATGCTTTTACATGCACCACGTATTACTATAGTAGGATTCTGGTAGGAAGAACAGTATTTAACAATTATAAAAGTTACTAAAATAATTTTAAAATATTCATACGTCAAGTCATGTGATTTGCAACTGTCACTTTTGAAAGATGTGATCAATACCTTAAAAATAATATTCATAATATAGTAAAATGTTAATAATGTGGACCACAAAAAATAAATATTTATGATTTCTCAACTGTTCTTCCTATGAAAATTGGACTATACAAGTTTTGAATATCCGCATATCTACACTTCTTGGATAGGGATGAGGACGGTGGAATTTAGATAAATGTTTCTTTGTGGAAGAGTGTAAAACATTTAGGAAAAATCAGCTCAATACACCCGACTGGGAACAGAACCCCGAGTTCTTAATCATCATCATACGAGGCTCATGCCTTGACCCATGTACCCACCGATGTTAGTGAAATAAATGTTAAAAACCATGCCAATATTTCACCACACCGAAAAAAAAAATCTCATCCTTGTTTAATTGTATTCATGGACCTAATTGTTACGGTCGACATTAGCTATCTAACAATTTTAAAATAATGTGTACTTTATTTTTGCAAAATTATTTACCAAACAAAATATTTAAGTCCCGGCACAGATTTATCTGATTGCCAAACCCTTCCTTCACCTCTGACAAGACGTGTATTAATCACAACTTGTGAATGTGAGGAATGCCAGGCCTCCACCGTGGTTCGGATCCCACGTTAAACTGTAGGTCCTCCATTTCATCTCGCAATCACCCTACCATTGCGCATTAGCGTAAGTGCGTAAAACCCGAACGGGTAGTAAGAAGCGGTGCTAATAATAAATAAATATAAATAAAATATTTAAGGGTGAATGAGGAAAATAGTTTATAACACTGGTCAAGTGATAAAATAATAATGTAAAACAAACTACAAAAGTTACAAAATATACATTATATATATTTTTTTCTATTTCCAAGTGTTTTATTTATCTTTGTAACAGCTATTGTATTCAATATTTAATCTTAAGAGTTTTTTACTGTACCCATACATTTAACACAGTGGCGTCACAACGAAGGTGGGGGGGGGGGGGGGGGGGGGGGGGTGCGAACCGAACCGGGTGGCACCATCAGAGGAGGAAGTGACACAAATGTTGTGTAGTGTATCTGCAGAAATTTATTATTAAAAAAATCCCTGTAGTTAGCTATAACGAAAAAAAACATTTTTCGTAAGCACAGCTTGAATGTATTGTATAAATACACCTACAAAGACAACACTATGTTAATTTACTTTTCGATCCTTCTAGTGCGCATGCGCTACGGTAAGAGTTGTCTTTATTACAATGACGCTTTGAATTTTGTCTGCACACGCTGTTATTTTCGTTACTGATGGTGTTTTTACAGTCACTGATTTAGTAAAATTTTCTAATATTTTAGTAACAATATTTGGAATATATTGTAATATGCATTTGTCTATAATTGTCTACATTATTTGGGTCGTTATTGGCTATGCAAACCTTATACATTAATGAATCCCACGAAACGGTAAAGTTTAACGAATTAAATGAACATAATTTGTGTGTAGTTCTTAAACGTTTTTACTTCGAGTTATATTTTTTTTCCTACCAAATTTTCATTTTGACCACATTAAATTAAGTAAATATACTTCGGTTATTCCTATGATATTTTAATTTAAATGTGTAATTTTAATTTTTCAAGTTGTTTATATCACTACTGTTACCATTACTTTCAGTGATATAATGCGATATACGGGGAACATTAGTAATAAAAACACTACTAAGTATTCTGTATGATCTGGTAAGGGAAGAGGCTCATAGGGCCGACACCATGAGTTACCGCACTGGGTGACACCAACCCTAGTTACGCCACTGATTTAACATTCATATGTATTTTATCAATCCAAGTGTTTAAAACTATTTTAAATAATACACATAAAAAGAGAGTATTTTGTTTGTTGCACTTTAAATTTGCGGTTCAAAGTAAATGATCACAGAGTAGCTTAGAAGGGATATGTTTATTTATGACAAGCGCTACATTAGAGTCGTGACTGGACTCCATAATTGTTTGGAAAGAAAAACGACACCAGCAGGGAACAAGACTACTAAGATGTTCTGCCATGATACGTTGCTCATTCACTTCTGGAGACACTTAGCTTATCTGACACCTTAGGCCTTAGCCAAAGTATTAATATGTATACGTACTGTTGGATGTACACTCAGTTTGTCTTGTAAAGTAGCAAGCCGTCTTACCATGATCAATTACGCTATGACTATCTTTTAAAGCTACTCCATAGTGTAAACCGTCAAGGAAAGACTTCTATCTTTCAATGTCAACGTTCCGGAGTGTATACATGGCGCCCATAAATGGGTGATAAGGGGGCTTAACCCCTCTGCATTATCTACATTTTTTGTTAATTTTTATGTTTTTTGTATTTGGTCTTTGGCTTCAATTTGCTATTAACAACTTCGAAACATCTAAATCTGAGTTAACAGACATACAAATGATAAAATGTATATTTCCTCCCATTCCCTCTTCAACAATTTTATTTTTATTTTGTTCTGTTCAATTAACTTGTGAAAAATATGTTTTTTTGTACATTTTCAGAAAATTATTTTTTACGAAAATTGGATCTTAAAAATTAAATAAAATTAGCTCAGAATTATGTTCCGATGCTCTAAAAATTCCCTCCCACAAGGTCAAAATCCTAAATTCTTCTCCGGACTCAATCCACCCTCCATTTGGAAAACCCACATGGGCGCCCTTGAGTGTACACGCTAATTACCATCCCAGTAAATATGGAGTCCAACTAGAATGAAGTTACCCACATCGTCTCCCAAAGAGTGACGTAGAGTCAGAATCTTTATTGGAGAACTGCAAACTGACCACGAAGGATGAACATCCCTGTTCTACATCCTACCCGCGGAATATTAGTTTCTGGCGGGATCAGTGGCTTAGTAGGCTTAACCTAGAATTGAAACCAAAGTAATTAATTGGCCTACCAAGTAATTTGCCCTGCAAACATTAAATGGCACTATAAGCTGACCTAAAGTAATTTGCCCTAGCACAATTATTGGCACTATAAGCTGACCTAAAGTAATTTGCCCTAACATTATGCACTATCAAATACTGCACTCATTCAGGTTTCTACCCTTGTACTTTATCCAAGGGGTTTTTCAATACGTCCACTTCTCCCAGTGGCTGCTATCATGTTTTGTTTTACTTTTTCCTTATCCCAGTTGGTAGCACTCCTACCTTCTAATCCAAGGGTCCCGAATTCAAAGGACTGGATGGTATGTATGTTTCGAGTTTAATTATTATGTAAGTCGTGTGAAGACAATATTATAAACTGGTCCATTAAGGACACGTTAAGTATTTCTAACAATAATCTTATTTATCAAAATTAGAATAAATTTTAAAATGGCACATGGACGCGGGAATAGAAGCCGGGACCTTTGACTCAGTGTCCAATGCCCTACCACGGAGCTACCCATGGATTGTTCCATACACAGGGTATATCTTCACTCATAGTTTAAGGCAGCGTCTGTGATGGACGTGTTTATATCATCGGCTACTAGGAGCTATAATTGATATCACAGCCACCAGCGACTCGACCCTGAGCACGGGACGATCACTGGATAGCTCAGTGGTTAGAGCATTGGCACGCTAAGCCAAATGTCCCCGGTTCAATTCCCGTGTCCAGGCGTCATTTTTCAATTTATTCGAATATTTTTCAGACACAGCTGATTTCCGTTAAGATTGCATTATCAACGGTTTGCGTTCTTTTGTGCACTCATTTTGTAAACTAGGTAATAATTTTATTTCAAATAATATTTTATTTTAATTTATTAATTGCCATTGTGATTACTATAGTTATCTCAGGAGTGTACACGCAGGGAACGCTCAAAATGATGGTATCAGGATGATGAACGTCTTAATTTGATATTCTTTGATGCACTTACCCGCTCGAAGAACGGGTCAAACTACTATTTATAATAATAAACAATTATTTCAAATTCGGAACAAGTTAAAATTTCTTAATTCAAACATGGTATGAAAACAGGTGAGATACAAGCGTATGGTATTTAAGAAACGTGCTATTGTGCTTAAAGCAATTTTTTATTTACATAACATTTAGGCTATATATATATATATATATATTTATTTATAGTGTTAAAATATTTTTTAAATATAAATAACAGTATTTATTCTCAAATATTTTGACTCTTATGCCTTACCTTACATGTATTAAGTAGAACCTGTTTTGGTAGTTACATAGTCTAAATAAAATCGTTTGTCTTGCAATAAATACATTGTACACGATTTCCAACTATGGGGAGATTGGGATTTGAATCTCAGTCGGATGTACTGAAAGTGGTTTCCCCTAAATGGTTCTCCATTCTCCCTCCATTTGAAAAAAAAAAAAAATTTGCATGTAGCTCGGAAAATATAGTTTTTATAAAATATTATTTCAGATAAAAGTTGTTTATTTTTAAGAGTTCTACAACTTTGCTACGATAAGTTATTTTTATCTCAAAAGAGTTGCGGATATATGATCAGAGCTGGGCAGATATTAATTATATTCTGAAAATTGAAAAATGACACCTAGATACGGAATAGAACCCGGTACCTTTGGCTTAGTACGCCAATGCTCTAACCACTGAGCTATCCAGGATTCCCGTGTCCAGGTGCCATTTTTCAATTTTCAGGATATGATATCTAGATAGAGTAATCCTCACTAAAAGCATAAATAATAGCTTAGGCTATTTGATTCTAGATATAATTATGTAAGGTACTAAGTTCCAAGACATTTGACTGGGAAAATGGGCCTAAGATGCTCAATTTTGTTTGTAATGATAAACAGTGCCTCTACACGAATTTTAATCAAAATCGTTAGAATCAATTTAGTGAAATTGAAAGTTTTCTCTTTTCGCCTTTAAGTAAACTGTCCTTAGTTTTAGTGTTAAATAGATTATTCCAAAAACTCTAGATACAAAGCTTTAGCCCGATCGGTAGAATGGTTTCGACTCTAGGCCGAGTAACAGACAGAAAGACACACAGACAGACAGATGGAGGGACAGACGAGTGGACGGAATCGCGAAAACCACCTTTTCGGGTTGAGGGGGTCATGAAATGTCAACATCTATCAAAATCTCAAACATGATATTTTTGACGATCGCTATATTTCCTCTCTTCTAGGGGTCAGTCACAAGAAAGTAAAAACCCAAACTAGTCAATCAGTACAGATTTTGATTTATTGATTATTTAAAAAATCAAAACGCAACATTTTATCGACACAACGTCCACTTTTTCTGAACGCAGGTGTACGCCGATAATGTTATTCCAGGTGACGTCACGCGAGTTGACAAAGTGGCGGCCATCGAACCTGCGTGGCAAGGTATCCACAGAATATGTCGGTACTTAGTAATGTACTTGTAGTGAGTACATGGGTACCGTTGAGTGAGAGCAGCGTGGGTTATTAACTGCGCTAACTTCAGACCAAAGACTGACTGGTTTAGGTGTGCGCTACTGGGCTCAATTCTCACTGGTGAGGACGAGGATCGATCATTTCTCAACGAAAGAATTTGATATTTGTAAATTTTGAAAAAGTCACCTGAACAAGAGAAATGAACCCAGGACCCCGTATCCAGATGTAATTTTTCAAAATGTAAGAATATAGTATCAGATGCTTTATCTGTTCTAAAGATAGTTTTGATCTCCCAAGCTTCGCTAGTCTTGTACAGTAGGTACATCATTAATAGTACAAGCATGTGCTTTCTCCAAGGGCAAATTTAAATTAAACCCTTTAAGGTGAGGATGTAGGGGACGCGAGAAAAGTCCAGGTTTTTTTTTTGCAGTTTTTATAGCAAAAAGTTTTTTGCCAAAAATAAATAAAATGTTGCTTCAGTACAAACAGAGTTTAATTTTCTTCACACGGTGATATCAAAAGTTGTTTAATATCCGTCATGAGAATAGCGGCATTATTTAACACACTTTTTAAATGGAGGGAAAAAGTTGTCATGAAATTTCAGGACACTCGACAGATATTCAACAATTGTTGATATTACCACGTGAATAAAATAAAACTCTAATTTTGCAAAGAAGAAATATTTGATTTATTTCGACCAAAAATTGTTCTGCTATAAAAAAATAAAAAACACTGCCCTTTTCTCGCGTCCCCTACATCCCCACCTTAACCCCAAGCTTGTTCCTAGGAAGATGAATTTCAAACAAACTAAACATAATCACCTGAAAAGGAAGCTTGGAAAACAGTTGGTAAATATATAATTTAGTACGCTCAACACAAACTATACTAACGACTTAGGGCCAGATTCATAGTCAGATTTAGTACGCCTAAAGTTCGAGTCGATACTAGATAAAGGACGACACCTACCTAGACCAAAATGGAATGGGCCAGTTTCGCATATGGAACTGGCTTATTCCATTTAATTTCAGGTAGGTGACGTCTTGTATTTAGTATAGCGCCGCACTTTAGGCGTACTAAATCTGACTATGAAACTGGCCCTTAATGTATCTCAAGTGCGGATCGAAACCAAATACAAAATGACACCTACCTAGATCAGAATATAATGGGCCAGTTTCTTATGCCATTCTAGTTTAAGGAGGTGTGGTAATCTATTTTAGTGTAACGCCACACTTGAGGAGTACTCAATCTGACTATGAAATTGGCCCTTAATGCTAGATGCACTCACATCGGTGGTCAAATGGTCTAAGGCAAGGTGACACACTCGAAAAAGACTGAATGGCTGATGATGGAGAGATTAAGGTTGAAATCTCAGCCGGGTGTACTGCGGGGGATTTTTCCTTTAGGGGGGATTATCCCCCCTACGCAAGTGAGGGTACATTAAACGCAATTCATCAAATCCTGTACATACTGTCTCTAAGGTGTTTGAATTTAAATGGGAATAATGTTATAATTTTGTGTTTGTTTTATAAACCTTGCCAACAGATTGGCGACTCCTTTGAATGTAGTTTGAAAATACGAGAGTTTCTAGCAAGCATTTCAAGTTACTTTTTTTTTGTCGCCGTGTCTCCCTGTCCTTCCGGGCCATAGTCTACAATTTACTTTATACACAGTCAATATACAGTATGTATTAACTACTCTAGTGTATTAGGAAAAATGAAGGTTGAATTTAGAGTAAGGGTACACGCATTTGTATTGAAGGGGAGTGGAAAAACCATTTAGGAAAAGCCATCCTCAATACACCCGACCGGGATTCTAACCCTGATCTCCTGGTCATCGACAGACTAGTCTATTGCCAGAATGGCACCTTAGACCAGTGGTGAGCAACATATCTGTCGATGTAGCCATAGGTTCGGCGAATGAGAAGTGAAATTCGCCACACAATTTGAAAATTGAGAAATTAGGTCGCTCAATCGAACATTTAAACAACACACACACTGTTTGAACAAGTTTGTTTAATACATGTTCACTTTGACTACTCTGCTACAACTGCCTCAGACGCAAATGAAGAAAACTGTTCATAGTGAAAATGTAAGATTATTTAAGGCGAAATTTGACACTCCTTTTACTAAATCTACAATCAGCACACGCCACCAGGAAAAGTTTATTTCCCTGTAAGAGCTGGCAAACTCAAATTTGGGACACTTTTATGGCTAATTCCAACTTTTTGTGATTGGCGATAGGGTTTGCCACCCTGGCCTTAGACTATGTGACCACTGAAGCGTGTTTCAAGTTACTGTTTTACTAATACCAATTACCCGCCTCAGTGGCGTAGTTGGCTAACGCGCCAGTCGTGTTGAGCTCTACCGCCGAGGGCCGGGGAGATCGAGGTTCGAATCTCGGTCGGGTGAACTGGGGGTGGTTTTTCCTAAATGGTTTTCCACTCTCCCTCCACGCAAATGTGGGTTCACTTCCTCTAAATTCAACCCTCCCAATTCCTAATCCATTAGCGTAACTAGTACTTAGGCGTATAACCCGAACGGGTAGTAAGACGCGGTGCTAAATAAACAATAAATAAATAAATAAAACTAATACCAATAGCGAATATCGCCTTAAAGCGAGTCACAGCAATTGTTTCGCCTACAAGTCCATATAACAACCTATTATCAGTTTGAAACTATAATTTATTAAGTGCGCAATAGCATTACGTCTTAAAAAATAACGTGAAAGTAGAAATCACAAGAAAATGCTACAATACTGTACTGCCAACCTTAAAACCACTGAAAACCCTCTTAAAAGCAAGGAAAACGCTAGTATAAGCACTAATTGAGAAGCGGGGTATTAGCAAGGTATGCCTGAAGTGATACTGGCTTAGGATGTTGGCGACAAAGTATCAGCAACTTCTTAAAAAAAAATTCTTCTTCTATAATATAGAGAGGTAGTGTGTAAAAATGTGTGAAACTTCCTCAAATTTCCCAGTTGAGGGACATTTCCCGGAAAATTCAACTGAGAGCTTAGCCAACCCTAGTTACCATATTATAAATACTTGTAATTTTGGATACTAATAGAGTAATAGGCAATCCACCACATTCTGTGGGCGTAGAATTTTAGGTGAGTGTAATAGGGGTGGGTGGGGGTAAGCAGAAATACTATCTGTCCGAGGACAAATAAACCTCAATACGTCACTGAGCATAACCCTCAAATGTATGCAAAGCATTTCCAAGAACTTTTCTGCGTCGGATGACGACTCGTTTAATTTTGTACTTTCCGAAACTTACTTGAGTCGTAAAGTCATTACTGTATATGCATTTAATGAGGTAATATGTTTTGTCAGAGTAGCTACAACTTTCAGTTACTGTGTTTGGTATGAACGCAGCTATATATCACTGTGAGTCATGTAATCTGATGTTCCTACAAGTGCTGCAAGTGAATAATTTGTATTATTGTACGTGACTCAAGCTGTCTTATTTTGTACGGAAACTTGTCTCACTTTTTTTAAATTATAAGTTACTAACACGTTATAAACTTAACAGTTTAAACTATTAACTAAGGTTGGTTTTATAAAGAAGTTTACCCGCACTTAGGTGGATAGGGTGTGTGAAAACCACTGTAATAAATCACATGTGGAAAAACCGACCCTCGTTCATCCAGCCGAGAATCGAACCATGATCTACCTGTTGCAAGCAAATAAATATAATATGAGACTGACACCATGTACCGTATGATCAGTGGTTCGTGTCAGTGAACAGGTTCCATTTAATCTGAGGCTCCCTTACTCATTTCCCGGCTATTGTTAAATATTTATTACACCTTCTTTCTAACGTCTATAATTTTTCGCCGATTGCGCAAGTGTTTCCACCCTTTGAGGGTATTTGATGCGTTGGTTAATAAATGTGTCCATCCTCTCTCCAAGCTAATACAGTTGCATATGGTCCAATTTACCCTTCTCATCTCTATATTTTAAAGTTACATCATTAATAACCCCTGTGTTAAGTGTCCAATCAAAACTACTTCTTTCATATAAATAGTGAATTCCTTTACTCGTCCGACACTAGAGAAATGGTTGTGTGTCTGAATAACGAACTAGAGATTTTTAAGTTCGATTCACAACATAGCAGAAAAACTTATCACTGTAGAAAAATTGGGGCTTCCAGTAATGAATTAACGCCCGGGTGTTGAATCTGTTCTAAAACTACTATGTTAGCCTTAAGTCGTGTTCAAAGAAAGTGAATATTAAATACCGAAATAATAATTATTTCTTGCCTCATTTATTATTCTCACAGCTCAGATTAAACCCAGCTTACTACCCTTTCCTCGATTCTTATCCATGGCTAAATATTAAGAGCGGGTTTAGATGACCCTGGCTCTCTTCTAGATTGTGCTAAGAAAGAAATTTATCATAGTATATAGGTTAGTTATGTTGGTATGTAGATGCTTTGTGTGTTTTTATTTGAAGTATTGTTCTTTTTCTCATTTGTTTGTTGTTTCTCATCTAAAGCCACTATGTTCATGACAGATATTCAACAACAGTAGATAGAAATATGGAAAGAAAATTAAACTTTATGTTTGTACTGGAGCAATATTTTATTTATTTTGATTAAAAAAAGTTTTGCTTTAAAAACTGTAAAAACACTGCTCTTAACTCGCGTCCGCTCTACTCCCACCTTAAACCAATACGTTTGAGTAGTTTTAAAAATTTTCAAATTTTAAAAAATAAGTCGAGAATAAGCTAACGTTAATTTCAGGGCTTGAATAAAAATAAAAAAACACCCCGATATATAACATCTGAACATCAATTTTGAACAAAATCCATCAAACCTTTTCGGCTGTAGTCCCAGATACATACAAAATACATAAAGAGAGAGAGAGAGAGAGACATGGGGACAGACAGGATTGTAAAACTTATTTCTTAGAGCTTGGTGGCGTTTAAAATGTAAAGATCCGACATAATCTTTACCTTTTTTTTTCAATTTCCTTATACATTTGTCCTAACATCTTATTTTACTAAAAATCAGGACTTTTTCTGCTCTGTTCATATTACAATATGTCTTATATATAGTTAATCTAAAAATGTTACACATAAACGTTTTAAAATATAAACATATACTACTACTAAAACCACTTGTCCTGTTATTGATCAGTATCAATTTACCTCGACCTGTGCTTGTTAGCAGCTCAGTCTACTATATATCAATACCATTATTTAATTTACGATACCTTATAACTATACTTGTCCCTCTTTCCCTTTTGAAGTTATTTTGGCTATATTATACATTTTTTTCCTTCCTATATGCCAGCTTTGGACTCAAATCTAACTTAACCTAACTTATACCTAGTGCCGTCGTCTACACAATCAGTTTATATCTTTTCCTTGTAGGGAGTCCCATTTTCTTTTTCTTCTTTTGTCACTTTCTACCGTGGCCAGTAGACATCCCTGGAGTGCTCGATAGCTCCAGCCCACCATGTTACCAAGTAAGTAGGGCTCTTCGAGAAGGAACAACTTCCGACGTCTCATCTATATCCACTTACTTTCCTTCTTCCCTAGCCAGTATTCCAGGTGTCCCTGGTTCATCACCGATATTCAGCACTGGTATCTTTGAGACGCCTTTCCTCAGATAGAGCTCTAGATATATCCAGAGTCCATCAAAATCTGATCCACACTCCCTTTTATTACACTTTCTGTGTTTTGTTTCACCAGTTTAGTAACGTCTCGTCTAAGTCTGATGTTTCTTCTCCGTCTCCATCGTCTTCACTCGTCACTTCTTCCTCAGTTGTTTCTTCCTGTCTGTTTTGCCTCAAGTCTTGGTCCTGTCTTTGTCTTCTTTCTTTTAGTTCGTCCATGTGTCTGTCCCTTTCTGCTTTAAATACCCTGTCCGCTACCTCATTGAGGTAGCTCCAATGGTCCACATCCCTCAATATATGGTATATGGCATTGGCCTGTATAGGCACTACTAGCTCCGTTCTTTTCCTTTCTGTAAATATACATTCCAAGGTCGCGTGTTCCGGTGTCGCCGCACCTCCACAACAGCAAAGACTGGTTTCACTCAAGTTCATCCTAAAGATGGACACTTGATATGGGCCATGTCCTGTGATATAGTGGACAAGTCCCTGTGAAGGTTGAAGATGCTTCATTCTCAGTCTTTCTTGTAAGTTCTGAAATAACTGGAATGTTCTTCTACCTGTGGTACTCTCTTCCCAGCAAAGACTGGTTTCACTCAAGTTCCTCCTAAAGAGGGACGCTCGATATGGGCCATGCCCTGTGATATAGTGGACAAGTCCCTGTGAAGGTTGAAGATGCTTCATTCTCAGTCTTTCTTGTAAGTTCTGAAATAACTGGAATGTTCTTCTACCTGTGGTACTCTCTTCCCAGTCTACTTGCCAATCTGCTTGCCATTCCAGCAGGGGACATTAAAAATTGTCTCGATTACATTTATTATTATCATTAGGTGTTCTGTTTTACGAAAGGTTCATTCCTTTTGTCAGTGAACTTAGACCACCAATGCGCCCTATCCTCTCTAGCCTCTGCGTCCTTCTTCAGCTCCAAAAATGTTGTTCTTTCCTTTAACTCATCTAATATTTGAATCCTCCTTCTTACAAAGCTCCCATTTCCCTTAACCTTTCCCTTATGACGTGCGGAAGACAGTTCCTCCTAAGGATGTGTCTGAACCAGTTTACTTTGTACCAAAGTATCACATCCAAAAGGGTTCTCTTCTCACCCACTCTTCTTAGAACTTCTTCTGTTGTCACCGTGTCTGTCCACTTTATCTACTCAAGTCTTCTACAGCACCATATTTCAAAGCTCTCCAACTATTTATTTTCCGTCTTCATAAGAGTTCAAGTTTCTGCTTTATACAGCTTGATTCTCCAAATGTATCATTTCATCAGTTTCTTCCTCAGTTCCAAACTCAACTTACTGGTCAGCAGTAATCTCTTTTGTTGAAAGCTTCCTTGGCCATGGCGATCCTCGACCTAACTTCCTTGGTTTCCTGTTAGCAAACTTTCAAGGTACTTGAACTGCTCTATGTTTTCCAACTCATGGTTTCCAATTTTGATTTTCATATCTATATGATAAACTAAAAACGACATCATTTAACCAAATGTAGAGATGTAGAGCCATATTTAAATTACGTTTTTGTAAATATACATTTTTCTGTTGGTCATTTATTTTAAATTGGCCGCTACCATAGTGTTAAACAGCTGAGACCGTGCAGGATACAACACTTGAATGTGTTTAAAGTGCACGTGAAGTCTACTCATAAAAAAAAACTCAAGAGGTAATTCTAACTTAACTACTCTACTCTGGAAAGTTCGTAAAAACCTATTATCACAACCTTGGTCGTTAAACGTGCTTGACTCAAGGATGTTAGTAACGGCTCTTTTTGTTTCATTTATTAGTAGTTTTTAATATTTTTGTTGTTTGTGTAGTTTATGCTTTTCAGCTTATCATCGTTAACAATAATACCGGAGAAAATTCTCACACTCTGGTTGTAAGAGGTGGGGCATTTTTAGGCTGAAGGTCATAAGCTCAGGTTTTATATATATATAAAACTTCAACCTCATCAACATGTGAACATAAATTCATCTACGTAGACCAACCAAAATAGATGGAAAACCAGATATGTTGGTGCGTACAGATCATTATTTTTAATTTTTATCAATTAATAACTTTTTTCTTCTTAAAAAAATTTAAGATCAATTTTTCAAGAGAAGTTAAAACTCTACAACCTTTATAATATCTATTAAGAGGTATTAAAATTGAGTTTTCTGGACCAACTGAAGAATCAGTACGTGACTTACAGACTAACTAAACTAAATAACACACAGAGCAGCCAGCTTCCCGGTCATGAACTCATCAACGTGAAAGGCGTAGGATGCCTATCTATCCCATGATAGATTTTTCAGCCTTACCGGGAGTTGAACTTGGGACATTTAATTCAGTAGGAAGATGGATTACCGATTGAAATAAGGTGTTGAACGAACTTAGATACAATATTTCAACAGTCTCGCAAATATAGTCGTGTTCAAGTGGTCAGAAAGGTATATTTGAGTTCTGGAGAAACGTGTGTTTTGGTTCTAAATAATACGCATCGTTGGGCTCGCAAACTAAACGATAAACTAGTCTAGTTTGTGGTTTTCCAGTGATTTGGAGGTTGGGGATCGAATCGCGTCCAAGGGGAAGAAGGGTTATTTTTCCAAAATGATTTTTCACTCTCCTTCTACACAAATGCGAGTATACTACCACTAAAATTCTACCATCATCATCCCTTCTCCATTAGTGTAACTACATGTAAATAGATAGTCCAGATGGGTAGTATGATGTGGTGAGAATATGGCGCCTAAAACAAGTTAGCTTTTTCATTTGATTCCACATAATATTAAGATGTAAATTCCTGTAACTTGATTCAAATGTTTAGATAGAGGTTTTCTTTTTGAGGTTTTTTGTTTGTTTCTAAGTCGTGTGCTTAGAAATTTCACATACAATAATCCCAACTATAATAAATCTAATTATAATATAAATGCGCAATTATTCTAATAATTTTAATAAGAGTTTAGCCAACCGTCATTATAAATATATTATTATTATTAGCACCGCGTCTTACTACCCGTTTGGGTTATACGCACTTACGCTAATGTGAAATGGTAAGGTGATTGTGAGATGAAATGGAGGACCTACAGTTTAACGTGGAATCCGAACCACGGTGGAGGCCTGGCATTCCTCACATTCACAAGTTGTGTTTAATACACATCTTGTCAGAGGTGAAGGAAGGGTTTGGCTTTCAGATAAATCTGTGCCGGGACCAAGGATTGAACCTCGGACCCCAACACAGAAGTCTGACACCTTACCCCTAGACTACATTATAAATATACGCCTAATTGATTCATTCGGTGACATTTCCTGACTACCAAGCTGTGAGTTTAACTTCCGGGACTTTTTTTGGTGATATTTGACCTATGTAACGAGAATACGGCTAAGACTATAAATCAACTTTAAAGTTACTATAAACCTTTATTGGTGGGCACGTGGGCTAAGGCGTAGACCTCGTTTGGTCTGATTTGCCAGTTTTGGAAAGGTAGAGTAAAATCCCTATTGGGTGTGTTGAAGGTGGGTTTTTTAACGGTTTTTCACGTTTTCTTTTCATAAATGCGAGCATTCTTCCTCTACAAATTTATCTTCTCTACTTGATTAGTGTAAATATTCGGATAGCTCAAATCACTACTAAGACGTGTTGCACACACAAAAAAAAGTTACGATATAAATATATTAAATTTTAATATCATCAACGGCCACGTGGACTAAATGTCAGGTTCACATAGTCTGGTTTGCTGGATACGAGGAGTCCAAGGTTCGAGGGTGTTGTTTCTTAAATAGTTTATCACTCACCCTCTAAGCAGGTATGGGTTTATTTTCACTGAATTACTTCTTCCTCATCAATAACCCATTAGAGTAATTAAATCCGTAGAACATGGACGAGAAAAATATAAAATACATTTGAAACGAATCGGCTCAACTGCTTAGGCCTTACAGAAGTTATCAGACAGACATTCAATGTGCCATAAACAGGTTTTTCGTAATCGGGGGCGCATCAAAAGTGGTGTATAATTTTGCTAAAATCTCAAGACCAATTTTTTTTTTTCTTCGGTAAAGAATCACTTATTTATAGCCTACTTTTTTTTTCTACGTGAGAAAGTAAAATAGCTTCTAGGACCTTCACTATCTCGGTGTAGAATAAATCTTTCAGTAATCATAAACCTTGACCAAACCTCTGTATTAAATGTTACCTGTGATTGAACAAGTCGATAAACATTAGCTATTACCCTACGGCCCTCAATTAACCACGAGAAATTAAAACAAGCCTTTTAATTACTATGTTCAAGTGCTGGTGTAGCGATTATATACGACTTAAAATCTTCCTATCTAAGATAACGATATTGGGAGGGTGGGAAAGAGTTTGCCTGGAGAAATAACCAGCCCCTGTTCACCCGGCAGAGTAATGAACTCCGTACTCTAAGCCTGCGCGAATATAAAAGCAAAACTTTTGACTAATTTAACTTTTTAGGAAGTTAGGAAAAAAAAAATCAATTATTTGACTTGACCATACAAACTTGCGAATTTTGTAATATTAATATTAATTTTCCTTATTTAAATACAGTTTTGGTGACTTTAATTTTTATTTGACTCAATTATAAAAAATATAAAGTGTCTATAATACGTAAAATTTAGACTAATATATAATTTGCAATGAATTCGGCAACATTTAAATAAAACATATTTGATTCGGATTGGATTAGAAACATTTTTACAACATTATATTATTATTATTATTATATTTTCCACCGCGTCTTACTACCCATTCGGGTTATACGCTTAAGTACTAATTGAGCTAATGGATTAGGAATTTGGAGGGTTAAGTTTAGAGGAAGTGAACCCACATTTGCGTGGAGGGAGAGTGGAAAACCATTTAGGAAAAACCACCCCAGTTCACCCGACCGAGATTCGAACCTCGATCTCCCCGTCCTCGGCGTTCGAGCTAACACACTAGCGCGTTAGCTAACTACGCCACTGAGGCGGTTTTTTACAACAAAATATTCGATTCAATTTAGTAAGCAAGGATCCGTATTTGATTAAAAATTTGAAATTGTGTATCCAAATCTTACCACACTCCCAAGTAAAAGTCAACATGTTATCGCACACCTATTTTTGCCTGTCAAGCTATGTATTCGGTTTTTTTTAAGTAAAAAGGTATACAACAAAAATAACCACTATTACTACAAGTACTTAATTAGTACTGCACATTCAACGCATCGGCCACTAGCGATTTAATAGAAGAAAATACTTATGTATGAGAGAGGGTAGTTTCAAGGAAGTGCACATGCATTAGAGTACGAGTAGAAGTGGAAAACCACACTGTTAAATACCAACCTTAATGCAACCTTTTGGGATTCGAACCCCAACCTTCCTTCCTGTCAACGATGTCCAACTGCAATACGAGTATAACGCGTCCTAATTTGATGTTATATACAGCCTAACTTTCATACAAAGAGCCTTTTAAAAAATATAATTTTTAAAGTCGATTTTGATAGCAACTAGCGTTTTTTTTAAACAAAAAGTGACAGATAAAATCACATGACTTAATGTACGAATAGGTGAAAGTATATCTAGGAAATTTTCTAGCTCTTCCTAGACGTAGCTAAAATTATAGTGAAGTTAATAGTAGGGTAAAAAGGGTGGCTCTGGCACAGTTTTTTTTAGGTCACGCATGGGAAGGCCATTTTGAATTTTGTGGCCAATTTAGATTTTCAAATATTGGCAGTCATTTTGAATTTGGGGGCTATTTCAATTTTCTACACGTTCCCACATGTCTCGAATAAGACTCAGCGGGTCTCGAAAAGATTGTTTTTTATTAATATGCGGATTATACAGGACGATTAATGATTGACAGGTGATTAATGATTGACAATTGAATGTAATTTATTGACTGACAGGTGATTGATTTATTGCTTAACATGTCTGAACATTTCTGAACAAGACTGGACATGTCTAAGACACGTATTAATACGTTGTAAATTTGCAGACTATCATCGCCCTTACCTTACAGCGTGATGTTTGGATCCAAGATGGTGGATCTCATACCCAACAATTCAAGCCCAACCAGCAAATCCCCAATTCTTTATGGTGGGGTGTCATTTTCATATTAATAATGAACAGGTTTGAACACGCTTGATGACAGCATTTTATCATAAAGCTATGCCTTTTATTCATTTTACTTCATTTTATCTCCTTGCCACACCAGCACTTTGCAATGGTATCACCTTTTTATATAATACTAAATTACTTTTGACGTAAATACTCAAGCATTTTAACATGTTTGAATTGGTTTTATGACCGCATTTCCTGACAAGATTATTCAAATCAGTTTCATTTCTTCTACCACACCCGGTGACAACACCACAATGTGCGATGTGGCAGGGAGAAAAATGGGAAAAAAAGCAAGGAAAAGCATTAGACTTATGAGGTAAATTTCGGTCATTAAACGTGTTCAAACCAGTTCATTAGTAGTATGAAACTGATACCTCCTCACACAAAAAAAACTGGAGGATTTGCCAGTATGAGCTTGAGTTGCTGGGTGTGAGATCCGCCATCTTGGATTCACACATCACGCTGTGAGGTATAGGAATATCATTGCAAATTTCCAACATGTTTATACGTGTCCATACATGTCCAGACTTATCAGACAGGTTAATCACTAAATCAATCTACCTGGTAATCAACCAATAAATCACTCTTGTTGAGTCTTGTCGATACCTTTTGGAACATGTTGAAAATTCAAAATTACAGCCAAAATGTGAAAGTTCAAAATAGCCACCAAAATTCAAAATGCCTACCACACGCGTGCCAAAAAAAATTGCGTCAGAACCATCCTTTTCACCGTACTTGTTAATACATTAATTCATAGCTAATAATATTTAAAAAATTGATAATTTTAACAAACACTCTTGTTTCACACACAACACACAACACAAATATAAACCTCTACTCCACAAGAACTGTGATTCCCTCAGAAAGTGAATGACACCGAATGTCTCCTCCTGGATTTGAACGAATGTTTCCCTTGGGCTGAATACAGTCAGTTGCTGACGCAGCGCAAGTAGGGTAGAGTACAGTACCACGACTGGTTCTTCTGACACCTACTAATGCACGGGACGGCAATATCCTGCTCCTAGACTGGAACTGGACTTGTTACTCCTCCTAGTGCGCCGTCACACTTTCGAGAGGGATTAAAGACTGGAGCCGGATTAACTCTGGCAAAATAAAGTCTGATTCATGCTCATAAAATAATGCTGACAACCTGGCTACTCATTAAAATCTTTATTTAAGTTGGAGTGTAGAGAACGCGAGATGAGGGCAGGTTTTTCCCCCCCCCCTTTTTTTTTGTTGCTCGAATATAAACATAGTTTAATTTTCTTCATCTGGTAATATCAACATTTGATGAATATCTGTCATGAACATAGCGGCGTTAGATGAAAAACTTTAAAAATTAAGAGAAAAAGTTCATCATTAAATTCCAGAAGACCCTTGACAGATATTAAAGAAATCTTAACATCAGCTTGTGAAATAAAATAGAACACTAAGTTTATACTGAAACAATATTTGATTTTTTTTAGCCAAACATTTTTTAAATAAAAACTGCAAAAACACTGCCCTTAACTCGGGTTCCGTACACTCCCACCTTAACTTCAATACGTAACCTTTTTAATTTTATAAAAAACCTGGTACTAACACATAAGTTTTCTATTACTTTACAAAACGTAAACTTTCAGTCAATGGCGGATTGAGAGTATACAATCCAGTGTTTGTAGGAAGAGTCTTTTAGGAAATACTATTTTTTTACGGTTAATTTTGATAACATTTTACTAAATTATTAGTACCATTTTATAGATATATAATAGCTGTAGATCACATAACTGTATATATGAATAGCCTACGTGAAAGTAGTAATTTTTCTAGCTGTCAGATAAAGTTCTTCCTATGAAAATTTGACTGTACAATTCATCATCTTGTGGCGTATTTTGTACTAAATTAAATAAATGACTGTTATAATTTGATTATATATTAGTTAGTTATTGATTAGATAGGATGGATCCTACTACACAGCAATCATATTACTTGTATAATCGTGTTCCATTATTATAATATAATTATGTGAAAAGATGATTACCGAATATTAATTCTATATCTCTAGCAGACTATGATCACCGATAGGAAACTATAGTATGATTTTTGTAGGAAGAACAGTAGAAGTTAGTTACTAAAACAATTTTAATATATTCATACATCAAATCTTGTTATCTGCAGCTATCACTTTTGATAGATATTATCAATACTTATAAAATAACACAAATAATACAGTAAAATGTTATCATTGTTGGCCACAAATAAATATGTTTGAATTTTCTCTATAGTTCTTTCAACCAAAATCAGGGTATACTCATTATTGGCTCGCCAAAAAAAACTTTGACACATTTCCAACATTCCGAATTTGTAAAGTCTAAATTTCAATATTTTGAGTTTAAAACCACAATCATGTCTGCCATACTTTGAATTCTTAAAGTCGTCAATTCAAATAAAAATTTCTCTGTATTTAAGTATTTTTAATTGTGTATTCAGGATTAAAATTGTTGACCATAATGGTCTTGGGGTAACGAGCTCACCTCAGAATTCGATGATTGTAGGTTCAAACCCAGCTGGGATCGATAAAAATCCGTAGCACAGCTTCCTTCGGATGGAAAGTAAATCACTCGGTCTCAGTTAATTGTGGTATGTAAGAAAATCCTGTAAGTTATATGAAAATACCTATCCAGGCAAAATTGGTAGACTCTTTCGCTCTCGCTCAGTGGCATTCTCGTATGCTGATATAATCTACTGGTTCATAAAGTGCACGTTAAATACCCTAAATAGATAAGAAATATATAAAGAATTATTAAAGTGTACGTAAATATAAAATTAATACTCTCTTCCTGTCGGAGTTATTTGGACGTGTCCCGTGTTAAGGTGTCATTTTTCAGCTAAATTTAATTGAAAGTTTAGATTGGATTCGAGGGCAGATGAATGGTCAAGAGTCAAATTCGTTACTAAGCAATGACAAATCTAAACTCCTCATCTAATTACTTAACTAATTATTATTATTATTGCATCTTACTACCCGTTCGGGCTGTATGCACTTACGCTAATGTGTAATGTTAGGGTGATTGTAAGATGAAATGGAGGACCTACAGTTTAACGTGGAATCCGAACCACGGTGGAGGCCTGGCATTCCACACATTCATAAGTTGTGATTAATACACGTCTTGTCAGAGGTGAAGGAAGGGTTTGGCAATCAGATAAATCTGCACCGAGACAAAGTATCGAACCCCATACCCCCTGCACATTAGTCAGACACCCTACCCCTAGAACACCAGGTTACCATTTAACTAATTAAACCGTAATTAAATAAACTCAAGCCCTATCTCTTTCTGGTCATTACGTGTCTCTTAATTGCATGGAGTGGTCGGTTACCCCGTGGGATGGCCGGGAGTGTTTATTGCAGACCAACCTGCAACTTTGTTTAGTGAAGGGAAAACTTCACTTCGGCGCATACACAATAAATTATTACCACAACAGATGAAGCTCATAAATTTGTCTTAGTTGTTTATCTTTATCACTCCATGGGTCTTCGCCATGGAAAACGATTTATTGAGACATAGACAGCCTACCCTTTCTAAAATAATAATAATATAATAATAATAATAATAATAATAAAATAATAATAGTAATAATAATAGTAATAATAATAATCGGAAGTTTGCTATAACTGTAAAAATAAGATATACTGTAAAATATCATCATATTACCGAACTTACATTCCTGTAAGCCACTAGAACTTACTATATCGAAAACAAATTAAGTACATTGCTGAATATAAAACCAACATTAGGGCGCCGATATGTGGATATTCGAAAGGCAGATAAAAATAAGCTATTCGCAAGACGGATGGAATTTAAATAGGAGCGGGAGTTTCAAATAAAATCGTGGGGAGAGCTACAGCCAACTAATTTATAAATAATGGCTGCTTTGCCAAAACTATAAGTAAGAAGTTATTACAAAGTGGTAACAAGTAGGCCTATTTGTTTTGTCTAAAAGTGTGTGCGTGCATTTGACGTGGAATGAATGCTAGAGGAAATTATAAATTACAACGTGCTTATTATGTTCATTTAATAATAATATTCCCAACAAACGTTCAAATATTTGAATAAAACTATACTATTATTAGTTTTATGGATTAAATTTATATTTAGATTAAATTTGTTATAAATTAACTGGCATTGTAGCTATGTTTGTTGTGAAATATTGCCACATTTCAATTTTCATAGGAAGGCCATTTCTAAGTGCTAGAAAAGGTATTAGCGCTAATTTAATATACCTATACTTAAGGTCATAGCTGCTATTTTTGATATATGTCTGATATTTGTATGATATCTAGAACTAAACCTTTTTTTTTTAAACGGGCTCTTTCTATACTGAATAATATAATTATTACAACACACGACTTATAAACTAAACTAAATCTAGAACAGACACAACACCCACATTTCACCAATGATACATTTAAAAAAAATCATACCTGGCCCATGAGTGTTCTATTAAGGCACGAGAATATTCACACGCACAGTTTCATTTAACTCTGCTTTCCATGGCAACATTACTCGCCACGCCACTGAATATATTAGTTAATGGAGTGCACTTCTCGAATGCCCCAATTGTTTTAAGCTCACGTAACATAAACAAACAACAGCCTTCCATTAAGTTCAGAGTGTATATATGTGCCACTGTTGATCCGAGGCGCAAATCTGGTCGGCGCGGCGTATCAAACGTAGCGGTGACATCATTTGTTCTCGTTTCTCCCTTGCAATACGCCACGCGTGCGCCCGCCGCCACCTCTTAATATGACCAATTGAAGGTGAATAGTTCTAATGGCATCGTCACGTTTGCACGGAATCAACAACTCGCTGTGAATTAATATTTTGCTAGTTTTTGTAAAAGTAATTTATAATGTCTCTTGTTTAAAACAACATTCGGTAACCCGCACCGGACAAATGTGCGAGTATCGTTTGGGTTGTCGGGTAACGGGAAGTTCGGAGTGTTCTGAAGGTTGTTTATATTTTATCTAAGAGAGAAAGGAAGAGAAGGATGAAACAAGATAGAGGCACTGACCTTTCCCTAAAGAGAGGATGGAATATGTGGGTTGTACAGAGCATCAGAGTCAAGCTCGCTAACCATGCGACCAGCCCTGGCCAGTGATCTCAGTCTTTGAGCCAGGGTGTGTTGTAGAGGGAGGGGGAGAGGCAAGGAGGGGGTATTCTCTCTTCTTCCGGCGCTAACACATTCTTTCATGCTTGAGCTCTCTCGCACAGTTGGCCCGCAAGGCGGAGTTCGATTCTTGACTGGATACACTAACAGACGATCACCCCTCAATGTGGCTTCTGATATTCTCTCAGGAGGAAAGACGATCAACATTATCCACTCGGATTGTCTCCTTAGACTAGTTTTATAATTCGCTTGTCCTCAATGCTTTTCTCAATTTGTAAGCTGAGTTCTACAACACATCCATACTATCCACATTACACTGAAGGTACAGTCCGTACTATCCACATTACACTGAAGGTACAGTCCGTACTATCCACATTACACTGAAGGTACAGTCCGTACTATCCAAATTACACTGAAGGTACAGTCCGTACTATCCAAATTACACTGAAGGTACAGTCCGTACTATCCAAATTACACTGAAGGTAAGTCCAATTTTCATAGGAAGTGTCAAACCTGGAAACTAGAGAAAGTTACTAAATCTAATTTCATGTATTCATACGTTGTGACCCACTTTAGAGGCCGAATGGTCTAAGACGCCACTCTAGTGTTAGACTGGCCTGCTAATGACGGGGAGATCGGGGTTCGAATTCCGGTCGGGTCTACTGAGGGAAGTTTTCCAAAATGGTTCTCCACTATACTTCCAGGCAAATGCGGGTACACTACCTCTAAAATGCTTCCTTTCTCATTCCTACCCCATTAGAGTAAATTATCATACATGCGTATAATCTAATAGGTAGTAAGACTCAGTGATAAAAAGTTCAATGGTATGTCATGTGATATGCAGCTGTCACTTCTGAATTATATTATCACTACCCATAAAATAAAACTTCAGATGTTATAAATTTTGGCCTCAAACCATTGTGTTTATATTTTATAAAAGTCCCTACATATGAAAATTGAACTATAAACGTATCGAATCGGCTAGTATCGCTCCGCACTGACTTGGAAATATTTCCGATTTGAGTTTATCTCTATTTACATAAAAAATAATGTGGAGATGCGATACGGACAAGTGTGCGCCATTCTTACTGAAACAAGGATAAAGAAGGTAGATACTAAGGTAAATATACTAGCACAGAGGGAGAGAGTGTGAAATCATTTATAAAAACAAACCAGATCAGTTAAACCGGTATAAATTCTAAATATGGCCTGGCCTCCCCTTCACCAAAAATCAAAACAATACGAGACTGGCAGCTTTGTCCGCGTGTCCACCGGTGAAGGTACTGGCAAATTTAAGGCTACAAAAAGTATCGAACTAACTATGGCAAAATTAACGAAATATGAAACTCTTGGTCATAACCTTTCCATCTGATCATAACTACAATCCTGTTTACATTAACACCAATAAAAGATAACATAAGAATGCGCCCGTTGAGATTAAACGAGAATCACGACATCCAATTATAATACCGTTGTTACGTTATATTGCATTTGAAAAAAAACAACATAGCTTTACTTTCAGTTTTTTGACATTCCTTTCTCTTTCGTGATCATCTCAGCTCGATTCCTTCCTCGTGGCTTTGTAACAAAAAAAAAAGTCATTCTGTGCGGTCTCCAGCCGCCATTAGACCGCCAAGGTCGCTAAAGAAGTTTATTGGGCATTGAGTTCAAGGATCCTCCATTTGACACTTGTGTGGGTTTCGCTGTTTAAGGAGCGAGGAGGTTGAAACGCGTCGCTAACTATTTCAAGGATTACGTTTGTTTACCTCGCATGTTTTTGTTGTTATATTTTACCTCCTACCCTCCACTACCTTACCAGTTACCCTCTGGACTTGAGGAGGGATACAAAATAAGACAGGGCTTGAGGGGAGGGGGTGCATTCTTGGAAATTATACTAACACTCATCTGATGATAGAAGGGAAATAATCATTGATAGAAATAAATAAATAAATAAATAAATTGCAATTACCGAGTTAAAGATACTCGATTCGATTCCATACACGATAGAAAACTTTTTTTTTTTTGGGTGTGAAATCGGGGTTTCTTATTTCACAGAGCGGAATTAACTGCCTGAATACTGGTTATTGTGTTTGTTATAGAATTTAGTTTGTGACTTTTGTGAGAACATAACACGTTGATTCATTAAGTGCATGCTAAATAAATACCCTTAAAAAAATGCATCCCATTGAAGTTGGTCAGGACGAATCTCATAGTCCAGTCCAGAGACAGACGTGCTAGCCACATGTGTACTTTTGTTGATGGGTAGCACATTAGCACTTGAGATATCCTCATTGTATCTGACCCTCGTCCATTCGTACTAGGAAATCACTTGAAGTCTTCTGTTGGGACTCGAAACGATCATATGTTTATGGGTCAACTTATGTCCACGCTATAGCAGTGGCTTTCAAGTCACCAGCTGTGATATTTAGTGATTGATTTTTATTAATAAATTGTTCCTCCTCTCCATCCATGTAAATATAGGTTCATTTTGTTTAAATGATATATTCCGTAACCTTATCCCATTACCGTAACTAAACGTGAGTAAACGGAACAGATAGTAAGACGAGGTGGAAAAAAAAATCTAGCTAAGATTACAGAATGTAATGCGCATTCAGATTAATTATTTAGCCACAAAAAGCCAAGGTTTATTCTCCAACAGTTTTTATAAAGACCATTAAAAAAACAAAGTGATTGAGGTAAAGGTACTGCAAAATACTTTTTTTTCTCGTTTATTTGAGGTATTTAACTTGCACTTTCTGAACCGATTGGTTATATTAGCACACGAGAATTTCTATGAAAGAGAGCGAAGGGGCCTACCAGCTTTGCCGGAAAGGTATTTTCACATACCTTTCAGGTTTCTTATAAAGGCCACAATCGAGATGGGACCGACGGCTTTATTTCCCGTTCAAAGGAAGTTGTGCTAAGAATTTATTTCGTTCAAAAAAAATTCGTTGACCCCAGCTCAGTTTGAGCTCACGATTATGAGTTCCTGAGGCGAACACTTTACCCCAAGACCACCAAGGTCTACTGCGAAATTGCTAATAATTTAAAGTGAATACTTGTTTGATGACAGGGTTTGCGTTAATCTACCATCAGCCTAAAGTTGTAGACAATTATCATAATATCTGGACATCTAATTTTATATTAATATAATTTTTTTATGTTTACCACGTCTTACTTACCCGTCCGGGATATCATCATAATCACAATAATAGAGTCAGGGCAAGGTTAAGTATAGCTTGGATGAAATGTACACCCATTTGCATAGAGGGGGGTGGGAAACTATTTAGGAAACACCAGCCTTATTTTATTCTAACTTGAGCCTCACCAGCAAACCAGACCAAGCGAAGTTGATTCCTTTTAGCCCGCGTGTCCATCGGTGCATGTAATAGAAATAACACTGGTGGTTTAACGTATTGCTCTCTTTTTGAACTGAACTGCCGTTGATGGGTAGTTCGGGGTTTGAATTCCAGTCGGGTTTATTGAAGGTGTGTTTTTTCCTAATTGGTTACTCAATCTCCCTTAAACCGGGTACATTTTCTCTCAAATTCTACCTTTCTCATTCCTATTATATTAGAATAGTTTATGTACGCGTTAAAACCTGAACAGGTAGTAAGACGTGTTGAAGAACAACTGAAGGCTATTCTTTGGGGAATACATATATATATATATATACATATACATATATATGTACTTGGCGGCTACAATTTTATGGTAGTGTGTAGCCACTGCTATGGAGTTTATGACGTGTGTACACGGATGTTGCGAAGTAAACGCGAACTATTTATTAACCTTTGAAAACATCAACAAGATAATAAAATGTTTCATCACCATGGGGGCTATGTTTGAAATTAACGGTCTTAGAGGCGTACAACCCGAACAGGTAGTAAGACATGGTGCTAAAAAAACTATCTTAGAATTTAAAGTTGTTTTAGGAGTTTTGAAGCCTCAGAGCTACCAATCCCCTTAGAAATACCTCAGTGTGAGGATATTAACCTTTGAGTAGGTGATGACCTTAAAAGTCACGACTTAAAATAAGGTTCTCTTACACCTTGATATTAATCCACTAATATTAATGATTCTTATAAATTGAAAATAAATGGTACGGCACACCGCACAGACTTTCTCTCTCTTTCTATAAACTCCTAAGATTTCTGAACGGAATAATGTACATTGTATCATCACCACTCCACATAAGAACACGCATAAAATAATATACAATGATATAGAATCAATGAGAAAAGAGGCGCATCTTTGTCCACCTAAGAGCATTTCAAACAGTTTAATGTCTTCCACAAGGGTCAACACTTCGTATTAAAATTTCGATTTCTGGTTAAAATTTTAACATTTTATAAGGTGTTGCAGATCTTCAAGTCATCGCATTGATATTTAATTATTCATTTATACATTTTGACCAATAAAAAATGTAAATATTGACTATTGAGTCTAAAATGGAGATAGATCATTGCTATGCAAACATTTCTCCTAAGAGATTTAAGGAAAAATAACATACTTTTTTAGATACTTATATTTAATTACTCTATGGCATTGGAGAATTATTGCGTTAAGACTTAAGTAGTATATGTTTACAACTAAAGCTCACAAAATTGTATTAATATATTTGCAAATATCTCAGAAACTGTTGCTTTTATAAAAATATATGTCAAATAAATTTTTTTTATTTCTGATAGTCCTACAATTTTGCAATGATAAGTTGTTTAGTTTCTCCAATAGTTGTGGAGATAAGGAAATTAACGCTTCTGTAAAGTACCCTAAAAATCATTTTCATAGGAAAATGAAAATAGCCAGTTTATTTATAATCTTAATTAACGCCTAGATACGAATTTTAATCAAAATCGTTTGAGTAGATTTTGAGAAAACCAAATTTTTCTCTTTTCGCCCTTCAGTAAACTACCCTTAATTTTAAGTTTTTATAGACACACAGACAGACGGCATTGCAAAGACAATTTTTTAGGGTTCGGGGGGTCATGAGACGTCGACATCCATCAACATTTCAGGTTAGTTTTTTTTACGGTCGCAATACTTAAGCTTTAATGTCCAAAAAGTTAAAAAAATTCATATAATTGTGTATAGATTGAAAGTTATTGATTTTATAAAAATATGCTTTGAATAAAATATCTGTATTATAAATATATATACATATTTGTAATGCTAAGTAATTTCATATCTCAAATAGTTTCGGAGCTATTATAAAAAATGTTAATTGACGCATCAGACCGGAGCCCTTAAAGCCATTTTGCCTAAATAGTGAGGGTAGCCATTTTGTTTGGAATATTTATTAATGTTTATAAATGAAATTTAATCAAAATCGTTGGAGCCGATTTTGAGAAAATCGACTTTTTCTCTTTTTGCCCTTCGGTAAACTAACCTTAATTTTAAGTTTTAATAGACACACAGACAGACGGCATTGCAAAGACTATTTTTTAGGGTTCGGGGGGTCATGAGACGTCGAAATCCATCAACATTTCAGGTTAGTTTTTTCTACGATCGCAATACTTAAGCTTTAATGTCCAAAAAGCTAAAAATATATATATAATTGCGTATAGATTAAAAATTATTGATTTTATAAAAATATGTTTCGAATAAAATATTTGTATTATAAATATATATACATATTTGTAATGCTAAGTAATTTCATATCTCAAATAGTTTCGGAGCTATTATAAAAAAATGTTAATTTACGCATCAGACCGGAGCCCTTAAAGCGATTTTGCCGAAATATTGAGGGTAGCCATTTTGTTTGGAATATTTATTAATGTTCATAAATGAAATTTAATCAAAATCGTTAGAGCCGATTTTGAGAAAATCGACTTTTTCTGTTTTTTTCCTTCAGTAAACTACCCTTAATTTTAGGGGTAGATGTCCAATTCCAAAAACCCCTCGGGGCAACCCTATGAAAACCCAAGATATCAAGTTTCAGCTCAATCGGTAAAATAGTTTAGGCTCTAGTTGGAGGTACAGACAGACAGACAGACAGACAGACAGACGGAAATTCAAAAACCACTTTTTCGGATTCAGGAAGTCATGAAACGTCAAAATTCATCAAAATCTCGACTTCGATTTTTTTGACGATCACCATACTTTCTCTACCTGTAAGATAGAGAGAAAGTAAAAATGTGGGTTGTTAAATTAATTACTAGGAACAAACAACGCAAATTTTGGAAGCTATTAGAATAATTAATTTGTATAATAGCCTAGCGATTACTTTCAATAATTGTCTAAATCTTCCATTATATTCGTATTACCAGCACCGGTAGTCATATGGTCTAAGACGTTAAGCTCGCAATATATGTATTGGCCAGTGGTTGAGGCTAGAGTCTCGTGGACTAGTGTTTTTTTTAGTACCGCGTCTTACTATCCGTCCGGGTTATACATTTATGTAGGCCTACTAATTACACTAATGGTTTTAGGAATGAGGTAAGTTATATTAATAGGAATGTACCCCTATTTTCGTGGAGGGAGAGTGAAAAACCACCCTCAGTACACTCGACCAAAATTGGAAACTTTATCTCCCGTCATCTGCACTCTAGTCTATTGTGAGAGTAGCGCCTTAGACTATGTGGCCCCCAAAGCGGGTTTCCCCACCCCCATGATAGTGTAGGTGCATCTCCTCTCATTCTACCCTCCCAATCCAATAACCTTGGTGTTGAGCGAACTAATAAAAAACCTTCGTATCTAGGAATATTATTTTACATTCCAATCTCAAGATAGCAATCAGTTATAATAGTAATACACATGATCCTATTCGGTGGTTGAATCGTCTAAGGCAGTGATTCTCAAACTTTTTAATCTTCGGAATACTTAAAACACCTGAAAATAAATTGTGGAGCCCCAAAATTATTTTCATTTAGTGGGTCATATCTATCGATGCTTACCGCATTCGAATTTAAAACGTTGGGAAATTTTGTAAATATATAATTGTTATTTAATTTAATTTTAGTCAATATTAACTTGATAAATAAATAAAACACTTATTTACCAAACATAACATATGTTTTATTTATTTTTTCATACGAGTTCTTAGTGAGAGTAGGGATGGTGTTTTATATTATTATTGCACATTTCTTGAATATATGGCTTAATAGTAAACAGCTGGAATCGAATGTCTTCTTCCGCATTCATTATGTTGCAATATTCTATTTTGATCGAAGTTTATTTCAAAACCCAGCCTCACAAAGATTCTAAAGTCTCGAGGAGTCCCTGAAGGGGAATCCCAAGGCTCCAAGGAACACACTTTGAGAAAAGCTGGCTCAAGGCATCACTATCGAATTAGACTGGATTACCGATGGCGGGAATATCGGGGATCGAATCCCTGTTGGATGCATTAAGGGTGGTTTTTCCTCAATGGTTTCCCACTCTAACTCCACAAAAATTCAGGTACATTTCTTATAAACAATATCATCCTTATCCCTGCCACACTAGCGTACATGTGGACATAGCCAGAAGGGCAGGTAAGACGCGATGCGCTAAACAAAGTAGTCAACATGGGTGCGCACTAGTTTATAAAACTTATACTCTCACAATTTAATGATTTTTAAACATTTAAAACATAGCACAAATCTTTGATAAACACCTAGTGGTGATAAAAGTTTGACCAAATGTAAGTATTTAAATATAAATTTATTTCTGAACATTACATAGTCAAATCATTTCAAATATGTTTACTTATTATTAATGAGCCTGATAATTAATTATAAATGAACCACCTCGGTGGCCGCATGGTCTAACGCGTCGTCCTCACAATAGACTAGTATGTTGATGATGGGAAAATCGGGGATCAAATCCCTGTCGAAGGAAGTTTTTCCTTAATGGTTTCCCATTTGATTCTCCCTCCACGTAAATGTGGGTACACTTCCTTTAAAATCACCCTTCCTCATTCATATCCCATTATAGTAATTAGTGCGTATCACTCTAAAGGATAGTAAGACGTGGTGCTAAAAAAAAAGCTATTGATATGATTTTATATCAAATTAATCATTCTAATGGTGTTCAAGTCATTATGAAATTTAAATAAAAATAATAAGATATTTAATTTCAAACCTTATTACAGTTCATTAAATTATATTGACTCAATCATTTATAACGCGAGAGAAAAAAATAAGTTATGTTGTAAATGCTGTAGACACAGCGTGAAGTCGTTTCACTTGAGACCACTTGCATAATAAATGTTAAACTTATGTTGATATAAAAAAACTAGTTTGTTGAACACCAAACAGGAAGTTATGTGGCTTTCCAAATGTTTTACCGTGATTCTGATCACTTTCTTTCTTTTTCATACAAGACTAGGCTTCAGGTAATTTCGGATTTCGCGCAAAGTTTGTTCACTGTTGTTTTGATATGTTTATAGATTTTGCATAGCTGAAAAAAAGCACTATGTGTGTCCATTTCTCTGCCAAGTTGTTTTTCTATTTTTTTTGTAAGTGATACAATTTTCTCATAAAGATGCCATGCTCCATATCAAATTTCACCTCTCTAGGACTCAATTTGTACGCTGTGTCCGCCATATTGTATCCACCTTAATGGACTTTTATAGTTTAGGGATTTTTCTCATAAAGACGATATGCTCCATAGCGTTCATCTGTAAGTGGGAAAAAGAGCCGTAGAAGGACATCACATCGTAGATTGGAAGACATCGGACAAAAGTTTATATCCTAACCTAGCGTTTACCCCGAGAGGTAAAACGATCCCCTTGCCTGTTTCGACTATTATGATGTACTCAGAATCAAGGCCGTAGCCAGCCAATAATTTCAGGGGGGGGGGGGGGTTGTGGGCACATCCCCCAATTGCTGGAAGCTAGAAAAAAAAATTCTAAATGATAAATCTAGAAGCTCTCTTAAATGGTTTTATTTCCATGATAAAAATAACTCCCTAGTTGCCGAAGGCTTGGAAAATTTCTACACTTTTTGAAGCTCTGTGAAGTGTTTTTTTTATAGTAAAATAACCCCCAAAATGCCGAAGGCTAATAAAATTTCTAAACATTTAACACCTTTAGAAGCTCTCTCTGAAGTGCTTTTTATGGTAACACAGCCCCCTAATTTGTATTTGTATCTTAATTTTGATATTATTTGAACCATAAATAAAGCCACATATAATTTTTTCATAAAATTTCGTGGGGGGTTGAACCCCCAAAACCCCCCCTGGGTACGGCCTTGATCAGAATAATTCTACATAGTTTATTCAGGCAAGGTTACTTTTCGGGTAAACAGTGTGTACATTTGAAGCAACTAAAGATCTGATAGAGCAGTGGTTACCAATTAATTAAGTACTGCAGACTGCTTTTTTTCAAAAGCCAAGCCATGGACCCCTTACTTTTAAGAACCTTGTAGCTACATGTACGAAGCAATTTTCTGAAGAAAATGTGGCGTAGCCCCTTATAAGCAAAGTATTTTTGGTATACTAAAAGCATACTATAAATTTGGTGATATTACTAAGAAAAAATGACAATGATTTAGCTACGGGGGAAAAAAAATACGAATTTAATTTTAATAACGTCTATTACAAGAGAACAAAGTATGACATGTCTAGCTAGCAGTTACTAAACCTAAGTGGGATAGTATAAATCAATCCTCTTTTCGTCACAAACAATCCCTTCCACATCCGGTTCAACATTTGCTCATTTTTATCTCGAATCTGAATCAACATCGAGCCGATTTTTTTTTTTTGCTTGTTCTTCATATAACAAAATGTCTAAAATGTTTGCTCACAAAGGTATATGCAACAAAAGGGAACTAGATGGTTCAAAGCCGTGGAATAGAATGCTAGTTTTTGCTAAGTGAATGGTGCTAGGGACCACTACTGGGATAGAGTATATTGATTTCTAAGATATTAAAGTAGGGATTCAAAATAATCGTTATTAACTAGAGATTAAGGGGGTGGTAAAAGGTTGTTTAGAGGAAATGCATCCACATCATCGTGGGGAGACGATGTGGAAAACCAACCCCACCGTACCCAGACGAGATTCAAACCTCAATCTTCCCACAACTAGCAATATATATCATATTGCGAAACTGACGTTATACTATGTGACCACCAGTACGATTATAAAAAATTCTATCACTTACTACTCTTTATGACTATACGCATACGTATTAATTACGCTAATGAAGTAGAGAAGAGCAAGTTAGAATTAAACGAAAATGTACTCGTATTCCCATAAAGAGAGAGTGTAAAGCGATTTAGGGAAAAACACCCTCAGTAGACCCTGCTGGGATTCTAACCACAACTTATATTTGAACCCAAACTTTTCCATCACTACCAAACAAGACTAAATGAGCCTTACATTTAGACCGCGTGCTCGGTTGTGCGGGTACCAACCAGTAAAAAGCCGCGTAACTTTGCCGATCCATTCAGAAACGCAAGCAACAAAATTGATTGGCAAGTTATCTTAAATATCAAAAGCCCCCATCAGTGAGCACGTGGATTAAACGTCAAACTTATTCAGCATGATTTTTTGCCGACGGGTACGTAAGGGTTCGGATCCACTCTGGGTGTGCAAAGAGTGTTTTTTTTCTCCTAAATTTGTTCCCACTCTCCCTCTCTCCGCACAAAAGCGCGAACATTTCCTCTAAAAATTACCTCTCTTATCTCCACACAATTAGTGTTGTTAATCGCGGATATTTCTGTTGTATGCAAATATAAAGAATTATCAAGAGTATAAAATCAACGGGGAAAACCTCAAACTTTGTGTCGAGGAAATTTAAATTCCTTGAATAGCACGAAGAGAAAACTGACTGGGAAACAATAATGAAACGACGCACCCCCCTCGTACGTCACCGGCTTCATTGTCTCACGCTCCGGAGAACACTTGTTACCACTAGCGCAATACTAAAGTCATTAAACAAGGTGAAGCTCATATGAGTGAGTGATGCAGCCTACGTACCAGCTGTTGCGCCATTACGACTTCCGTTCCAACTTTGTCTCGCTGACCTTCACGCTAGAGTGGCGCGCTATGAATGCCGCGGTAGGTTCTTATTCTGTTTACGACCGCGTACGTTACGTTAATAATGATTGTTGTTTGTTTATTAATACTGCTCCGTGTCTTGTTTAGTTGATTTAATGGTTTGGGGTACACGCGTCATCATTATCTGGAATTAAATGTTTAAATGCTTTTTAATTTTGGTATATTTAAAGGTGAGATTGAAGGAAGCTCCAAGGTCAGTATTTTTACAGTTTTTATAGCAAAAAAACCTTGCTATCCATTGTAAATGACATATTGCTCCAGTAGATTCGTCGGTCAGTAAGTTGTCATCTTGCCTGTTGTCAAGGAATGTAAAACTAAGAATTTACAAAACAATAATTACCGGTTGTTCTCTATGGGTGTGAAACGTGGTCTCTTACCTTACATGACGAAAACAAATTTGGGATGTTCGAAAACAAGGTGCTTAGGAAGATATTTGGTCAACAAGGGGTGATGCTACTGGGGAACGGAGGAGGCCACATAATGATGAGTTACATATCCTGTACTCATCATATGACATTGTTAGTATAATCAAGTCTCGTAGATTACGATGGGTAGGACATGCAGCGTAAATGGAAGATTCTAGAACCTTGTTCAGGGTATTGCCTGGCAAACCTAATGGGAAGACCTAGACGCAGGTGGGAGGATAGCATTAGAATGGACCTGAAAGAAATAGTGTAATGAAGTGGACTGGAGAGAACTAGCTCAAGATAGGGATAGGGTGTAATGAGGTGTAATGGAGAGAACTAGCTCAAGATAGGATAGGGTGTAATGAGGTGTAATGGAGAGAACTAGCTCAAGATAGGGATAGGGTGTAATGAGGTGTAATGGAGAGAACTAGCTCAAGATAGGGATAGGGTGTAATGAGGTGGACTGGATAGAACTAACTCAAGATAGGGATAGGGTGTAGTGAGGTGTAATGGAGAGAACTAGCTCAAGATAGGGATAGGGTGTAATGAGGTGTAATGGAGAGAACTAGCTCAAGATAGGGATACAGGTGTAATGAGGTGTAATGGAGAGAACTAGCTCAAGATACGTGGCGCACTTTTGTAAGTGCGGCAATGAAATGCTAGGTTCCTAATTCCATAGAGTAAATAAGTAAGTAGTTAAGTAAGTACGTAAGAGAATTAACTAAATATTTCCACCGAAACAATATTGCATTTATATGTAAAAAAAAAGTCTGCTATTAAAACTGCAACCTTAACTCACGGCCCTTTCCACTCTCCCTTAACTCGTGAAATAAGTATATAGTCAAGAGAAAAATATGTTTCTACACAAATCAACGAATATTTTATTGTTTATTGAGTATCGTATATTTTATTTGGTATTTTAGCACCCACTAGTTCCCACGCCAGTGGGCACGTGGACAAAGACGTCAGTTTCATCTTGACTAATTTAAGATCGGGGTTCGAGCTCCGGCCAGGTATACGAGGTGGTGTTCACAATTCGTTCCCCACTCTTCCTCCATTCAATTTTGGACACTATACATCTAAATTATATATACCTTCTTCATTCCCTGCCCCAATAGTGTAAATATGTGGATGTCTACACTAATACACTAATTCATATTTTAAATGTCGTTTCCAAATCTATTAAAGTTAATTCCGTCTTTTAGAGCAATCTTATTCTCTCTCGACAAAGATTTTGGAGGAAATGTGTAACTAACTATAAAGCAACGCTTCATCAAATATATTTCCTTTTTATGAGTATCCAGTGGCTATTTTAACCTTGCTGGTGGTAACTGCCAACAAGAGAACATTCTGTGTCTTTCCTTTTTAAGATTAAATTAATTTTTATCACTCGATCATCTCAAAAGGTAGACCTAAGACTGACACACAGTGGCGTAACATTTTTGATCTTTTTGTAAGGGCTACCAGAAACTTACACCTCTAAAATGACGTCCAACAATGGAGGTTATGGTTCTATTGTGTTCAGTGGCTCAGCCAGTCATAAATTTAGCACACACCTGACCAATGAAACCGATAACATACTGCCTAGATATGTCGTGTTTCATTTGACGTTGCAATGTATAGCGTGTGCGCAGTTCAGAGTTACCGACAGGTTCTAGATACAGTTGCGTTCATGGAAACGCTTGACCTTATACGTTCCATTTTTAAATTGCCAAAAATGAGTTCAGAGTAGAATGCCATTGTATGAATTGCCTGTCCCCTGTTTAAAAAAATGCAATTTTTAACTGTTACTAGTCGTAGCAATGGATACTAGAACGCTTTTCCACCGTCTGACACGCAAATTCAAGATATATCAAGGGCACCATCCACTTGGCAGTTCTGAATCTTAAAAACCATTAAAACATTCCTCTATTGTCTGTTGGTTTGAGGAAAGTTATACTTATGTTTCTATCAATCTCAGAAGTAAAACATTTCCCGTGAACCGTCGTTGAAAAGGAGATACATTCTCCTTTTAAAGAATATTTTTTAGTTTTAATACTTCAAAAATAAAGCTTTTAATCTTATAAGGACATGTTGATAATTTACGCCTTCATTTTGATGTAAGCTATATTCTAAAATAACAAAAAAAATTCTTAGATAACGTGGAAATTCTGGAAGTCTTAAACGTGCCCCAGTGGGTAGTCCCCTTAAGGCGTCGTCCATAAACCACGTAACGCTTTGAGGGGTGAGCCCTAATGTCTACATGCTGTTACTTGGGGGGGGGGGGTGCATCAAAGTGTTACATAACACAAGTCTTAAACTAAAATTCTAATGTTCAAAAATAATATTATTGTTCATGTGTTCAGTTTGATAAACATACTTATAGATAATTTCTGAATATCTGCGGCGCTGAAAATGCAAGTTTAGCACTTACTTTTTGTCTATTAATATTTCGAAGTGCTTAGGTGGCATTGTCCGCCCGAGACTACGAACGCCAAGCACCTTCTAAAACATGTATTTTCATGCGCATGACAGTGACACGTTTATACTCACCGTACTTGTTTAAATTTATCCAATTTACTGACCCCTCACGTGCTTTTAGTTGGATAGCGGCTGTCAGTCGAAGCAGCCTTAATTTATATGTATAGTTGAGTTGAGTATAATTTAGATTCCTAGTGCACATTATTTTACATAGGCCGTGAATAATCGCTTGCGTTTGTACAAAAACAAAAATAAATTCTTCAAAGTAGGAGACAATCATTGCCTACGTATAAAAAGCGATATCCAGAAAAAGAAAAAACCAGCGGAACGCTCAAAAATCTGTAGTGAAATGGAAAGAAGCAAAAATACATAATTTATCTCAAGGCAAGTTTGAGGAGTCCATCAATAGTATTATTCTTCGAACCAGCAATATGTTATGAAAAGTTAAGCTTAAAATATAATTAATTACTTTAAAAAGTTAGGTGAATTAAATAAAGCCTATGCCTTTTCCCTTCTGTAAATTAGTGTGTATGTATATAAATGCAAACACCCACTATGGTGGCCGCACTATCTAAATTGTCATTCTCTCAATAGACTAGACGGCCGATGTTGGGGAGATGGGATTCGATTACCAGTCTGAGGGTTGCTTTTCCTAAATGGTTTCCCGCTCTACCTCCAAGCAAATGATGGTAGATTTTCTTTAAAATTTAGACCTTTTTAGTATACATTTTGTAGGGTGGTATAGTCAAATTGTAGTTATTCTAGTTATTTTATACTATATTTATCTAATGGAGTAGAAATGAGGAAGGTAGAATTCTAGAGGTAATCTACCCTCATTAACTTGGAGAGAGAATATAAAACCATTTAGGAAAAGCCACTCTGAGTACACCCCACAGGTATTCGAAACCCAATCTTCACTTCATTGGCCATCTAGTCTTTTTCAAGAGTGAAGCCAGGATCCAGGATCGATGTTGGGACGAAACATGATTCTAGGAATTGATAGGTTAACTAAAGTAAAATTGTAGATTAATCCAAAATACAATTTAGAAAAGTTGTATGCCCAGAATTATTTGGTTAGCTCTCTATATAATGAGAATATGACTCTCAAAAAAAGTGCACAATATTAAGAAAGATGTCTTCCCCCAGCGTCAAGCATCGTATGTAGCGCCTCTATAGAAAAGGGTCATTCTACTCAGCACACAGTAGTGCCGTCTGGCTCTTACTCAGATTGCAAACCTGGAATCCTTAACATAAATATAGCAGAGGTTTTTCCTCATGAACCTGAGGAATTAGAGACTGACGTCTTTATGTCTGTACAAACAATAATATTCTCGTAAATAATTTATAATCAGGATTTAAAATGGATTTTAAGAAGTATTAAATATGAATCCCTTCTTTAGTATCACAAAACTTCCCTATGAAAAAATGACGTTCATTCTTGGTGAGAAAAGCTACGTAACAGAGGTTGGGGGGTGAGGGGGCTAGGCTAAATGTCTACATGGTGTTACGTGGGGAAGATGGGGCTAAAAAGGTAAGAAAAAAGCGTTACGTGGTTTATGGACGACCCCTAACACAAGAAACATTTTAGCTGTAGTCCAATTTTCAAAGGACAGCTAGAAAAGTTACTGGATCTACGTTGAAGATATTTATTAATTTGTATCACAAACTGATATGAGATCCACCGGATCAGTTTTGATAGTTGAATCATATTTAATTGAGTGAATAATGACAACCTGGACACGGGGATCGAACCCAGGATCCATGGCTTAGAGCGACAACGCTCTACCACCGAGCCATCCTGTTTAGTCTCGTATTAAACCATCTTTCACTAGTTGTTAGTTTTTAGTGAAATATGGCCCTAGATATGGGACGAACCAAGACGGTTCAGTAGTAGAGCAATGTCACTCCAGGCCAAAGGTCCTGGGTTCAATTCCCATGTCCATGTTGTCAGTTTTTACTCAATTGACATTAGAATATATGTTGTTATTTTCTAGAACAGGGCTTCTCAACCTATTTTCATCTGCGACCCCTTTGAACCAAATACATTTTTTCACGATCCTTCACTCAATGTCATAAATGCAATTGGTAGTAACACTGTATATAGTCAATTTACCAGTTTGTGCGCGTACTTTTATGCGTGAACCCCTTTTGATGGAACCCTGTTTGAGTGAAAAAATAAAGTACTTAAATATAAGTATAGCTTTATCATTAAAGAATCATGTTCACTAAAAAATAATGTATGAAAATATCAAAAATGAAAATTTCTTCAAATAATATATTATATTAAAAATTTGTGTTATAGTATATTGAAATGCAAAATATAAAGTAAAAAAATGCAAAAATAAAAAAATAATATCAATTAATTTGTAATATCAAATTTGAATATTCAAAGAAAATTTTACTGAAGGCTGACAAAAGATAAGAATACGTTTATCTTTAATGGGATGATTGTGATTGCTTATTCTGACACAATAACTCAAATCGTGGCTTAATATTATTTGTCACTGCTGGTCCCATAGTGATCTCGATGTTCTTAAGACTTGTTGAGCTATATTTGGTTTTAATTGCCGTCATTGTCGAAAATGCTGATTCGCACAAATAGGTGGTAACAAATGGCAGAAGAACTGCCATGGCTAATTCCGACAATATTGGAAATTCTGCTTTAACACCCAGCCAAAAAGTGTAAATTTTTCCTTGAAAATTCAAGTTTGAGGTTTGAATCACATTAAAGTTCTACAAATTCTTCTTGGTCCTCAACGAGAGATGCTTCACATTTCCATCTCCACGATAAAATGGTCTTGAATCCATATAATTGATTATTGTCTAATTCCGGTAGAAAATATTTCTGAAAATTGTTTTCCAAGCATACCAAATTATCAATTATTCTCTGCTTAATCAAGTCAAAGCTAAGCATATTATCAACAATAAAATCCTCTGTGTATGAAAACCTTTCAAATGAGTCATTTTCTACTTTATACTTCCGAATATTTAATTTCTTCATGAAAGCTTGAATTTTATCTTTCATGTAAAAATATTCGTGCTTTCCCCTTGAAGAAACATACTAAGTTCGAGTTTCTCAAATAAATCTGACAGATAGCATAATTTGCTCAGCCAATTTTCATTGTTAAAAAAATTGACATATTCAGAGTTATTTTCAGACAGAAATAGAATTATTTCATTTTTTAACACTAATAGTCGTCTCAATGCTTGTCCTCTTTGACAGCCATCGCACTTATGTATGCAGTAAAAGTGTTCTGAAATTCTATTCCATTTCATCACATAAATTTGCAAAGAGGCGAATATTAAGGGCGCGCCTTTTAATAAAATGAATAACCTTAACCGCATCTTATAGTACAGTATTCAGCTCTGTAGAAATTTTCTTAGTCACTAATAGCCTCTCGATGAATCATGCAATGAGTGAATGTAGTAGGCCTATCGCTTGCAGATTTAACTTTTACCTGAAATCCAGTTATTCTTCCTGTCATTGCCGCTGCGCCGTCGGTACATACTCCAACACAATTATTCATTCTAGCCTACTTCCTTGAAAAATTCATTCACTTTTTGAAAAATGGCCTCACCAGTTGTACGTCCATCTAACGACCGACAAAATAGTCAATCTTCGTGGATAATGTATCGTAACAATACCTGACATGTGCCAATAGCTGTGCGAAGTTTGTAATGTCAGTCGATTCATCCAGCTGAATTGCAAATTTCGAACTTTCTTTAATAACACTGGTCGTTGCTAATTTCTAAAATACGTCCACCCACAGTATCATTTGACAATGGATTTTTTTTTAATTCGTCTGCATATTTTTTTCCGTGAATAATTTCATTCATTCTAATTGCCACCGGCAACACAAGATCTTCGGCAATGGTGTATGGTTTCTTAGCATTTGCAATTAAGTAAGAGGCTTCATAAGATGCTCTTAATTCTTAATTACTTAATTACGACCAGTACATGAGTTTCAAGAGATTGTTTTTGTTTTTTCGATAATTCTAATAGCCTTTCGAAAAACTGTACAGGCTTATTGGAATAGGAAGCATGCTTTGTGTGTAGATGTCTTTTTAATTTTGCAGGTTTAGACTTTCACTCGCCAAGCATTCCATTACAAATCAAGCAGATAGGTCTGTCTTCAATATTTGTGGAAATAAAAGTAAATCCATAATGCAAAAATGTTTCATTGTATTTCCTCTTTTTTGCGCGCGAATGAGAAATATCTTCAGTTTTATATATCTGCACATTCTTGTTAGTGCTGATATCCAGTTCTACAGGACGATGGATTCAGTATTTTCTGCTGTATTAGTCTTTGAAAAATTTAACCACTTATCCATGGTAAGATAATTTCGTTTTATTGCAATTTATCTTTGAAATTATGGCAGCCAATAGCTGGTTGACAGTTTTAATTATTTGCTCGTCCAGTACATCTTTGTAGCCGAGATACTAGAAGAACAACTAAACAACTTAACACTGTGCAAGAAACATTGAAAAACTTGACAACGAAACACTGTGCAACTAACACTGAACAACTGAACACTGTGCAACTAACACGACAACTGAACACGAACACTGACACTGAACAACTAGCAAAGCTCCGAATACGATGGATCATCAACTGCCAATAAGGCCCTCCGCACCGAGTGAAACTATTTAGTGACACGAGTTGAACTGTTGTGGAACTCAACTGGTTAGTACCGATGATGAGGTTTGAAATCAACCTGCTAGTATCTATCTCTCTCTGTCTCACTTGCAAGGTAAAGCCGCCAAGAATAAGTCACGAAAGAAAGTACTTTAAAACCTTTTGTAAATCTCCCCTGGCCAGCAAAAAGCCCCCCACCTTTACACAATACGAGACATCCCTTCCCTGTCACCAAGCCTGTACAAAGGAGCTGTTGTCTGCTACCCAACTTAAAATTGGTAGGTCATTAGTATTACTGTAATATTGAGACAACAGCGTGGCCTAAAGTCACAACAAGCAATGTCACCACTGTGCTCAAAAATGAAGGATTAGATTAGTTAAATATTATTTATGATTTTTTTTTCAAATGTACTGCGACCCCCAGACGGGTCGCGACCCCTAGGTTGAGAAGCCCTGTTCTATAAGACCCTCATTATGAAAATTGGAGTGTAGCTATCCGAGATAACTCCTGTTCAAGACCGCGACCCATCTTTACGTCAGTTGGAGACCTCCCCACGTTGAAGATCAGGTTTGAATTGTATAGATTCAAACAAAGGGCTGGAGGTGGTGGATGCGCGCGCTGTCCGGTGCCGTACAAGGAGCGGAACGCATGCGCAGATTGCAATGAGATGTTCACGAAGACGCCCACCGCTTTGTCGGACCACAGGGACAACCTTGGACCGTGAATCGACGTTTTGAAACTTCCGACGAACATGTAGGTATAGGCACGGGGTTAGCACGCGTGATTCTCACCGGGAGACATGAGGTTGATCCCCGCCGACTTCATGTAGAATAGTTTATCTACCAGGCATAGGAATAATTCTTTAGAAGATATTATAAACGAATAATTAATGAACAGCCAACATTGACAAAAAGTCATTATTTTATCTTATATCCGTAGAATAGATGTTTTGTCGTGTGAAAACATGAAGGTAGCGTTTGCGACTCTAACTTTGATAATTAGATAACAGTGGGATAGAAAACGAGGCTGAAACTCTCAAAGACACTTGGGTTATATTATGCTGTGACCGAAACTGTAGTTTTCACGTGTTGCTAAAAATTCTGAAAATTAATAATTACACGGACATATTATATATTAACTAAAGAATAAAAGGTAAGATACGTTGTAATGACTGATGTGTTTTGTTTTTGATTTTTCCACGTTTCTTACTACCCGTACGAGCTTAAGCATGTTTAAATGACAATAATGTAGGGGAATTTATGTGGAGTTTAAGAGGAAATGTACCCACATTTTTGGGAAGAGGAAATGGAAAACAGAATAAACACCCTCAGTACACCCAGCCAGGATTCGAGGATTGGAATTATGACTGCCCCGTTATAGGAAAACTAGATTAAATGATTTTGGCGTTTATTCCACGTGCCCAGAAAAACACAACGCCCAGTCCCCCAGCAGTTAATTGATTCATCACTTAAAAGAGTAAGTCCCAAATTCACCAATACTTTTTTTTGCCATGCTAGAATAGAACCTGGGACACTAGCTCACTAGAGATACATGTTATCAACTGAGATAAAGTTGTTCTAACACAAACGTCCGTCTAGAGATAATCAAAAAGAGAGTTGTGCATTAAAAGCAACGTTAAAAACTCCTTTAAATATATATTTATAGTTACAAAATAAGCCAACGTAGAATCTAAGACAGAACACTCACTAGATGAACGTCGACAAACGATTTAACCTGATGTCGCTCTTCCTTGCTATCCGACTCATTTGAAACATCGCCTCACCCCGCTAACAATCTTCGGGCTGAGCACATGATTGCAGAGTATTAACAGACGACGGTCAGACACCTTGGCGTGGTTAAGGTTTCTTGAAACGATACCACTACTTATTCTGTGCCTTGTAATTCTCCAACCTCTCAATGGAGGACCTCCAATATGAGCTTTTCATGAATGAGATATCTAAGATTAACCTTACCCGCGGGACGAGGGGCAAGGCAAAGTTTTGGACCCAACCTCATGTCAGCGTGCGCGTTTTGTTCACTTGATTGTAATCGCGGTCCTGTCTCCCTCAGGCGATGGGTGGGGACCGCCACAACTTGCCATTATCTTGCACGTTTTTAACAACATAATCATGTAGAAAGGCGGGATAGCTTTTCTTTTTGTCAATTTTAGATTAGAAAAACTGTTTTTAGCATCACGTCTTACTACGCTTTCGGGCTATACACCCATGTACTAATAACGCTTATGTGTTGGTTATTAGGAAGGTTTATTGAAATGAAATACATTCCGAATTTCGCGTGGATGGAGAATGCAAAACCATTTTGGAAAAAAACCTCTCAATGCACCCAACCGGGATAGAACCCGATCTCCCCGTCTTCGGCAGTTTAGTCTATTGTGAAATTAGCGCCTTAGAACATGCGGCTACCGAAGAGGGCTAGAAAAACGTAAATGTTTTATTTTCGCCAGGTATAAAATAGCTTGTAACGGTCAACTTCTTATTGCACCATTCCTAAATGTTGTTTTCCCGTGATACACAGACCATCCCTCCGGGACATCAGCATATTTACACTAATGAGTAAGGAATGAATGAGATTGAATTTAGAGGAAATGTTTCTTCATTTGAAGAGAGATGGGGAGCACTACAAAATATTGATAATTTAAATTAAATAATTGGTTGATAGCATGGTTTGCGTTAAATTAAGTTATGGAAAAAACTATATAATTAATTTTTATTAACAGATTTTTAACCACGTCTTACTACCCACCCTGGGTATAAACATATCTATGATAATGGAGTAGGGCTGAGGGAAGAAACGTAAACACATTAGCGTAGAGGAAGAAGGGTATATCACTTGGAAATAAAAACACCTTGGTTACACCAGTCGGGGTTTGAGCCTTGACACAGTTAAATCAAATGACGTGAATGTGGGTAGTTTACCCTGAGAATGAGGGTAGACTAAGGGGTCAGACTCAGATACATGTAGACACGGGACATCTGGTAGACACGATAGCCCTCAGCATCACCTCGACGTTAAATGAACGTCAGACACGACTGTAGACAAGATCGTTGAGACGTTTTAATTCATAAGATAACCGGCCCCGTGGTGTAGTGGTCAGTGCACCTGGCTCCGAGCCTGGGGATCCCAGGTTATATACCCGGCTGGTACCATGGGTAATTTTCCCGAAAGGGGAATTACCCCAACGGTCAACAGGGTTTGGTTAATTAGGCTTAAGTTAGGTGTAAGTTTTATTATTATTATTATTTAGCACCGCGTCTTACTACCCGTTCGGGTTATACGCCTAAGTACTAATTACACAATGGATTAGGAATTGGGAAGGTTGAAGTTAGAGGAAGTGAACCCACATTTGCGTGGAGGGAGAGTGGAAAACCATTTAGGAAAAACCACCCCCAGTTCACCCGACCGGATTCGAACCTCGATCTCCCCGTCCTCGGTGGTCTGGCCCAACACGACTGGCGCGTTAGCCAACTACGCCACCGAGGCGGGTTAGGTTTAAGTGTATCCACTGACTTCACCCCTTTATCATACTCACCATCACCATATGTCATCTCATTGGGACATGGAAAGAGCCTCCATGGAAAGGATGTATGATTAGTACATTTGGACTTGTCCTGGGCAGCGGTACATTAGTACTGGCTAAACTTTCCACTACTGGACTACGAGTGATGTAGACCAGACGCGCAATATATAATTCATAAGATGGCCAAACAAACTCCAAGAGACTTTGGTTCAAATGAAGTTGAAAAATTGAGTCTTAAGGAAGTTCAAGGACGTCTCGAATTGTTTCCAACATCTTATTTTGTTGTTGAGAAACCATGATATCTTGATTAGCAAACTTTTGTCTTTAATAAACCTTAACATTTACATTGCTATAAAACTACTTTAAAGTATTTATTGATTTTTAACTGTAATCATTAAAATTTAAATAAACATAATTGTATTTTATATATAAATAGATTAAAATATTAAAAACTGTTCCTAACGATGTTTATCTTAAAACAAAAGTTTGTTAATCAAATGAGAACAAATGGCTTTCCAACAAAAAAAGTTTAGGAATTATTAAAAACTTGTTTGTACATTCTTAACGAGATGCTGGATCAGGTTAGATACGAGTGATTCTTAGCTTGCTATAAGTGCGGTCAAATATGATTAAAACTACGAGCAAAGGTGACTGTGACCGTAGTTAGGCAACCGGGTGTGCGTCTCAGCGTGGCGGGCTGGCATGGGGTAGAAACCCACCAGAGGCCATATTTCACAGGTTGAATATTTTCAAATGATATGAAGAAACTACATTTTAAAAAAATCCATAGCATCAGCCCAAAATTGAGCCATAGTGACCGAGTGAACGCCTTTTTGTTGGCGAAGGTAGTGCTAAATCATGAGGATGGAGGGTGTCATCTGGTCAGCACAACGAACCCTTCAGCGGTTAATCTCCGTTATCTATAGCGGAGCTATTATTTCATTCAAGTAGATCCTTATTTGTCTTCACAAGGCCGAGTTGACCCCGTTTCAGGTCCAATGAGTCACAGAAAGTATGGAAGCGCCAAAGATCAAACCCGGGACCTCTGCAAAGAAGAACCTTAGCCAAAAAAATCTAGTAAATCAACGCTTATGTTTCTATATTCCAAACCATGTGTCATTCAGCTGTCTTATTTGACATGTGGTGTCAACTTTGAGCACTGTGATGTTAATGTAGTAACCTTTTGTCAAGGTTGGCTACTCTAGCAGTATTTCTCAAACTTTTCCCAATAGAGGACCCCCCCCCATATAAGGGCTCGATGCTTATGTAGACCACCCACCTTAATATTCTACCCACCCATCACTTTTCAGAGGTCAGAAATTGTATTAATGGACGTGTTTATCAAACCTTAATACAGTATACATTTTTATTTAACTTTATTTCTTACGCACATTTCACATGTAATACTACTTGGAGTACAAAGTATTGTTGACTTAGTGGACTTAGCCTGTCAATCTTGTAATCTTAAGCTTTTTATTATAATATTTATTTTTCCTCTGTGGTCGGAGGTCAAATATAAACATAACACATGTGTTTGTAGTCTTTGGAGTCTAACTGCAAGATCATCCGTCAAGTCATTCACTATACACTACATCTGCGTTTTTCAAACTGTGCTCCACGGAACCCTTGGGCCCCACCATAATTATTTCAGGCTTCGTGAGGCAATTTTAGAATATTTTTTGTTTTTCACACTACAAAATAGCATCAGTAATTAGTATTGCTAATTTTTTTTCAAATTTGAATAATGGACGTTTGCCAAAGGCGAAGCCAGAACTTGTGATGTTTTCAGTTTGTTTTACACTTTTATACTTGTAAAGGTTGACTGTTGTTATTGAACTTTCATAATATTAATGTAAACACTCTTATAAAAGCTTCAACATGCATTTTTTTCTGGTGCAAGGGCTCTTTCACCCGTGTATTACATCACAACAGTCGAAATGATAAGGGTGCATTTAATAGTCATCACCGTCATCACCTGCTTCGGTGGCCACAAGGTCTAAGGCTTCACTCTCATGTTAGAATTGACTGCCAATGATAGGGAGATCAGGGTTCGAATCTTGGTCAGCTGTATTGAGAATGGTTTTCCTCACTTTCCCTCCACGCAAATGCTGGTACACTTCCTCTGAATTCAACCTTCCCCATCCCTAACTCATTATCCTAATGATTAGCTATGTGTATAGCCTGAACAAGTAGTAAAACGCGGTAATATATATTATGGCAAAACTTTTTTTGTTCAAAATAAATAAAACATTGTCCCAGTACAAACAGAGTTTAGTTTTCTTCACATGTTGATATCAACAGTTCCTGAATATCTGTCATGAGCATGTTGGCATTATCTAACGAACTTTTTAAATTAAGAGAAAAAGTTGTCATTATATTTCAGAACACCCTTGAGAGATATTTAAGAAATTTTGAGGTTAGCTTACCATATGAAGAAAATTAAATTCTATGTTTTTAGTGGAGGAATAATTTATTTATTTTGGCTAAAAAAAAAGTTTTACCATAAAAACTGCAAAATATATCGGCTTTTTCTCACGTCTCCTTCCTTTCCACCTTAAGTTGAGTGCAAACCAAAACATACTTAACTACATATTTGTTTGAGATGGTTGGACCATGTGAGGTTTTGGTATGCAAATCAAGATTAAACTACAGACACGAATGAAATTGGACTGTTGTTTAAATATATCTGTTGTTCGAGGCGAGATTCAATGAGGCTCGCAATAAACTGGAATGACGATCAACTCTAAGCTACTTCTTCCATTCCTGAATTACCGATACTCTCAGTCGGTAGTGTGTCTGTCTGCTGAGTTAGGGGTCCCGGATTCGATTCCTAATATGGCCGAAAATGTAATCTTCTTTCATAGTGATGAATTAACGGTGGGGGCTTTGTATGTTCTAGGTAAAATTACTGATATAATCAATCAGTTAGTGAGAAAGTGCACGTTAAATACCTCAAATAGATTGGGGGGGGGGAACTTGATTTGATTGTATCTTTTTGATAGTCGAATCAATTGTGTAGCATCAACAGCCAAGGAGAAAGGTACTAAATATATTTTAATATTACATTCAAATTTCTTTCAATCTGCTTCTAACCTGACCCAAATAAGTAAACGTCACGGCGAACCACAAACATTCTCTTTAATCTTAAAATAGGGATGTTTACTAGAAACTTTAAAATTTTGTAAAATTAAATAAAATAAACTTGCGCATAAACACTCAACAAAATAACATAAATGTAATGATGTACACTCTTACAGAAGCATTGAGAAAAGAGAAGCATCTCTGTCCACCAAAGAGTATAGTAATCAATTTCATATTTATAAATACTCCAAAAAAATGTATATGGCTGTTTATAGTTCATAAAAAATATTTCAGATTAAAATATGTTTAATATTATCACTATAACAACTTTACAATGTTAAATTATTTCGTATCTTAAATAATTGTGGATGTAGGCTCAAAATTGTAAATTTCTGCTTATGTAAAGTGCACTTAAAGTCATTTTCATGGGGAAAATAGAATTTTCATTTTGTTTGTGGAGCTAATGCTATGACTATAAAATGTAATAGAAATACTTTGAGGGATTTTGAAAAAAAATTATTTTTTTTCACTTTTTCCCTTCTGTAAACTACCCTTAATTTTAGGGTTTTATATATCTAGTTCTAAAAATCCTTGGAGGGGCCTTATGAAAACCCTAGATACCAATATTTAGTCCGATCGGTAAAGTAGTTTCGGTTCTAGGCCACGATACAAAAAGACACAGACAGACGACATCGCAAAAAACAACTTTTTCGTTTCAGGGGGTCACGTGAAACGTCAACATTTATCAAAATCTTGATCCGATTTTTTGATGATCACAAAATTTCTCTCTTCAGGGGTCAAGAAAAATTATAATGTATATGATGAAATTTACTGTCTCAAATAATTAAATAGTATATCATTTAATACCATGATAACTTATAATAGTGGAACATTTGAGCACATATCCAGAATATTCATTGTTTACTTTCTCTCGACACCTCGGAGAGAGAAGTATTGTGATTGACAAAAAAAACCAGTGTTTTCGCGATGCCGTCTGTCTGTGTCTGTATCTCGGCCTACAGCCGAAACCATTTTATCGATCGGGCTGAAACTTAGTATCTAAGGCTTTCATAAGGTTCCCCGGATGAATTTTTGAAATTATATAACTAACTCTAAAACTAAGGGTAGTTTATTGCAGGGCAAAAAGAGATAAAATCGTTTTTCTCATGATTCTCTAAACGATTTTGATTAAAATTCTCATATAATCATTGTTTAACACTAAAAACAGTATATAAATTCTTATTTTCCCATGAAAATGACTTTGAGGGTACTTAACATAAGCGGAAATATCCAATTTCGATCATATCTCCGTAACTTGTTGAGATATGAAATAACTTATTATTGTAAAGTTGCAATACGTTTAAAAATTAAAAATATTTTATTTGAAATATTCTTTTATAAAACCAATAGTTTCTGAGCATGTACATGTAGGCCTATATTTTTATGGAGATCTTTAAAATGTTACATTGATTGTTATGTTCTTTGTTGGGCAGAGATTTTCCTCTTTTCTCAATGATTCTGTAAGAGTGCAGATTATTTAATTTATTCTCTTTGGTGGAGTGTTTCCGCAACAATGTAGATTATTTTCCTTTCATAAATCTTACTAGTTTTTAGTAAATGTGTCTGTTTTAAGGCACAAGAGAAAGTCACCGTATTATTTGCTTGATATGCCACAGTTAATCTGTTAAGTAAGCAGCCAGCCAATTCAATATTGATTTCATTAAAATATTTTTTTTCAGCTAACATTGAATTATATTTCTTTATTAAATTTTAAAAAAAAGTCCAAAACATTACATACTATCTAAACATTTAGAATTTATCTATAAATATTTTAAACAGGAGACCTTTTAAAGACAAGAAAATTTAAATTTAGCTCTTTTGTATAAGACAGGTCTAATAACGGAGCGCAAGAAATGGTTGAAAGTCAACTTTGATAAATTTGGTTTTGCTCAACGATTTTAATAAACTAATTTCATTGCTCAATAAATATAACACTTAGTAATATAAGAGACGCATATATTTCATTAAAAGACATTGCAAAACTTGTTTTTTAAATGGCACCTCCTCCGCAAATACTCCTACGGGTTAAAAAAAAAATCCCAGACACACAGACGCAATAATTGGTGATTTTTTTACGTTGTTCAACGTGTTGAAATTAAGTAATGTAGGCCACGACCTGATGTAGGTGTTGATATACCTCTCGCTAGCATCTGTGTAAAGGTGCGTTGTTCACACACAACACACACATACATATATATAGTCCAATTTTCATAGAAAGGGGCTTATCTGACATCCAGGTCTACTTCCATAAATCCATACATCAGATTATGTTATCTACAGTTATGTTTAGGGATAGGACCCTCGAATCCTTAAGGATATTCGAAGATTCGAGGAAATTTCGCATTCGTGACTCAAATTCTTTTAAAAAAAATCTCCAAATGTATTTTTTTTAGAGCTTTAATAATGCTTATTGGTGATTCAGAATCAATTATAATTATATGATGAACTTAACAACCAGGCTCCCAGACCAGTAATTTAACACTTTACTGAATGTATGACGTATAATGAATGGCTTATAAGAAAGAATGTTACATTTAGTTAATACTTGTATTTTCTATTATTCTATTATATTTATATATACTCTTATGTTCATCAATTTTTCCAAGATGTAGAGTTAGATTCGTAAAAAAAAATGGATTTGACCAAACTCTAGTCACGTTTGATACAAATAATCAATACCTATAAAATGACACTAATAATATGGTAAAATGTTATCAATGTTGGCAGCAAAAAATGTTACGTTTGTATTTTCTAAAAGTTCCTTCCTATAAAAATTGTAATATAATACCGCTATATAAAATGATTGTGTATATATGTATACACCGAATATTCAAATAGTATGAATGAAGTAACCCAAGGTGGTGGGTGGCTCGTTAAAACTAAAACAGAGACTGGCAACAAGGTGGCCGATTCTTTTCTCCATCACTTCCATACAGATCCTCTTGAGTACACAGACAGGTGAACTCACGGACTGAAAGTGTAGGTTTGTTGTTATTATCAACTGAAGAGGCACTTCACCGCATGCATAATGACGTGTTTTAAATGAGAGGAAAGGGAGTTACATCATCACGAAAAACTCGAGGTGAGGTCGCCACGTGGCCCTTAATGTTTATGTGGTGTTCTTATTTATTGTTTATTACAGGGATTGCTAACCCCCATTCATATGTTGCCAGATTAAACTGAAATAGTTACTTAAGCCCTTACCTTGCATTATTCCTCTATGGTAGAACTTATAAGATAGGGCCATAGTGTTATCTGTCAGAATTAACGGAGTGTACACTTCATTTATTTGATGTATTGCCATTAAAGCAGGGACATAAGTATTGGAGGAAATATTGGATTTAAGGAATAAATACAAGGTATATAATAAGAAAAATAATTAAAAATAGAGTGGGGAAACTAAGAGTGATCGCAGGACTTTTAATAAGTGTAAAATTCAATCGAGGCCCGAAGAAGGTTTCCGACCCTTGATCTTTAGTATATCAATACCATTGTATGTTTGTTTGAGTCAAGTGAGCCGTGATATGACAAAATTTCAATGTGCACTTGAACTTTCCTTTAGAACCCCCTCACGATATGAAATCCTGATTACGTCACTGTGTAACCCATAAGAGGATTAGGCCGTTAATATATTGACCTCCACAATCGATACATCACAGATCAGCAACTATATTATGACACAATTTTCACTCTGGAAGTCAAGGTTTTGATTCCGGTTGGCTAATTTTAATTGAGTGAAGAGTTTTTTCCCCTTGCTCCACATATTAGGGCTCCATTAGGGCTCCACATATTTACACTAATGAGGTAGTGAAAAGAAAGGTACAATTTAGATAAAATCTTTCCGAATTTCCATGGAAGGAGTGGGGGAAACTGTTCAGGATAAAACATTCGTATATCCAGTCAGGCTCTGCAAGCCCCGTCATGGCGAATCAGATGAGCTGATTCCTTAGTCCACTATTCAAGTGAAAACAGCTGTTTATAGTAGACTACCTCAATATGTTCTCTTATATTAGATAAGTTAAGGGTTATTAGAGCAAGTATTGTCTCTTTTATATCTTTATTGCACTGTTCCCTTAAGGTAGATAGCTTAAGTCACTATTAACTAATATTGGTAATGTTTGTGCTCATAAGCCTGTTTCCTAAAGCTATATAGCTTATGTAAATGAGAAAAAATATTTTGATCTTTTAGCCCTATTCGTTTCACTCAGTTAAATTAAATCTCTCTGTGAAATCCAACAATGCTATAATTAACGTTCTTCATCCTGAACCTTAGATAATATAGCTGTTAGCTTGTACTTGCACTGCAGAGTACAGATGATACAAGCAGTGTAGAATTACTACCCACACCCCACATTGCCAGAAGCCAGCACCTCTGACTCCAAGAGGTCCACCACTCTGACCAATATCACCCACCAGGAAGAATGGGGAAACACTCTTAGCTTCTTGATTCACCTCCATGCGTGGGTCCATCATCGTCCATGCCCCGATACCACACACGCCTTCTTATAGCATGTCCGTCTGACGGGAGAGCAGTGGGAAGAGCAGCGTATCGCAACACTCACTTGTTTTCCCAAACACTGCGAGGGTGGTTTTGTTTATCACTCGACTTTTATAAGTGTGACCTTATTGGGTTCGCCGACATTAATTAGTGGAACTTACTTTTTGTTGTTTGGTCCCCAAGAAAGTTTTTACAAGCACTTGCGTCCAACTTGGGTTGTGGTCCATCTTCTAATTGTCTCTGGTTTAAACCTCAACTGGAGTCTCTCTTTAATTGGGGCAGAGAAGAGAGTGAAAACATAAAACTGTGGCCGTGATATGGCTGTGAGGGAACTTAATCTTTTGAGAGTTCCTGGTTTTTAATAAGAGTCTGTCGTTAAGATGAGGTGAAGGAACTTAATTAAAATTGTGTATTTTTGCAGTTTTTACAACAAACCAATATTCTATCCCCCCAAAAAATCTTCAGCAGATGCGTTTAGTTTAATTTGATATATATTGTAATCCAAATATTACTTGAATATCTGTCATAGGCATGTTGTCACATAACATACAATTTTTAAATGAAGATAAAAAAATACTATTCAAATTTCACGATGCACGTGATAAATATTCAAGAAATTTTGAGATTAATATGCGTGGAAAATAAAATTAAACGTAACTACTGAAAGATTTTTTTTAAATTTTGGTCAAAAAGTGTTTATCATATAAAATTTAAAAATATGGTCCTTGACTCGTATTCACGTCCATCTTAACTCAAGGTCATTTTTAACGTATCATAGTCTTAATTATTGGGTTTTAGCAGAATGAGATAGAATAGTTTTAAGTAAAAAATCATAAGTTTGGGCAGATTAATACAAAAAAATAGACGATACAATAAGAGAAGATAGTATGTCTTATCGCCGTCCGACCTTTGGAGCACTCCTTTCAAAAAGTGACCCGTTTAAGACCAATACATACAGTATATGACGTTTGACGCAGTTTAAGTAAGTAAATGGGAGGTCGTTTGGACCAACCGAGATAGTACGTATGGACTAAGAGTAAAAATAATTATCCCTTTAATTCATGCAGACCTAAGCCGACATGATCTAATCTAAACTAACCTAGCGATCAGACGATTTCCTTTCATTTTTTTAGATCTAACCTATCATAACCTAACCTAGCCTTAACCGTCAGGGGATTTACTTTCGTTTTGTAGACCTAACCTAACCAAACCATTATACGATTTTCTTTTAGTTTCGCAAATCTAAAGTAATATAACCAAACCACGAGGCGGTTCTCTTCAATTTTCTCAAACTTAGTCTAAGGAGATTGAACAGACACTGGCTGTCTAAGGAGATTGAACAGACACTGGCTGTCTAAGGAGATTGAACAGACACTGGCTGTCTAAGGATATTGAACAGACACTGGCTATATAAGGAGAGTGAACAGACACTGGCTGTCTAAGGAGATTGAACAGACACTGGCTGTCTAAGGAGATTGAACAGACACTGGCTGTCTAAGGAAATTGAACAGACACTGGCTGTCTAAGGAGATTGAACAGACACTGGCTGTCTAAGGAGATTGAACAGACACTGGCTATATAAGGAGAATGAACAGACACTGGCTATATAAGGAGAATGAACAGACACTGGCTGTCTAAGGAGATTGAACAGACACTGGCTGTCTAAGGAGATTGAACAGACACTGGCTGTCTGTCTAAGGAGATTGAACAGACACTGGCTGTCTTCTAAGGAGATTGAACAGACACTGGCTATATAAGAGAGTGAACAGACACTGGCTGTCTAAGGAGATTGAACAGACACTGGCTGTCTAAGCGAGATTGAACAGGACACTGGCTGTCTAAGGAGATTGAACAGACCTGGCTAATATAAAGGAGAGTGAACAGACACTGGCTGTCCTAAGGAATTGAACAGACACTGGCTGTCTAAGGAGATTGAACAGACACTGGCTGTCTAAGGAGATTGAACAGACACTGGCTGTCTAAGGAGATTGAACAAGACACTGGCTGTCTAAGGAGATTGAACAGACACTGGCTGTCTAAGGAGATTGAACAGACACTGGCTATATAAGGAGAGTGAACAGACACTGGCTGTCTAAGGAGATTGAACAGACACTGGCTGTCTAAGGAGATTGAACAGACACTGGCTATATAAGAGTGAGTACACAAACACACAAGGAGGTGGGAATAACATGTGTTTTCACAACTGCACCAAACTTCTATACAACTGGTCCAAAGACCTGTATTTCAACTAGATAATCCATACTTCGCCAAACTCCTATGACCAACCTGGTCCAAAGACCCTTGTATTTCAACTAGGATAATACCAGACTTCGCCAAACTTCTATGATCAACCTGTCCAAAGGACCCTGTATTTCAACTGGATATCCCAGACTTCGCCAAACTTCCTGATGACCAACTGGTCCAAAGGACCCTTGTATTTCAACTAGGATAATCCAGACTTCACCAAACTTCCTATGACCAACCTGGTCCAAAGGACCCTTATATTTAAACTAGGATAATCCCAGACTTCGCCAAACCTCCTACGCACCCGTGCATAGTTAATATTTATACTTTACTTTACATCCATCAATGTTTCCAGCTTGTGGTCTGGGTCCTTTCTTTATTCAAGCCATACATTTTCCACTACCGGCTTGCTAGGCCTGTCGTAGCTTCACATGTCTTATATTATTATTATTATATTATTATTATTATTATTATTATTATTATTATTTATTATTATTATATATATTACCACGTCTTACTACCCGTTCGGGTTATGCGCACTTACGCTAATGTGTAATGGTAGGGTGATTATGAGATGAAATTGAGGACCTACAGTTTAACGTGTAATCCGAACCACGGTGGAGGCCTGGCATTCCTCACATTCACAATTTGTGATTAATACAAGTCTTAGGAATGCCAGGCCTCCATCGTGGTTCGGATTCCACGTTAAACTGTAGGTCCTCCATTTCATCTCACTATCACCCTACCATTGCACATTAGCGTAAGTGCTTACAACCCAAACGGGTAGTAAGACGCGGTGCTAATAATAATACAAGTCTTGTCAGAGGTGAAGGAAGGGTTTGGCAAGCAGATAAATATGTGCTGGGGCCAAGGATTGAGCCCCGGACCCTCAGCACAGAAGTCCGACACCTTACCCCTAGACCGCCAGGTAACTCGAATAAGAAATTCAAAGCTAGTGCAAAAGAATGTGTAGGCTTATATGTTATGTTCTAAAATCAAGTTATAACAGATTTTACTATCAGCTTGAAAATGTTTGGATAGGATCAACTTAATGCCTTCAAAGGATTATCTTTGGCAGATAAGAAATATCAGCATTATAATAAAAAGTTTTCTTACGACTTCAGGCGTGCAATTTATGTTTCCCTGGTCATTCACCGATAAGCAGGCGAGATTAGATGTAAAAAAAAATCCCGTTTAAAAGGAAGTTGCAACATAACATCAACAGACACCCACCCTGATTCGCAAGCTTTTGGTGTCAAGGGGGCCGCCTACCGAAGCGCTAAGACGCGTAGCAGATGACAAGAACTCCAGCGTTATTTAAGAAGTGGCTTGTTATCTCACGATATAGTCCTCAACCAAATGGAGGTGAAAGGTATCATGTCCCTTTAAGATTGAAAAATTAGATTTTAAATTATAGGAGGATTTTTTATAATCATAAAAAGGTGAAATGAATTCGCTTTAAGCTGTTTCACATGAAATGTCTCAGTTCTGAGATCAAAGTAAAAGGTAGCAATCATAGATTTAGTCTTGCGCAATCAAACAAAGTCATTTTTTTAACAGGGTCACAACGGAAAATTGTCAGATGGTTGAAGTTTTTTTAGCAACGCGTTTTACTTTCCGTTAAGGTTATACACATACGTATTAGTTACGCTAATGAGCTAGGAATGAGAAGGTTGAGTTCGGAGGAAGTTTACCTGCATTTACGTGGAGGAAGAGTGAAAAACCATTTAGAAAAAAACGCTCTCAGTAACACCTGACCGGGATTAGAACCACCATGATCTCCCCATCAAAGGTAGTCTAGTATATTGCGAGAGTGACGCCTTAGATCATGTGGCCACCAAAATGGGTGATTGAAGATTGTTTAAGGAGTTTTTATAGTTTCAGAAATGCCCTGTCAATAAGAAAGTCCCATGTGAGAGGATGTTTCCCTTCAAGTAGGCGGTTGCCTTAATGTCTGATAGAAACAGAGGATGTGCTTGGCTGCCTCGTCATCTCTAATTAAATAGGACCTGTCGGACCGGAGCCAAGTCTCGAAGCAAGGACCGCAAGATCTGGAACCTTGTAGACCAGTGCCGCCAACGCGGAAGTTCCAAGAAGAACTTGCGGGACTAAAATAATAATAATAATAATTCAATTTCCTTTATCATATTGCTGGCAAACAGTCGTGAGACCTATGACAGGCCAGTACTGAAAAGTACACAAGCACCATACAAGCACATTTAATAACAAGAAAAAATAAATTAATAATCGCTAAATAATGATACATACTGATGAACAATTACAAAAAATTGGATATAATTATTGATGATAAATGATAAAAATAATAAATAAATAAGGTGACCTGGTGGTCTAGGGGTAAGGTGTCAGAATTCTGTGCTGAGGGTCCGGGGTTCAATCCTCGGTCCCGGCACAGATTTATCTGATTGCTAAACCCTTCCTTCACCTCTGACAAGATGTGTATTAATCACATCTTGTGAATGTGAGGAATGCCAGGCCTCCACCGTGGTTCGGATTCCACGTTAAACTGTAGGTCCTCCACTTCATCTCACAATCACCCTACCATTGCACATTAGCGTAAGTGCGTATAACCCGAACGGGTAGTAAGACGCGGTGCTAATAATAATAATAATAATAATAATAAATAAATAACTAAGAATAGTAAAAGCATAAGTATTTAAAAAGAGATAAATAGTAATAATAATAATATTCTGAAAATTGAAAAACGACACCTGGACACGGGAATCGAACCCGGGACCTTCGGCTTAGTACGTCAATGCTCTAGCCACTGAGCTATCCAGGATTGTCCCGTGCCCTGGGTCATTCTTCACTCATATTTTAAGGCAGAGTCTATGATGGACTTAGCGGAAATCGTTGGCTACAAATATGTGATTATATTAATATCACGAGCCATCTGCGACTCGGTAGTTGGCATATTGCTGCCATTTGTACAATTATTATTATAATAATAATAATAATAATAATAATAGATAGATAGATAGATTAGATCGATAGGGGCGCCATAAGACCACAGACCACCGATTAGGCCTAATGAGGTATTTTTCGGAACCAAGGAGTTCATCCATGCTCATATTGGTACTCCATTGTACCCCCCAGCTATTCTCCTGAAGTTTTCTTTTTTCAACTATCAAAGACTTTAACACCAAGGTTGTATATCGTGTTGCGTTCAGTGTTTCACATTGATGGTGTAGCAATGAAGAAGGTGGTGTGTAACGATAACGTGCCGCATATGGTTAGAGGGAGGGTAGAAAAACACAGAGGAAAAAACTTCAGCCGGGACTAAAACCTTGATCTCCCATTACTGGCGAACTAGACTAGACAAGTTTGACGCCTTAGCCAGCGTGCCCACAGATGACCTTCATTAACATTTGAATTGCTATTAAAATAACTTTGATGTATTTTATTTATTATTAAGTTTATTAAAGTTTTACTAGTTAATTATTAAAGCCCCAATAAATATTATAAAATTTAAATATAGCAATAAAACATTCAGCAAAGTTTATGTTATGACAAAAGTTTGTTAGCCATAAAGTACAAATGGTTTCCTATCAAAAAAGATAGATGGTTAAAAATCAATTTTATTTCATTTTTAACAGCCTCTTACTTACTACCCATCCTTGCTATCCGTATTTAACTAAACTAATTGGGTATGGATGAGAAAGGTAGAATTTAGAGAAAATGTACTCACATTTTCATGAAGGTAGAGCGGTAAAATGTTTAGAAAAAAAAATCGTCTCAGAACAACCATCCAAGATTCGAACCCCAATCTCACAATCACCAGAAAACCAGATTACAATAGCTTGGCATTCGGCACGCGCTCTCATCGATATGGCTTAAAATAGTTCAAAACTCGCTTCTAGTCCCTTAAGCGAGATGTTAAAAAATACGGTAGGAAGAGTACTCGCTCAGGTGAGTGGATAATAGACGTCAGTACATGGAATCATGTTACTCATGATTTATAGACCCAGTAACAATACCACCCATGATTTATAGACCCAGTAACAATACCACCCATGATTTATAGACCCAGTAACAATAACACCCATGATTTATAGACCCAGTAACAATACCACCTATGATTTATAGACCCAGTAACAATACCACCTATGATTTATAGATCCAGTAACAATAACACCCATGATTTATAGACCCAGTAACAATACCACCCATGATTTATAGACCCAGTAACAATACCACCTATGATTTATAGACCCAGTAACAATAACACCCATGATTTATAGACCCAGTAACAATACCACCTATGATTTATAGACCCAGTAACAATACCACCTATGATTTATAGACCCAGTAACAATACCACCTATGATTTATAGACCCAGTAACAATACCACCCATGATTTATAGACCCAGTAACAATACCACCCATGATTTATAGACCCAATAACAATACCACCCATGATTTATAGACCCAGTAACAATACCACCCATGATTTATATACCCAGTAACAATACCACCCATGGTTTACAGACCCAGTAAAAATACCACCCATGATTTATAGACCCAGTAACAATACCACCCATGATTTATAGACCCAGTAACAATACCACCCATGATTTATAGACCCAGTAACAATACCACCCATGATTTATAGACCCAGTAACAATACCACCCATGATTTATAGACCCAGTAACAGTACCACCCATGATTTATATACCCAGTAACAATACCACCCATGGTTTACAGACCCAGTAAAAATACCACCCATGATTTATAGACCCAGTAACAATACCACCCATGATTTATAGACCCAGTAACAATACCACCCATGATTTATAAACCCAGTAACAATACCACCATGATTTATAGACCCAGTAACAATACCACCCATTATTTATAGACCCAGTAACAATACCACCCATGATTTATAGATCCAGTAACAATACCACCTATGATTATTTTCTCCTCTTTCTTAGAATTCTCGTAGAAATTATACTAATGTGAGAACAAAATATTTATAGCTTATTTCACGGGCACTAAATTCTTCCAGCTAGTTTGTAACTAAAAAAATTATCTTGAACACAGATTAGGATAGAGAATTGAGCTCTAAGAACCTCCTAGTTAGCAGATGTTAATCCCTGAACATGTATATTAAATAGCGTCATTAATTTTTTTGTAAAGCGGGAAAGCTTTTCTATATAAAATTGTAACGAGCTTATTTTTTGCCAGTCTAGACTGGCTCAATTCCACAAAGATTAATCTGATTACTAATGCACTATCGTAAACATTGATCTTAATATCCATTTAATAATTCGTTTTATTACTCCAAACTACATTCCTGAAAATAAAACAATTATTTTCTAGTTTGAAATGTTGCTCTTATGGATTGGATTAGTTTGTTAGCATTTTTTTGGTGCGGGTTTTATGGCTGTTAGCGACGTATATTGATTAATAAGTTATTAATTTACAATCAAGGGAAAAGGGATCAACCCTTTTTTAATTATTTTTTAGCACAACGTTTTACTACCCATCTGGGCTATGTGTTTATGTACTAATTACGCTAATTTATTAGAATGTCGAGGAAATATATCAGCATTCACGTAGAGGAAGATTGGAAAACACATTTAGAAAAAAAATATCCTCGGTGCTTCTTAACGGGATTTGAAACCTGTTATCCCTGTCATCGCCAGTCTAGGCTATTGCGAGAATGACGCCTTAGACCATTCAACCACTGAAACGACTGTTTATCATTAAGGAATAGGTATTCAATAATGATAAAGCATCGATTCAGTAAAAATCAAATTCAGGATGTTTAAACTCACGTTTTAAAATGTATTGTACTTAAATGTCAGTCAACCAGCTGGAACTCATAGGCTACCGGTGGAAGCGTGAACTATATTAAAACTTCGCTTGGACTAATTTTACAGTGACGAGGACCTTCGGGTTTGAATCCTAGTGAGGTGTGTTGAGGTTGTTTTTCCTAACTATTTTCCCACTTTACCAGCACGCAGATGCTAGTACATTTTCTCTAAGCTCGCTGTACTCATTCTTAGCCCCATAGTGTAATTGAATACGGATAGCCCGAACGGGGTAGTAAGACGTGGCGCAAATAAAAACATATCAGTACTGGCCTTGAAAGTTGTCTGGTAAGACGTCCCTTGGAGCAGCCAATCAGAATTGAACCCCAGTTTACCGAGATCTGAGTCAGGTACAAGTATCCATGTGGCAACCGTGTCAGTCAAGTTTATAAGTCGAAGAGACTCATTATGATGATTTGACCATATGTTTTTATAAAAGCAAATTGTAACACTAACTTGCTACTAATGCGTCTACAAAATATGATACCTTTAAAAGAAACGCATTTCAAATACATTTTGGGAAGTAACTATGTCTTGTAGCTATAACGTTTCATTTTAATTCAACTTTTTTTTAAATAAATTTAGACTTTTGAAGTAGTAAATATGAAAAGGCCAAGGTAAATGTGATACATTTATAAGACAGTCAAAACCTCTTTCATGTTTATCATCAGCCATTACTTGCGGCCTACGCTTTAGTACGCCTACTCATAGTTTGTACAACTTAAGTTATTACTACATAAAGTCAAGATGATTTGTAATTCTATTTGGATGAAGAAGTGTCTAATAAACACAAGAAGCACTAGACTTCCTCCCTCGATGAAATACACTAATTAGGAAAATCATTAAAGGTCAAGTATTATTATTATTTAGCACCGCGTCTTACTACCCGTTCGGGTTATACGCTTAAGTACTAATTACGCTAATGGATTAGGAATTGGGAAGGTTGAATAAAGGAAGTGAACCCGCATTTGCGTGGAGGAAGAGGTGGAAAACATTTAGGAAAAAACCACCCCAGTTCACCCGACGAGATTCGAACCTCGATCTCCCCGTCCTCGGCAGTCGGGCTCAACACGACTAGCGCGTTAGCCAACTACGCCACAGAGGCGGGTAAGGTCAAGTAAAACCATCAATTATATAGATAGGTTTGTAAGAAAAATTTATATTTATTTCGTTATATCTAGTTTTATTATGTCTAAAATAATTGCTTTTACAGGATGAAAACCCACAGCGGTGGCCATGTAATCTCAGGTGTTAAGACCACTATAGACTAGATTGTCGGTGGTGGAGAGAATGAGGTTCGAATCTAGACAAGTATAAATGGAGGCGGGAGGGTTTCCACATTTAATTAATCCCTTTGGTTTTCCCCAACCTCTCTCCATACGAGTGCGGGTGCACTTCATTCTAAAATATCCTCCTCATACCTTCCTTATAGATAAAGTTATAAAATTACCCGTGTATTTAAACGTGTGAATTAAATAAAAATAAAAATTGATTAGGCTCAAAAGCTTGATTACCAATCTTTAAAACCCACGCCTATGGACACGCGGAGAAGGGTGTCAGTATTGTTTTGTCTGGTTCTAAGGTGTAAAAGAGGTTGGGGTTTGAATCCTGACCGTGTGTACTACATGTAGGTGTTTCTTTTTACTGGATAGTTTACCATTCTTTCTTCATTCAAATGCGAGTACACTTCCTCTGAATTCTTCTTTCCTCAATATTATCCCTTTTGGTAAATATGCAGATAGCCTGAACGGGTAGACGTGGATCTCAAAATGGTATTTGAAGATAACACACATACAATACGACCGTTTCATATTAAGAAATATATCCAATAAAAAATACTTTAAATAGTCTAACAAATATTCTTCCACGTGATTAAATGGTTTATGGAGCCCTGGTTCAGTTTTGGATTGTTTGTACTAATATATTTAAAATGTGTATGCAATTTCCTGTTCTAATCAATCCAGTAAACATCTATGAGCTATAAGATAATCTATAATATTAGTAATTATGTCATAGGATAGGGTGGCCACCTTGGTAAACTAGAAATTGCCGCGTAGACGTTAAGCTCTAACGCAATATTTAATTCAACGTCGCGTTATTTAAAAATATGTTTCATGCCAAAATAGAGTTGAAGGATTCCAAAAAGGTTTTTTTTCCTTACCAACCCTGAGTTGTATTAACAGAAAAAATGTGTAAAATATAACACTAGCTCATTTATAACGATTTTTTAAGCATAATATTGCCGAGCTATGGAACTAGGCTTGATGAAAAAGGGCTCTCGATTTAGCTTTTTTCTAACAAACACAGTAATTTTTTAATATGCTTACAGTTGAAAATTTTAAGATACCTTAGAACTACCAGCAAACTTTCCTCTTTACACTGAGATAAGACCTTTCAGAGTTTTCTTTCCACATAAAAGGATTGTTGTAGGGGAAGGGTGTAAGGGAGTATAAGCATAGCCAGATACGATAGGTGTCTCCAGAAAAAGACACAGACCATGTATTTTAAGCCCTGTGCTCTAATAGCAATTGATACTTTCTCTCTGACCGATGGGGCCGCCTTGCTGTTTTATTGCTCCGCATGTTACAACCTGTATGGGATATCTGTATTTAATTGCATTCACGGGGCAGGAATAAGGAAGATAGAACTTAGATTAAATGTACCTGCGATTTCGTGGAGGGGTAATGGGAAATTATTTAGGTAAAACCACCCTCAATACAACGGACCGGATTCGAAACCAAGCCTTTTCATCCCTGGGTAATCAGACTAGATGAGTTTGACGTTTGGTCCACGTGTCCACTGATTCGAATCCTGGCTAACCTAGTTTGTAAGTCGTGTGCTGATATAATTTGTAGTTTTTTAAAAGAAATGCATGTTAAATATCACAATAAGTAAATAACACCGTCAAATTTGGCATGAAGGGCAGTGACGCTTCTAAAGATCTGTCGGATTGTGAAAACTTAAGGAATAAACTAAATCGTGCCTGGTTATGATTGTTTCGGCGCCGATTAAAGAGCAAACAATCACACCGCAAGAAACAGCGGAAGTGCTCGAGGCGTGTTTGAAGCCGGCCGAGTAACATCAACTCGAAGACGCGCCTGTATATTTCAAGGTCAAGCCAGTAAGTACTGAGCGCCGCGAGGAGCCAACAAACCAGAACATTACTTTCTCGAACCTCCCCCCTCAGTTTTTACCTATCTTTACCATTCTTTGTGTGTTTTACTTTGTCACTCTGCCCTTCTGGATGACCTTTCCGTTTCCGTCACGTGCTTGAATGTTGCGGCGCCGCGTCACGTGCATGGATTGAGGCTCTATAATTGCTGTCAGTTTCTATGGCACATGACGTCACTTGCATGATTTTGAGGCTCTTATACATTGCTGTCAGTTTCTATGGCACCATGACGTCACTTGCATGGATTTTGAGGTCTTTCATTGCTGTCAGTTTCTATGGAACATGACGTCACTTGCATGGATTTTGAGGTCTTATAATTGCTGTCAGTTTCTATGGCACCATGACGTCACTTGCATGGATTTTGAGGCTCTTATACATTGCTGTCAGTTTCTAGACATGACGTCACTTGCATGGATTTGAGGCTTATACATTGCTGTCAGTTTCTATGCACATGACGTCACTGATGATTTGGGCTTTAACATGCTGTCAGTTTCTATGGCTCTGACGTCACTTGCATGGATGTTGAGGCTCTCTTCAGTTTCATAGAATGACGTCATTGCGTGGATGTGAGCTCTCTCAGTTTCCATAGAAACCATGACGTCACTGGCGTGGATGTTGAGGCTCTCTTCCAGTTTCCATAGAAAATGACGTCACTTGCGTGGATGTTGAGGTTCCTGTATATTTATTTCAGTTTTTACAGCACCATGACGTCACTTGCGTGGAGGTTGAGGCTCCTCTTCCAGTTTCCATAGAACCATGACGTCACTTGTATGGATGTTGAGGTTCCTGTATATTTCATTCAGTTTCCATAGCACCATGAAGTCCCTTGCATGGATATTGTAGCGTCGCTTCACGTGCCAAATTTTAAGACGTAAATATTTCTAGGCATTTAAATTATAAAAATAAAAAATGGAACGTTTTGTTGATATCATTAAGAGTATTGCGCTAGTATTCGATTTACAAATCACTCTTTCTATCACAGACAATGTATAGAATAATATTTAAATTCATTGTAATTTTTGGCACTAATGTTGTATGTTTAGTAAAAGAATTTGTTCACCTATACTAAAATTTATCGTGGGTTAATATAAATCTACATTTATAAAATGTACGTTTATTACCTAAATAATTTAAACATTAAAACTCAAGCAAGCATTATTGTATAAAACATAGTTTGGTCTAGTTTAAAGAATTTTCATTAGCAGATAAACTTAATGACCTTAAAGAAACTTGTAACTTGTAAGAATTCGTTTCCCCCAAGGATGATGCATAGCTTAGGTATAAAAAACCTTAACTTTCGTAAAAATAAACATAGCTTTTTAGGAAAATTACAAACATGTTTTTTCTCGGTCAATATTGATAGCATTTTACTAAATTAATTATTCTATAGGTATTGATAATATATATCAAAAGTGATAACTACATGTAACATGATTTTACGTATAAATACGTAAAAGTAGATTTAGTAACTTTTTATAGGTCCATTCGTAATAAAAATTGAGTACAGGTAATAGAGTTAAATCAGGCGTTGAATCCTTGTGTGGTAACCTGAAGTCTTCATTAGAATACTGAAATTGATACCAGTGAAATTATTTATCATGTTTAAAAAAAGGCAACCAAAATTAATACTAATTATTTTAAAATAAAGAAAATATGTAATTCTAGGAGTTTCACCCGCTATTAATAATGCAGCATAAATAATTATTTTTTAAACGTTGTATCTATTTGTTATGCTACTAACTGTAAATAATTGAAACATACACAAAAAATATTGAGATGATAATCGTCGATTACAATCAAATGCTGATGGACTAATAACCACTCAACCACGATTCAGTGGTATTCGCTTTGGTACAACTTAAATTCCCAACAAAATGGGACTTAATAACTTTACATCCTTATGAGAAAACACCTTAAACTAATCATTATCATTATTTATCTCTCCGTGTTATAAGACCATGTAATCATAATATTACACTCTTTTTACAATTTTAAAATACTTATAACGTAGTTCATGATGACTATAAAGCCATAAAAATCGGGGGCAGGAAAGAAAAGAGACATCTGCGCTGGTGGGCACGTGGTCTAAATGTTAGTCTCATTTAGTTAAGTTCTGGTGATGGGGAAGTAGGGGCTCGAATCCCGGTCGGGTGTACTGAAGGGAATTTTTCCTAAACGCTTCCCTCGCTGATGCGGGTAAATTTCCTCTAGGATCCTGCCTTCCTCGTATCACTTTATTAACGTAAATGCGTATAACATTAATGGGTTCTGAGACGTGATGAAAAAAAAAAGAATAAAAGAAAGGAATAATTTTTTTCTAGAAGTCTTGTAGTCTCTCTGCCCTCTCCTTTCCATTATTCAAAGTATAAATAAACCTTTAGTTCCACATTCTTCACGCACACCCTCCAAATTTTTCTTTTTGCATGTTTAAAAGATGGCTCAAGCCGTTCAAATCCCTAATTTTATAAAAGTGTTTGTATTTGTGTGAAACGTTACTTTATGCCTAGGTATGGCAAGCGTGAAAGTATTTAGGAGGGAACACCCTCCCATAATTCACGTTCATAAATAAATGTACACTCCATGAAAGGTGGCGAGCAGTCCTACCTTGACGTATTACACTGTGATCCTATTTTATAAGATAGTTTCATAGTTTATTTTAATGATTACGTTTAACACCAGTGTTATTAATGACTTAATTTAGAAGGGCCCTTTACCATTGGGAAAACGCATTAGCTTTCAGTATCATCAAGTATGACTGATTGGTGACGGGGAGTCTGGTGTTCAAATCTCGGCAAGGCATGCTGAGGTTTTTTTTACACTTTATTTAGACGCATATGTGGCTACATTTCTTCTAAGTTCTACCTTAATCACCCTTATTCTCTTAGTATAGTTCAATGGTGATAGCCCAGACGTGTTGAAATGCATAAACAAAACAAACAAAATCATGTGTTTGTGATGACTGATGAGGAAGATAATTTAAGAAAGAAAAAACCACCCGCATTTCGAATCAGCTATTGCAAGTTTTACACCTTATGCTGTGTGACCACTGGTTATCTTAATATTAGATTTGGTCACCCTTGAGAGGAAGGCCGGAGCTCAGATCCTATCCGGGAACCGTACATTTTTTTTTTAGCTGGTGTTTTATTAGTCTTTCTCCATGCTAATGTGGGTGCATTTACTCTAATATACCTTCCTTCTCTCTAACCATTAGCTTCAGAATTTATTTTTAAAATAATTTTGATCATATTATTCTCGCTCATAGTCAAGAAAGTCAAATTTCAATCAAATCAAAATAGCCCTTTTTCATTTATATTTAATACTAATCTAATTAGTTTTGGATGTATATTTTACAGTACAATTTTCATAAGGAACCTTTTCTGACAGCTAAAAAAGTTACTAGATCTACTTTCACGCATTCATACGTCAAGGCATGTGATCTGCAGCTGTCACCTTTTATAGATACTATAAATACCTATACAAGAACATTAATTATGGGCGGTATGTAAGAGCGCATTCAATAGCGTCCAACCCACTTTGGTGGCGCATGGTTTAAGGCGATACCCTTGCAATAGAGTAGACTGCCTACGATAGGGAGATTCTTGGTTGGATTCCGGTCGGGTGTACTGAGGTAGTTTTTTTATAAAGGGTCTCTTTACGCAAACGCGTGTATATTTCCTATAAATTCAACCTTCTTCCAACCTAGGTAATTAACATAATTAGTACAAAGACGTATAGCCTGAATGGGTAGTAAGACGTAGTGATAGAAAATAGCGTTTATTTTCCCCCTTCTCTAGTCCGACTTAAATAGGAAGAAACTTTCTTTTGTTGACAGTTGTAAAAGCTACTAAAACCAAATTTCATATATCTATACGTCAAGTCATCCCTTTCACTTCAACTATCACTTTTGATAAAGAATATCAATACATTTGAAATAACACTAATAATATGGTAAAATGTTATAAGTGCTGACAATAAAAAATATATTAATAATTTTTAAAAGCTCATTCCTACCCTATAGATAAAGTAGCTAAATATAAGCCGCGCCTTAGTACCTGATCGGTTTATACGAATACATTAATTACGCTGATGAGATAGGGGTGAGGAAAGTAGAATTTAGAGGAAATTTACCCACATTTATGTGGAAGTAAAGTGGAAAACTATTTAGGGAAAAACACCCTTAGTACACCCAACCGGGATTCGAAGCCTGATCTCCCCGTCATCGGCAATCAACCGATGCTGGTATTTGTGTTAGTTAAAACGTATAGATTAAAAAAACTTGATATATTCTGTTGTCTCGTGAGGATGAACAATTCCCTTGAACACTTTTTAAGTTATTGATGGTGTGTTACACCGAAACTAGTCGATTGGATTTTACTGGCAGTGAAACTTTCTGACATCCCAAAGAAGAAATGAACTACACCTGAAAAATGTTTTTTAATTTATTACGATTAAAATTAATTTCAACTTTCCTTGACTAGTCTTGAACTTAAACCCTCACTCACCATAACATCTTGAAAATGAATACTTACGCAGAAAATATTTTTTTTAAATTGTTTTACTGTAGTATAAGGTTTAAAACTGTTCATACCCATTATATCTTGATTTCACACTGTACAAAGTTTGATTTGTTCCTTTGTAAAGGTATATTAGATGAATCTTTTATAATTTTATATCTAAAACAATGAATTAACTTATCTTCATTTATACTATTCAACATTAACTACACTCACGTCGGTGGCCGCATGGTCTAAGGTACTATTCTCACAATAGACTAGACAGCCTAAGACGGAGAGATAGGGGTTTGATCCCGGTCGGGTTCACTGAGGGTGGGTGGTTTTCCTAAATTGTTTTCCACTCTTTCTTTACGCAAATGTGAGTGCATTTCCTCTAAATTAGACCTTCCTATTCCCTAACACATTAGTGTAATCAGTACATAGTGATATAGTCCAAATGGGTAGTAAGACGTGGTGCTGTAAAAAATTGACTGCTTGATACGGAAGGTCCTTCTATAAAATACAAACATATTTTTTTCGCGGTAAACTTTGATTACACTTTATTATTAGTACTATCCTTAAGGTAATTTATATATTCTATCTAAAGTGACAACTGCAGATAAAATGACCTGATTTATGAATACGTGAAAGAAGATTTGTGAATAATTTCTATCAGATAAGGCTCTTTATATGAAAACTGAGTTGTGCATTGTAATGCCAAAAGATTTACTCATTTCTTATAGCAACTATTAAAACGATAGAATATATGAAGTTAAAATCATCATAAAATAAATTACGATGAAAGAAAATTTACATTTAATATTGCCACTAGTAAAGTAAATAAAGCAAATACAGTATACAATAATAAATAAATTCTAGCTTGTAATCTTTCAGGTTGGTATCCTCATCCTAAATTAATAATAAATTAGTATTCAAACTTGATTGAAAAAATTAATTCTAACATGATTTCAAAAGTAGAAAAAAAAACTCCTTGGAGTCAAAACGTAAGTTTAAAGTATTTCAAAAGTCATGCGGATCTAATTAAAAATACGGTATCAGGTATTGATAATCTCCTTTCATTTAAGCATATTTATCAATAGTGGTAATACTAATACTAATAATAATAATAATAATAATAATAATAATAACTTAAATGTTCGTTTCTTATCCTCTTCCTTAAGGTCGGTACACACAGAACGCTAAGCTATGCTACGCCACGCTATTTTTTTTTCCGATTGCTGGCCGGGCAATTTTTCCATCTCCCATCTTGAGCCATCTTACATTGCTCATGCGCATAAAGTAGCTTGGGCCCCGTGTTGAACAGAAGCAGTGCTGGTTTGGTGAAAATAACCAAAATGTTGAAGTTTTGTTTTCAGTTTGTTTCACGTGTATTTAAGTAATATTCTATTTAGGTTTTTATATTTATCAAATGTATTTATATTAAAATTGAAGCATTAATTGAACAAGTTAAACCGACACCTCCTAAATTTTCTTCATATTCCAAAACAGCTGATAACACCATCTTTTCTTCCTCAGTACTATCACCTGAACTCAAACATGACATTTTGGAGAACGCCAGCATAACTAAACTTCACAGGAGCAGACCAGAAAGAAACAACAATGAATTCGGAAGGGAAAAGCGGGACCATTGCTTAGTTTATCTTAGCTTATCTTAGCAATAAGTGTGAAACCAAACTGACAAAGTCTTAGCACAACACAGCACAGCACAGCATAGCTTAGCATTCTGTGTGTACCGGCCTTCATGTGCTTCAGACCAGCGCCGCGTGGGAGATCACGTAGGCAACATTTCTTACAATAAAATGTTAGAGGTTGCGTTGAAACGAGTTAAGGCGTACTTTCTCGCAAATATTAATTTACACTCACCATCTCCACCAATAAGTCACCAATAATTTCGCACCTCAATTATATAATTGTATACAATTATTTATAATTTTCGTTTTACTTCTATTACTTTCCCCCTCAATTTAATACATGACTTTCAGAATTTATTTCTCTTCGTTTATTATCTTGTAAAGTTATATTCCTTGTGTACATATACGTTGGTAAACTCCGGTATTTCCCTTTAGTGACAGACACAAATGAACATTGAAAAAGTTAGGAAAACCCAATGGTAAATAAACCTTTAACTGTCGGGTGAATTAAAAAACTAGTAGAGTTTTATGGTTAGAATAGATACCAGCTAACAAGGTGAACGTTTAGGATGATTTTTATCTGTTCTATATATAACTTTACTTGTTACATTTTGGGTTTAAGACTCATTACTCACCTGGGAAAAATTGCAGTGGCAAAATCTATTATTTGATTATAATGGTAGCAATATTAGAAAAAGGTGAAATATGTTAAGGAATTTAATCTAAGGCCCACACTGGTGACCAGATAAGGCGGCAGTCTAACAATGGACTATTTTTGATGACAGTGTGAAAAATGGCTAGCTTTCAACCTTTGATTTAAATAACTGAAACTATTAAGATTTTTTTTTTCAAGAAAATTACAAACAAAATTTATATCGAATTGCTTTGAATGTATCTTTACGTTTGTGAGAAAATAAAACTTACACCAAAAATCTTAAGTTCCCAACATTAAAATAATTTTAGTTTCCTTTTTCAAGTATTTAATAGAACTCCTTTGACTATTTTTTCCTCTTGAAAAGATAACATTTTGAATAAAATTGCTCGTACAAAAAGACAAATTGCAGTCATGCTGTAATGGATGTGAGCGTAGGAGCGACAATGGTTAAATTGCTCTCGTACTTTGAAGGTCGCTCCAGCGGTGACCTTCTCCGCAAACAATACGTGCACAGAGCAAAACTTGTGCCTAATTACAGGCGCATGCGCATCCACTCCTTCGCAGGAAGTTACATCACCGTACCGGACAGGACCTTCTATAGGGCATCCACAGTAAGAGAGATGGTATCTGACAGCTAAGAAAAGTTACCAGATCTACTCTAGTGTATCCATTCGCCAAACCGTATGACCTACAAGACCATGTTTTGTTACACAGGCACTAAGATATTTACATAAACAATTTGTTTTAAATTACTAACCGTTTTTACATTCTTGAAACATGAACTTATGAAAATAGCTGTTTGGATGTTTCTTTCTTTGTGGAAGCGGCGTCTGTGGTTCAACTAAAAATATATATATTTTTTCAAACGAGAACTTCTAAAATACGACGTGATCTTCTGAAATCAAGATGGTGAACAGCCGAAACAAGAGCAGTTGATGACGTCACACAAACCATCAAGGAGGTTGTGTTCTTACGCTGTTTGCATGATAAAAACCCTTTTATTTTGAATCTAATATTTTGTACGGCTTTCTATTAAAGTTATAAACACATTTATTTATTTTGATAAGTTAACATAATACATTGTAATTAATTATTTCATGTACTATAATATCTCTTGTTGCCACAACCGCAAAACAAAAAACAAAGTGTTTTATTTAATTTAACATTTTTTTATTTCAATAAGTTAAGAAAACGCCAATTAAACATTTATCTTTAGGGAAGTATTATTAGACTCGTTTAATAATACTTTTCATGATAAGTGAGCAAATTATTATTATTTCCTAACAGGTAATCATGAGTGTCTTTCAGTCAAAGTTTACAGTAAACAACCTCCTGCTAGCTGTCAGATCCATGGATGCCCTAAAGCTCGTTAACAGGGCGCCAACAATGATGTGCAACTACAGCCGATACAGAATGCTGTGGAAACAAGACCTGGGTCCAGGGCTGGATTTAAAGCTGTGGAGGCCTGGGGCTCTAAGAATTGGAGGCCCCAACATTAAACAAATATCTTTCATTTTGATATTTCTTCCGCCCCCCTCCCCCCTCACAACATTAACTGCCAACAGCTCAATGTTAAAGATATGAATTAAAAAGTAAATATTGCCATCGCAAATTGTATTTACAGTTCCATATCTAGCCACTAAACCAGCTGCGATCTGGAGTGATGTTTATGTTTGGAAAACCAGTGTCTAAAATATTTGTTTGCCTCACGTGTCATGAGCAGGGCCCGATTTTTGATGACTTTTTTCTTCTTCACATACAATGCTTATGAGTAAATAAACTCTGTTCACAAGCCCATTCCTGTAAAAAAAAAATGTATATTTTATAGGTCTTTTTGTGTCATTTTTAGGAATTTTAAGGGACTTTTGAGTCATTTTAAGGCATTTATTGTAAATAAGTATAATTTTAAATACTATCGATGTTTTATAAATGCATAAATGCTCAAACCTAATTTTTTCCCCACAAACAGTTCCGAAATGAGGAGATAATGTAGTCAATGAACTTTGTGTCCTCTTTGCTTGTTTGGTTGTGAAATACACATTCCTGGTGAGGCACTGCAACAAAGTGGAGAGGGTTGCGTTGAAAGGGGGTAGCTATTAATTCTGAAGCTGATATTTGTATTATATTCAATTTAGCATAATGCAAAAGTTGAGTTGTTAAAGGCTTTTCATTACATTTTGCATTAGTAAAGTTTGTGTTTGATTTAGTCGTATACATTTATTACGAGCTTATTTTTTAGATCATTTTTTGAAAATTTGAAGTCATTTTTTAGAATTTTTGGGTCATTTTTTGGAAAATTTTAGATCATCAAAATCCATGCTGTGGCCATTAGTAAGTAAATAACATTTTGTTAAAAACAAATAAAAATTGATATATAGTAATCTATAATATTACTAATTTTTAAAAATATTTTACTATTGCTTCAAACTATAGAGCCAAAATAAATACCTTTTTAATGAAACAGTTTAAGGAAGCCTTGGGCGCTAGCCCCAATCGCCCTCCCTTAATTACGGGCTTGCCTGTATGCTTAATATCTGCTGTGGTTTCTTATGTTCTTCGCGTCTTACTACCCGTCCGGTACATCCACATATTTACACACCAACAGGAATGAATAAATATAGAATTGGAGGAGAGGTACCTGCATTTAAAAAACGAAAGAGTAGAAAAACATTTATGAAAAAAGGGTACACCCACCTGGGATTCGAGCCCCTGACCTACCCCACTCCTGGCTAATCAAGACCAGATTATGTTTACGCCCTAGACCACGTGCTTACCAATGTGGCTCCCAGGCGCTATGTCCCTTAATTTTGATGCACCTTTAAGCCAATAGTTAATAATAATAATAATAATATTGCCTGGGCCGGTTTTAAAACCAAAGCGGCTAAACATTGTCTAAAGCAGGGATATCCGTACTTGTTGCACTCACTTGAATATTACGTGTAGTTTTTTTAGAACCATATCTTACTATCCGTTCGGGCTATCCACCTATTTACTAATAACTATCATGGACTAAGGATGAAGAAGATTGAATTTAGAAGAAGTGTACATGCATTTGCATGGAGTAAGAGGGGGAAACTATTTAGGAAAAACCACCCTCAGTACACCCGACCGTGATTTAACCGCGATCTCCCCGCCATTGGCAGTCTATTCTTTTGCGAGAGTGACTTCTTAGACCATGCGACCAGCGAAGTGGGTTTGTAGTTTTTAAACTTCACTAAAATAATTCATTTCAAAAACGCTTTTATGATAAAATGAAAACAATAAGTAAGCAATTAAGGGAAAAATGACAGCCTGGACATGGGAATCGAAACCAGGACCTTTGGCTTTGCGTGCTACCTTGGTAAGTCTCGTTAACAGTTGCAGACTGAGCTCAGTTGTTGGATTATTCATTAGGAAAAAAAATGACATTGAAATTAATGAAATCACTTTCATCATACTAAAAAACAAACATTGTTCTAATCATCTTGATTAATTCTTTCTAGTGAAGAATGCAGAAAACTAAATTTCTGTGGGATGTCTGGTTAGAACGTAGTCGTGTATATTATTTCCCGACCAAACCGATGTGAGAAATATTCCTAGTAAACGTCTGAACCTATCACATAATATTATAACTTTAAACATCCTACAATTGACCTTGACCATGAGCTTAGAGAAATGAGACGTAATTCACAACAGTCGCTGACAAACTACACCTACACGAGCATCGCCAACCTAAGGAAAATAAATGTAGGGTACACAGGCCGAGTAAAGTTCAAAATACGAGTATATTACAAACTATTCGGACACACCCAACCACATCATGCGTTTTTAAACTTTCTTCACTTTTATTTTGTTTCACAGCGTTCGGATTTTACGTATATTCTAACTAGAAGCTTGGCCAGGTAAACTAAGGGTGGATTCTCACGTGTAATTTTTCCATACTATTTCCACAATGATGCTTGACTCAATTCCTCTGAGCTACTAATTTCATCACTAACCTTTAGAATTGCTCCCTTTTTGTAAAAAAAAAAAAGTTTAACGCCGTGATTATTATATTCCTAATCTAAAAGGTAGGGACGGTGAGGTCAGTTTGCAGGAGATGCATCCACATTATCGTGGAGAAAGGATGGCAAAACCACAGTGATCAATCACAATTGGAAAACCAGCCTCAGGGCATCCATCTGAGATTCGAACCACCGGCTATCCAGTATAGCGTGTAGTCTTGTACCACATGGCCATCGATAAGGGTTGTTAATACTCTTTTTTATACCTCATCTTTTCTATCAACCCAGGCTCTCCACCAAGGCCGTAGCCAGCCAATAATTTCACGGGGGGTTTGGTGGGCACATCCTCCAATTGCGGAGGCTAGAAAAAATTCTAAGTGATAAACAGTTCTAGAATCTATCTGAAGTGTTTATTATGGCAACATACCTTAACTACCCCTAACTACCGGAGGCTAGAAAATTCTAAATATTTAATCACCTCTAGAAGTTTCTGAAGTGCTATTTATGGTAACACAGTCGCTTAATTTGTATTTGTACCTAAATTTTGATATCGTTTGAACGATAAATAAAGCCATATATACTTTGTTTATAAAATTTCAGGGGGGTTTGAACCCCCAAAACCCCCCTTGACTACGGCCTTGCTCTCCACATTTTACACTGATGAGACAGGACGAGGAAGTAATAATTTAGAGGAAGTGTGCCAGTACGTATTTTGAATGAGAGTAGGAAACCATTTAACAAAAATTAATTATGTAAACTCGTCCGGAATTCTAAACCCGACATCCTCGTCGCCAGCAAGCGATACCAGACAAGGGTGACGCCTTAGTCCACGTGTCCACCAATGTAGGTTAAGTCGTTGTGTTGAGCGTGCAAATTAAAAATAACACGTCCACAACGGTGGACTAAATGTCAAGCTCATCCTGTGATGGGGAGGTCGGTTGGGTGTACCGAAGAATTTTTTTTTACCCCTAAATGCTTTCCTATTCTCCCTCCACGCAAATGTGTATTATATTTCTCGATATTTAACTCCTTATACCTACTCTATAAGCGTAATTAATATATATGCATCCAGCACAACCGGGCAGGGAGACGCGGTAGAAAACAACACACACACAACAGACCCCCAGGGCTAGTACATCTAAAGACGTTCTTTCAAATGAAGCTGAGTGAAATCCCAGGATCAGACACCTCCTTCTGGAGAGAACCAGGAAAACTAAAGTCGCAGAGTCCGTTCCACCTGCCGACGGGAAGTCATTGCGGCGTACAAGTCAAGTAAGGTGTGACGGAACAAGACCAGTTACGCAAGTATCGGCGTCACGTGGCTCTGAGGGCGGACATTGCTCAACAATGTTGACATCCTGCCAATACACACGTGACATATCAGAACGTCCTGCAGCTCTCGCCTAGGGGTGGGGCCAAGGTTACTATACAACACTTCAGGAGGGTTACTGGTGTTGTGTCACCATAGAGGTCACCCCTGGTGTTGTATGGAAGTCATCACTAATTCAGGCCGGATTTTTTTAACACGTATTTTAGGGCCTTTAACGATTTTCAAGCCCACATCTGTGGGCATGTGGACTAAATGTCAAAATCATAAGGTCTGATTTGCTTATTACGTGGAGGTTGGGCTTCAAATTCAGACTGTGTATATTTAGGGTAATTTTCCTAAATGATTTACCGCTCTCCCTCCATGTAAATAGAGGTATATTTTCTCTAAATTCTACCCTTCTCATTCCTAATTAGCGTGAATAGTATGCTTACAACCCGAATGAATTGTGTAAGCATTTTTTTAAATGATTTACTGACCTGAATCTGATAGCTCACCCTACAAAACAAAGTGTTGTATACATTCCTATCTGAACCTTTGTTCTAGGAAATGTTTTTTGTTGTTCACATACCCCTAGATATAATTTATCTCCTACTTTGTACCCCTAAAACTGTTGGTGCATAATGCAAGGTGTACATATTATAAAACCTAGCTTACATTTAAAATAAAACTGCACTCCCAGATCACATGTCCTTCCGTCCGGGTATCTTGTGACTTGCACTAAATCTGACCATGATTAGTCCAATATTATATCTAGCACTGCGTCTTACTACTACTATTCAGGCTGCGAGCATATGTACTAATTACGCTAGTCAGTTAAGAATGAAATCAAGTTGAATTTCGAGGAAATGTGCCCTGCATTGGCGTGGAGGTAGAGGGGAAAAACATTTTGGAAAATACACCCTCAGTATACACGACCGAGATTCAAACATTCGATCTCCCTATCATAGGAAGTATAGTCTACACACGAAGTACACCTTAGAGCATGTGGCTATTATATTAAATGTTACGTACCCTCCAAGATGTATTTGCTAACCCCAGGTTGAAAACCACCGGTCTAGGTCTCTCAACAGACCGGTCTGCCTGTAAAGAACACGTGGATAAAGGCGTCAGTATCATCTTGTCTGGTTTCCTGTGACAGGGTAGTAGGGGCTTGAATCCTGGCCGGATGTACTGAGGTGTTTTTTATCTAAATAATTTCCTTCTACCCTTCTACGTATATTCCTCTTCATTCTACCTTCCTCCTATCTACCCCTTTTAGTGTGAATATGGGTGTAGACAGGTAATAAGCTGCGGAGGACAGTAAAGAAGCCAAGTAATAACCGTGCAAGAATTATATATGCATATTTGGCTCTAAACAAGAAAGTGAGTGTATTTTTAAACACCTTGTGCTATGAACTTTCTAATTATGATCTAGCTATAAACCTTGCATCATAACCCTGAAAATAAAAAGAAGTAATTACCACTGCATCCTCCCATGCTCACCGTAACTAAAGTCTATGCCCGTTGTTTTATTTTTGCCGGTGAGCATGTTCTCCTGGTACTCTCCTCACCGAGTTTCGACACGATTCAAAAGGAGGAATGTGTTAAGAGGTAGCCATTTTGTTTCGAGACATCCTAACAATGAGTATTCTATGTTGAAATATCTTTTTTATTTTTTATTTTCTCTCCGCCTACGTAGTTGTCTTCAAAATGAATCAGTGTGAAGCAATTCGTGAATATTTAAAGCACCACGTACCTTTTAGTTCTCTGCGGGTGTGGTGATGATATGGAAATGAGTTTTTAGAACGTGCGTGGTATGAAGAACATCTAAATCACTCTTTCAAGTTAATTTTTTTTGGGGGGCAGGGCAAGGGGGAGGAGTGCTCTTTGGCTTAGCGTGAATTTATTTTAATTTTAATTTTTACGTTCATACCCAAGGATTATTAACGGCTTAATATGAGGGGTGGGGGTGAAGCAAGTGGTTTATGAGAATATGCAACCGTGCCAACGTGGAGAGAGGGTGGGAAACCCTCAGTGAGAATCACATACGAAAAACCCCTACAGTATTTCCGGGTGAGATTCGAACCTTGACCTCCCCATAACAAGAAACCCAGTATTGAGCTTGACGCTTCAAACCCTGTATTCATTAGTGTGTTTTATTATATATTTAGCACGCGTATTACTACCCATTCGGCTTATACGCGCAAGTACTAACTACGCTAATGGATTAGGAATTGGGAAGGATGAATTTAGAGGATGTGAACCTGCATTTACATGGAGGGAGAGTGTAAAACCATATAGAAAAAATCACCCCCAGTTCACCCGACCGAGATTCGAACCTCGATCTCCCCGTCCTCGGCAGTCGAGCTCAACACGACTGCGCGTTAGCCAAATACGCCACCGAGGCGGGTAGTGTGTTTTTAAAAACTATAACTGTGTGGTACCTGATTGCGAATATATTTCTATATAATATTCCCATCTTTGACTGTATATAGGATCAATATATTTACTTTATATTTCTCTGTTTGTACGAAAGTATATATAATTCTTGTCGACCCAACATTGACTTATTTTATGGGTCTAAATTGACAAATGAGGATTTAATGAAAGTGTTTACATGTAAATGTGCAACCACTATTAAAATTCCACCATTTTTATCGGAAAGTTGAAAAGGTCAGCCCCTCCACCTCTCCCACTCCCCCCAGATACATCTCCGAAACCCATTGGGGCTATGGAGCCCATTCTCGGGTGTGGGGTACTCCTCGAGACATTACTCTAAAACATTACCCCCCAACCCTCCTCCATCACCAGACGCATCTCTGAAACCGTCACTTTATGTTTTAATCATTTTAGAAAAATATTTTCTTTACTTTAGTTTGTATAATTTTATTTGTATTGTTGCTTTTTACCATTCCCTTTTTCTTCTTCTTTTTACTCTTATTTATCATTAAATATTTACCATGGTATTTACCTAATTTGCTAATAAATTCAATATATACTAAGTGCTGGGTGAAGGGTAGTTTAAAAGTTTTCATCGTGGTTGAAGGGAAAAAGTATACTTTTTGTTCAAAATTATCACCGAAAGCTCAAAATCTATGGTAAGTTGATGGCTTTTGACCAGTTAACATATAACTAGAAAGTCGAGTGTGTCTGCTTTTCTATAGAACTTTCCCCAATAAAATAGTCTGCAACCATTACGACAAAGATCCACTAATATATATTATATAATCGTGTAGTACTATATATTTAATTTATATTATTTATTAAGTAAATAAGCCCGATGTGAAGTATATGTATTGACTATGCGTTTTATAGTTGACAATAGTTTTGAACCCACAGGAAGATCTTTCGTATTTAACATTTTGAATGAAACTGTTAACGAACCTGACCTCGACTGCTAGTTTTTGCTAAGTACCGTGAATACTGAGTCAGGTTAATCACCACCCATCACCACGGATAATGACCACTACACTCTGACAGGCCCTTGAAGGTGTTTTTATAGACGCTCCAAAGTTAGAGTGAGTCATTCACAGACGGTTCGTGCAGATGGGAGAAGAATTTACATATGCCGAGCTAATGGAACCCTACCAATATCTCCTAAAATAACAAGCTAAGCAGATGCACGGATACCGATCAACGTTCTAGAAAGCACCTTTGATTCTTAGCTGTTAATTAATAACCTTATACAATCTTTCCTTTCTATCGACATCTCGGAGGGAAAGTATTGTGATCGTCAAAAAAAATCGAAATCGAGATTTTAATAAATGTTAATGTTTTATATCTCCATAGAACCAAAAAAGTTTGTTTTCAAAATTTTGCCTTCTGTCTGTACCTCGGGAGAGAACCAAAACTATTTTACCAATTAGGCTAAAATTGGCATCTGGGGTTTTCATAAGGTCCACTCAAGTCGATCTTGGAATGAGATATCTACCCAAATTTAAGGGTAGTTTACTAAAAGGCAAAAAGAGAAAAAATCGATTTGATCTAAATTCGCTCAAGCAATTTTGATTAAACTTATAGTCTAGACACAGTTTATCATTATAAACAAGATGGTGGTTTTCATTTTCCATATTACTTTGAGGGTACTTAACATAAGGTGAATCTTCCAATTTTGATCATCTCTCCACAACTATTTAAGATACGAATTAACTTATCATTGTAAAGTTGTAACCCACCTCGGTGGTGTCAGTTGGCCAACGCGCTAGTTTCGTGTTGAGCTAAACTACCTAGGACGGAGAGATCGAGGTTCTAATCTCGGTCGGGTGAACTAGGGGTAGTTTTTCCTAAATGGTTTTCCAATCTATATCAACGCAAATGCGGGTTAACTTCATCTAGATTCAACCTTCCCAATTCCTAATACTTAGCGTAATTAGTACATAGGCGTATAACCCGAACGGGTAGTAAGATGTGGTGCTAAATAATAATATTAATGTAAAGTTGTAGTACTATTAAAGATAAAAAATCTTTTATTGAAAATATATTTTTATAAAACCAATAATTTCTGAACTATAAGTATATATATAAGTATATATATATATATGTATACACTTTTAATTTAGGTCTTTGAAAATGAATTTGTTATGCTCTTTGGTGGACAAAGATGTTTTATCTTTTCTCAATTTTTCTGCAACAATGCTCCTAGTTCTTATTGCCATATAGTAACACTGTATATATTATGATTTCATTTATGATTTTAGGTGTAGTATTTCTACAACAATGTATATTTTTTGTCTACTATTTCGTTTCACAAATCTTACGAGTTTTTAGTAAATGTCTATTTAAAAGTTAAAAGAGGGAGAAAGTCTGTGCTGTGCACCGTACTATTTATTAAGTAACTAATACAACGAATGCGTTTTATGTTTTAGTGCTCAACTTTCCATTGTTAACTTAAAAATTCCAACAGTGTTCGAATGTAAAGAGAGAGTGTTCGAATGTAAAGAGAGAGTGTTCGAATGTAAAGAGAGCGTGTTCGAATGTAAAGAGAGCGTGTTCGAATGTAAAGAGAGCGTGTTCGAATGTAAAGAGAGCGTGTTCGAATGTAAAGAGAGCGTGTTCGAATGTAAAGAGAGAGTGTTCGAATGTAAAGAGAGGTGTTCGAATGTAAAGAGGGGTGTTCGAATGTAAAGAGAGAGTGTTCGAATGTAAAGAGAGAGTGTTCGAATGTAAAGAGAGTGTGTTCGAATGTAAAGAGAGAGTGTTCGAATGTAAAGAGAGTGTGTTCGAATGTAAAGAGAGTGTGTTCGAATGTAAAGAGAGTGTGTTCGAATGTAAAGAGAGTGTGTTCGAATGTAAATAGAGTGTGTTCGAATGTAAAGAGAGAGTGTTCGAATGTAAAGAGAGTGTGTTCGAATGTAAAGAGAGTGTGTTCGAATGTATTAAGAATGTGTTCTCCTAAATGATAATTAAGGTAAATTTACAATAACTTAAATTCTACCTTCATCATCGCAATAGTGTAAATATGCGGATATCCTAGACGGTCAGCATGGCGTGGTGTACAAACACAAGTAGGTTCTAGGTCTAGGTATTTAGAGTCCAGATTTAATAGGAAGGGCCTTATTTGACATATTTACTATATCTATTTTCACATATTCATACGTCAGGTCATGTGTTGAAATATATTTTTAACACTACTTCTTAATACCAGTTCAGGTTGTACGCATATGTACTAATTACACTGATAAGCTATGGATAAGGAAGGTTGAATTTATAGAAAGTGTACCCACGTTTTCGTAGAGGGAGAATAGAAAACCACTTTGGAAAAACCACCCTCAGTACACCCAACCGGAATTCGAACTCCACTCTCCCTGTCATCAGAAGTCTAGTCCAACACAAGACTGATGCCTTAGACCATGCGGCCACCGAACCAGGTGATGTCATTGTTGATAGATATTACCAATACCTAAAAACCAACGCTATAAATAATAGTAAATGTTTTTAATTTTGGCTGCAAAAATTATGTTTGTACTTTCTAAACGGTCCTTCTTATAAAAATTGGACTATAATAACTGTCCTAGGTTAAGTCAATTTTTAAGTCGTATTCTATAATGTGTGTATATAGCGAGTACACGTTAAATACTACAAACTATTTGAAGGTCATGTATCTTTGTGCGTCGTCCCACACTCTGATAGGTTAACAATTATATTGTAATGGCGGGGGTAGGACGCAAACACAGCGCAGTAGTCAACCAGATGGACGCATGTAGGTTGGGGACATGACAGCTAATGTCAATGTCGCCCCCAAGACAGGCGTCCTTGCTTGTCCCGCCCGATACAGGCTTCTATCGCGCATGAGCAGGCGCGATAGAAGCCTTGACTCGCTTGGCGAGGTCGTGATCGATTCCCCGATAAGGGGCGTGGCCTTCTATTCACATCTGGGGGTTATTTTAATTAATATTCTGTACACGTCCGTGTGTGGAGTCTTGCTCTCACCATTTCGGGCTGTCAACATGATTTGTTTTACATTTACCAATCATATATTTTCTAAATATCTCCTTAGAAGTCTTTCAACAGATAAATGTAAACAATTTTAGAGGTGCCACCTACTAGAATGTAAATATCCTTACACTGCGTTATCTCTTATGCGAATGGCAGTACTGAAGTTTCAAAACAACTAAAACAATCCTCAACTGTCTTTAAAAACTCTGTGGTGACCTTTAAAAAAAATTATATGAGGACTAGATCTAAGTTTCTAGCCTTGGGCGTAGAACGGTAAGGGTCGCGGAGCTTCGTCCCCCTATTGCAAATTGATGGAGGGTCACCATGTACTTATAAAAAAACTTAAATAGGGTATGGTGTTTTTTAATTTTACTATCAATTCTACATGCCACTAGCTAATTATCAATTATTATTTTAATGAGTTTGGTAATATTCATTATATTTGTAGTAAGAAGAATTATTATAATTATATTTACATAATTATAATATATATAATTATTTTAATATTGACCTAAGAGATGCATTTTTTATAATCTTCTATTGTAAACAACTCAAATAATCAACAGATTGTTTTTAGTACATCTAAATGGTAACAAAGAACAAAGAGCGTTTCTTGGAATAAAATGAGCTAGTAGTGTTGAGGAAAGGAGTAAAACACCATGTCTTACTAAACGTTCGGGTTATACGTTTACTAATTACGGTAATGGTTTTAGGAATTAATGAGGTTATATATAGATGTAGTTTACCCGCATTAGCATGGACACTACCATTTTGTCGCGCAAAATAAATTAAAATAACAAATTACCTATTAAATATTGCGATGCGTCTCAACGCTCCATTAGTCAGCCACCTTAAAGTGGAACGCAATTTATAGTTTTCCAGAAGTGCGATACGCAACATAAAATAATGAGCTTACAGCGTGGCCATTGAATAACTCAATTTATACATGATTGGAGAAACGTAATCGTGAAGTTGGATTAACCTTTTTACAAATTTTATTAAAATATAATTACATTAAGAAACTAGCCGTAATTGTATTTCAGAGTAAATGTATATAGAGGAAAATTAATTATTCAGGTTTAACAACAGGTTTAAGCTGTAACTTAGCCAAAATGCGTAAAATCTGTTTATAAATATTTCTGTGTTATTTATTTATTTAAATTATGTAGCTACCATTCATAAAACATTATGAATAAAAATAGTAATAATATATTGTTTGTAGAAATTTTTGAAATGAACAAAATGATCACGTTTCCTTTTGTTTATGTTTAAAATAAATAATCATGCTAGAAAGATCAGAATAATATATCGTTACCTTTAAAAATTATGTAAATATGGCAAATTTGACTAGTTTATAAAAAATAATCAAAATTTCATGTAATGTTATTATGTTTATGTGAGTATTGTAATGAAGAGGTGATCAACATTTTATTTTATAAAAACATCATTTAATTTTATTATACATTGATAAATGAAATTAGGTCTAGCATCTATACAATGTTATTTTAACAGTAAAGGGGAAAAAATGACAATCCAAAATTAACAAATCACTCAAATAAAGACAATGGTTTAGTTTGTTATGTGGTTGAAGTATTCGAATGGTAGAGTTTGACTTTCCGCGTTCTTGGCCAAGCGTTGAAGTATTTGATGTTAGATTTTACATAAGAAAACCAAATATAATTAAATATCAATTATTCCCACGTTCTTTACCAAGCGTTGAAGTCTCTGCTATTTTAAATTTGATAGAAGGCCACGTAACCAGTAGTATGGGTAGTTTAAAAAGTAAAATTTATACTATTATTAAATTGGGTGAAATATAATATTATGAACTATGGTTTATGATTTTGCCATATTTAATCTAGTGTCACACACATCGGTGGGCCAGTGTACTAAACGTCACGTCTAGTTTGGGTGTCAGTTATGGGGAAGTCGGGATTCTAATCACTGCTAGGTGTGCTGAGAGTGGGTTTGTCCTAAACGATTTCCCACCTTCTCTCCAAACTGATAACCATCTTTTTGTGATTAGTGCAGCTAAAACGTGTACAAAGCTAGAGCAAACTTTAAAAAGAATGCTATCATAAGGTTCTAAATCCACTCTATCGGACATTCTGAACTTGAACTTGTTCAACAAAATCTCCGCCCTAACCAATAGAAATGTTAGACTATCCGAAAGTTGAAAGCACTCTGAAAAGGCATGTTCCTTGTGATAGTGTTTGGAAACACGTGTTATAAGTAGATATGTGACTTTTGAATCTTCGATTTCTTTAAATATTCTGATTATATTGTATTCAAGAGATTCGAGATTCAAAACAAATCGAAAACAAAAAAATATCGAAACAAAATACGAGAGTCTCGACTTGAAATCATAATTTTATGCGAATCGTAAAATGAATTAGAAGATTATAGAATTTTATATATTAGATTTTGTAAAACATTTTATTAAAATTTAAAAAAATGAACAAAATCGTGTGAATTGCTCGAAAAGTGTCCTCTTTGTTATTAATAACGTAATTGATACGACAAATAAAAAAAATAGTGGCTGTTGTAGCGCCAAGATTTTAACAACATTTTTAAGAGTAGTAAATTTATTAGTTTTACTTTAAATGAAATTGTACATTTTTAACGATTTGAATTTGGATTCGAGATAAGAAAGGAAATTTAAAATTCGTATTTCGAGATCTGGACTTGAGAAATAAAGAATTCGACCCATCTTAAGCAATAAAAAATGTAAAAAAAAAAAATTTTGGCGGCTAGGCGATCAATCAACTTCATCTAATGTATGCAAAGTGCTCTTTTGTTCAACAATATCGTGAGCTCTGCCTGCTCAAGAAAAGGTTTGTTCAAGCCAGGGTTTATTTTATTACTTCGTTATTCATCTGTTTATTTGTCCTAATCAAAGTAAAAAAATAACTTTTTCACTGTTCTAAAAATAGGCGAAGTGATACTGAATCATTCCATTAGATTATGTTGCAAGAGCATCTTTGTAGCTTCGAGAGTAAAAGGTCATCAGTTATAATCTCAGCAAGGGTAGTAAGCTATTTATTTTAATCCAATTAGTTCTATATTTAAATGCAAAGGATTTTATGAGTTTGTTTTGTATCCAGTCATAATTTACGTAATGTTGTTAATTTGCTTTGCTGGTAAAACATTGCTTAAGATGAGCATGAAGCTTTTTCAAATAAACCACTTAATTCAATGTTAATAAACAAAATGAGAGCTTTTTTATTTAGATATATTATGTTTTCATCCAAATTTTAGCTAGGTGAATTTACTTTCATTTAAACACCTTGTAAAATTTAAGGTAATTATTTTTAAAACCTGCATCGGTGTTCATGTGGGATAAGGCGTCAACCTCATTGGTATGATTTGCCAGTAGAGGGGAGTTCAGATTTTAATAGCAATCGGGTGTTCTGAGGTTTTTCTATCAATCGTTATCCACTCTCTCTTAATGTAAATGCGGATACATTTCCTCTAGAATTTTACCTTCTTCGTCCTACCCCATTATAATAAATATGGGTAAGGAGCGGATGGGTAGTAAGACGTGGTACAGAAAAATGTATTTTAAAGTTAGCCCATTTATTCTTAATAAACATAAATTTATATATTTTTACATTTTAGTTTCTGTATGCATAAACCTCGTAATTTTGTTTTAATTATATAATTTATTGTTAGGAATGAATAGGGTAGTTTAGAGAATGTGTACCCGAGTGCGATAACGTAGAGAGAAGGTGGGGAAACTAATATGATAGATTGTCAAGTGGAAGACTGACCCCTCTAGCACACCTGGCCGAGTTACAATCCCCGACCTCTCAGTCACTGGTGACGTTTGTGCAAGATGATTCTAACTCCTTAGACCACGTGATCCCCGGTGTGAGAGATACTAACTACAAACTATTTGAGCCAAGTGAAAAAGCTTAGGAAGGGGTAAATTTTAAGGACCTCTGATTACACTTAATGTTAGAAGAAAGGACACAAAAAACACCTATCAGGGTAGGATATTCCACCCCAGTGCAGCTGGTCGGGAATCGAAGCCAAGGACTGCCTAAGTCACGGTCAGGTGGGATAATCATTCACCTGACCTGGCCCTGTGAGAGGTACAGTTAAATAATTACTGGCCGCCACAGCTCTGACTGGTTTGCGTGTGTTTTTACATCCACTTAACACGTCGAGGGTTATTAGTGCCTGTCACCTACTGAGAGACACTCACTCGCACAAACTAAAATCCCATACTCTCCGGTTACGGCTATAGACGCGGAAGTCACACGCGTTAATGACCTCTTAACAATAGTCTAAGAGAACAAAGTTTTTTTTAAATTCAGTTCCTAATAAATATCCCTCTGAACCCATGCCAGAATGAGCTATCAGTGCTATAGATTATCTAGGACAACAGGAGAAGGAGGCTGAATGTTAGGTAGCCATTCCAATATTCACTTGAAAACAGGATAAGTAGCCATAGGAAGAAAACGCACTTCACTCGACAGGGAATGAACTCTTGGCTCCCTGGTAAGAGACCACACTACCCTCGAAGTCAACCATGGGAATAAATGATAATTAATAAACCCGTTCTTTTAGGAACAAATGCTATAGTGAGAGCTAAAAACGAATAGTTTGATTTTACAAAATATAGGCCTATTTTTTTTGTGATTTTTAATTCTTTTTTAATTTTCATAAATAGTTTATTATAATATGACTACTATAACAAGGATTAGACCTGTTTCCAACAGGCGCAATTTCTTATTTCGCACTAAGACACCTGTTTTATCTATTGTTAACTGTTACTAGCGTGATTTGTATCCATGTTTTTGTCGAGCTATCGGAATATTTTATAAGAAAAAAAAACTCCCCGAAAGACATACAATTCGGGAAGTGTCTCTCAGCCCACCTATAATCAAACATTTGGTGCTAACCTAACCAAATTATTTGATATAATGTTTTAAGCCTGCCTTGCAACAGTGTAGGAAAGGAGTTCAAGGAAAATATCCTTTTGTTGAATTTAAATAAGAAGCTACTTTAAAATCTTTTTTGATATACTTTATTTTTGATCTAGATTCTGGTTCTTCCTTTATAAGAACCCTTTAATATTACACCAGACCTACAGCCTCCAGGTTAAAATGGCTGTGCTCATTGGGAGAGCTCTAGTCCTTCAACATGAGGAATACTACGTGATGTCCCAAGTGACAACATCGCTATCAAGCAGGAATTTCTTAAAACAGTTCAATTTAAATATGCTTTTACTAGAGAATAGAAAAAATTCCTTTTAGTATCATGAAATCAGCTTTCACAAAGCAAGGTTCAGGTAGCGGCCCCACCCTGCTACTTATAAATTAAACTCCCAAATGAGCTTACTAAAACTGCAGATTACAAATAAAACGTAGGATACAATGGTCCCTTTTTTTGTTCAAGTGAATGTTTGCAAATTGTCTAGTTGTAAACAATCTTCAAATAAGTCAACTAGTTACTTGTTTAAAAACGTTAGTTCATTGAAAGGGGTGTCAGTTGGGGATGGGGGGATTTCTGGTACCTTAACTATTGTGTTCGGACCACCACTTATTTACAACGAATAACTTGAAAGAGAGTTGTTTCACTTGGAAGTGTTGTTATTAGAGAGAAGTGAGAACTCCAACTAGCACTCCCCAGTGTTCAAGGACTCCAACTAGCACTCCCCAGTGTTCAAGGACTCCAACTAACACTCCCCAGTGTTCAAGGACTCCAACTAACACTCCCCAGTGTTCAAGGACTCCAACTAACACTCCCCAGTGTTCAAGGACTCCAACTAACACTCTCCAGTGTTCAAGGACTCCAACTAACACTCTCCAGTGTTCGCTCCAACAAACAAGGTTCAGGAGCGCCCCACTAAAATAAACTCCCAAGTGTTACTAAACTCACAATAAACATCGTCCCAGTGTGTTGCAATGGGAAAACCTCAACTAACACTCAGTTTCTTGGACTTCAACTGAAATCCAGTTGGTCAAGGGGGATCTTCCTTACTATCGGACCCCACATGTTAAGGAATCAACTAAACACTCCACTAATGTGTTTCAAGGAAGACTCCAACTAACACTCCTAGTGTCCAAGGACTCCAACTAGCACCCCCAGTGTTCAAGGACTCCAACTAACATTCCCAGTGTTCAAGGACTCCAACTAGCACTCCCAGTGTTCAAGGACTCCAACTAAGCACTCCCCAGTGTTCAAGGACTCCAACTAGACATTCCCCAGTGTTCAAGGACTCCAACTAGCACTCCCCAGTGTTCAGGACTCCAACTAGCATCACCAGTGTTCAAGACTCCCCAACTTAGCACACCTCGTGTTTATAGGACTTATCAAATTAAAGTACAATGTTGTCAAGGATCCTGGGAACTAGCACATCGACAGTTTCAAGGCAATCCTGACTAGCAATACCGAGGTATAAAAATAGGGCTACCTTCTGTTGAGGAAGGTTCCTGAAATTAAATTTTTGATTCAACTTATTGATTGCTAAGAGAGTTCTCTCGCACAACCCTCTTTTGGTATTAGATTTTGTAACAACGTTAATATCGCTATTTTATAGTAATCATATTAAATTAATATGTTAACTTCCTGTACTCAGCATCTCAATATTTTCATAGTGAAACTACGGAGCTATAGAGGATGAAGTGTACCCACGTTTGCATGGTTTGTTGTTTCTTGGGTCTAAAAAGTTTCGTAATGCTCGTATACGAGTTCGTCTGATTGCTTATCCTGGTGCTAGGATTAGGTGTTAAGTTTTAATAAGGTTATAAATCAGTGTATCATGAATTCGCGAATTCGAATATTGGACCACCGGTTCATTTTCTCTCGACTATATTAAAATTAACACCACATTAGATTAAATAATCAATGCCTTGTGTCTAGTGTACAAATATAAATAGTTATTAACTGATATTTTTCCTTTATTGTAATCGTTTAGAAAGAGAGTGTTAAGTAATGACAGCAAAACTAATTTTATTTGCTAAAATAATTAAGTAAAACCAAGTAAAAAAGTGTTGTGTTGTGCATGATATCCGTTCGTCAATAGCTCAACTGTAATTAGGTCCAAGACGTTTGCCCCAAAAAAAGCGCTGAAAAACAGGCACGTCTTCTTCGAGGCGATAATTGGTTTGGGCATCCTCATTATTTGCCAGTAGTTCAACTATGTCGAGGCCTTACCCAGAAACTTTGATTTTGAAATCACTCTTGAAGTAATTTAAATTTTTAAACATTTTAAGACAACAAAAATACTAGCTTTGACATTGAGCAGGAATATAAAACTATATACTATTGCGGTAATAATATTTTCTGGTGAGGGTTGAGCCCCCAAACCCTACACCCCCAAAATCAGTATGGTCCTGAATTATGTAATAACTTTGAGGGAGCTCGAATTGGCGGCTGCATTATCCAACACGCTATTCTTGAAATGAACTGGATTAACGGTGAAGTGGAGGTCATGGTTCAAATATCCAAGCAAATGCTAGGACCTTTCTTCTCATTTAGACCTTCCTAATCTCAACCCTATTAGTGTAAATATGCAGGTATTACAGATGGGTAGTAAGACGTGGGATACAATAAAGATTAAATACATAAGTTTGGCGTTTTATTTATGGCAAAAAAAAAACCCCACAGTCAAGATATAATCATAATCGTGACGTCACGTAAAACAATTTGTCTTAAGAATGTTTTTACTCTCTTCCTGATGCCATGGCCTTTTGAAATGTGGACCTGCCAACTTTGAAACTCTGATCTCCCTCCAAGGACCTCAAGTTGAAATGAATCACGCAAGATACAGCAGTGGTACATTTAGATATAGGCTATAGGAGGTTCAAAATACATTACATCCATGACATCCAATCGTACTGACGAGGAAGTATTTTAATAAATGGCATGACACAATCGTTCATATTTTCTCACATAATTTATTATTGGTTTGCAACAAAATTTTTATTTAATTACTTTTACATTAATTTTCTCCTAAAAACAAGTTATAATGTGCAATAATATAAAAGAATCCCCAGATACCCATTTTGAACGAATTCTTTAGCGCCATTTTCGAACAATTTCAAATATCAATAATCAGTTAACTACTCATTAGACTTGCTTCAATGACTGCATGGTCTAAGACGTTACTCTCGCAATAAACTATGATTGACGATGACAGGGAGATTGGGGTTCAAATCCCAGTTGGGTGTGGTGAGAGGAGTTTTCCTAAATATTTTTCCATTCCCCCTCCGCAAATGCGGGTACACTTTCTCTAAACTCAACATTCCTTGTCCCTAGCTCATTAGCGTACCGGTAATCAATACATATGCGTATAACCTGAACATGGTGATAAGACGCGATACTAAAAAAAACTACAGATAAGGGAATTTTTTCCACTCTCCAGATATATTTTGAGTAAAATCGCTAGAACCATAGCTATGAAAAATCAAATTTTCAATAGTTAGTTTGATGGGTTTGAATTAAAATCTTGATTTTGAGTCGAGGTGTGACCATATAACATCTAAGTATAAAGTTTAGATGAAATCCATGAAACCATTTTAGCTATAAGTTTTAGCCCCAGACAAAAATTGTAAAACCCACTTTTTTTTAAATTCAGGGAAACAGAAAACGTCCATCATAATCTCAAGGTCAACAATGCTCACAATGGCAATATAATATTTATTTTATGTGAGAAAGTAAAAAAACAAATATTCTATGTACTTTTATTTATAGCCTAATGGGCCACCCCGTATAGTCCAGCTCGTCACTAACCACCAACATTTTACGACGCCAGTCTCGCGAGACCGGAACAAATGAATAAATAAACGGAATCGGTTGTCCCTGAGGGAAGATCATTTGTCCTAAGTGAAATAACATTGAAGGCACTTTACACATGTTTGTAGTGCCCACGCGGCACACTCCTAGCGTTTTAAAACACATAATACGGAAGCGAATGCTCAATTATGACATTTACACAAGGGCAATCAAGATTATACCAAGGGTAGCGTAAAAGTGGTGGTGACGACACGACCGATGATTAGTTTGGGTATTTCGTAGGAGACTAATTTATAAATTCATCAAAACAATATAATTGCTAACAATGGAGTGATACTGACTAATTAGACAGTTTATTTTCATTTCCAAATTATGAAAACTCATTTTAGGATTTAAAAAAAGGTTTTATGGTTTTTTATAAATATATATATTTGGGTCCAAAAAGGTACGAGGCTACTGGGTAGTGGAGGAGGTTATATAATGATTAGTTACATACCCTGTACTAATCACAAGACATTTTTAGGATAATCAAGTCTCGCAGATTACGGTGGGCAAGACATGCATCGTGAATGGGAGATTATAGAACCTTGTTCAGGGTAGTGAATGGTAAACCCAATGGGAAGACCTAGACGCAGACATTAGAATGGCCCTAAAGGAGATAGTGTGTAACGAGGTGGACTGGATAGAACTAGCTCAAGATAGAGATAGAGTGTGAAGAGGTGGACTGGATAGAACTAGCTCAAGATAGAGATAGAGTGTGAAGAGGTGGACTGGATAGAACTAGCTCAAGATAGGGATAGAGTGTGAAGAGGTGGACTGGATAGAACTAGCTCAAGATAGGGATAGGGTGTAATAAGTTGGACTAGATATAACTATCTCAAGATAGGGACAGAGTGTAATAAGTTGGACTGATAGAACTAACTCAAGATAGGGATAGGGTGTAATAAGTTGGACTAGATAGAACTAGCTCAAGATAGGGATAGGGTGTAATAAGTTGGACTAGATAGAACTAGCTCAAGATAGGAATAGGTGGCGTACTTTTGTAAGTGCAGCAATGAACATTCGAGTTCCTAATGCCATAGTGTAAGTAAGTTAGGTCTTACTACCCATCCGGACTCTCCCCATTTAACTACATCAGGGTTCTCAAATCCACAACCCATGAGACACATCTGATTGGCCGGCTTGTCTGCAACACATTTTATATTAACATTTGACCTGCATTCTTAGATGCGCACAAAAAACAACAGTTTGATTTTAGTGTGTAGGCTACAACATTTTAAATAACTAAACACCCTTAGAGCAACTTCCAACTGTGTTTAATTTTTTGATCACTTTAAATAAATAGCAGTAATAATAATAACAATAATACTTAGCACTGTTGATCACTTTAAATAAATAAATAAATAATAATAATAATAATAATAATATACTTAGCACCGCGTCTTACTAACCGTTTGGGTTATACACTTAATTACTAATTAGGCTAATGGGTTAGGAATGGGAAAGGTTTAATATAGAGGAAGTGAACCCAAATTTGTGTGGAGGGAGAGTGGAAAACCATTTAGGGAAAATCACCCGAGTGAGATTTGAACCTCGATCTCCCCGTCTTCAGTGGCCTAGCTAAACACGAAAATAGCGCGTTAGCTAACTACGCCACCGAGGTGGGTCACTTTAAATAGATAATTAAAATTATTTCTCTAAAATGTTACTAAGTAAATTACACTTGTGTAAATAGCAAGACTAATCACCAGTGCAGAGTTGAGTGTAATTTTCATTAATATTTGTGCAGAACTTGAAGTCCTATGAAGCAATAAAAATTGGCAAAATTGGTACATAGGACCTATATTATTTTGTATCATATCGATGGGTGAGATTGTACCAAACTGTTTATCCCCGAACATTCACGCTATAAGCGAATATAAGATTAATTACTACTTTTAATTTTTTGTTATTTTCAAAGAAATACTATTTGAGATTTATAAACCTCACATTTATTATTTTCCTTCACTAAATTTTGTACGAGTACACACAGGTAGGATTTTGGTGAAGTTGTAAAATATAAACAACTTAATTATAAAAATAACTATCCACATTTTACTGTCGTTTTTACTTTCTCATATCAAGTGAAAGTATTGTGATCGTGAAAAGATCGATCTCAAGATTATTACGAATTTTTTACGTTTTATGTGAATACGACCCCAAAAAAATGAATTTCACAATTTTGTCTGTCCATATGTCTGTCTATTTGTCTGTCTCCGGCCCTGGCTGTGGATCCAAAACGGTTTGAAGTATTTTGTTCATACTTGATATCTAGATTTTATAGGTTATACCATAAAACTGTTGTTTTTTTACCCTAGCCCTTCAATTAAGGATAGTTTACTAATGATTAATTTTTTCAAACTTGAAATTTCTTGAAAATGTCTCTAACAATTTTGTTTAAAATGCATATCTAGGATTTGTTTGACAGGACAAATGGCACTGACTTATATAATTGGTTTTTGGGCAAAAATTCGTTGAAGGTAATTTACTGGTTACCGATTTTTCAAAATCTTCAATGGCGTTAATGATATGGTTCCAAATGGGTATCTTGGGAGTGTTTGACATGACAAATAACACTGTTTAGTGGTTTTCGATGTAAAAACTCATTTATGGGTAGTTTACTGAAGACTAATTTTTCAAAAACTTAAAATATTTTACAAATGGCTTTAACGATTTGGTTCTAAATGGGTATTTTTTTATAGTTTTTGACATAAAAATATCGCACTGTCTACTTGGTTTTGGGTAAAATTTGGATAAAGAGCTTTTTACTTATGAATGATTTTTGAAAATTTGAATCATTTTGAAAATGGCTATAACAATTTTGCTTAAAATATATATCTGGGGAGTGTTTGACATGAGCATGACAAATAAAGCTATAAGCTTGTTTTTTTTGGGGGGGGGGAAGAGGGGTGAGGGAATTTGACTATGGGTAGTATACTGATGACTATTTTTTTTAAATTGAATATTTGAAAAAATGACTTTAGCGATTTGGTCCAAAGTTGGTATTGGTAGACTATTTTGCATATCAATAATAAAGTATATTAAATAATTATCTAGAATAAATTAATTTAAGGGTAGTTTACATTTACACCAATTATAGAAAATTTTAATGTTAAGGAAATCGACCCTCAAGATTGAATTATAAATGGGAATCTGTGAATAGTTTTTCATGTTAAGTAGGAATACGTTTATATTTTTGCAAATAACAAATAATTTTAGGGTAGCTTACAAACAATTTATTTTTGAAAATTTGAATTTTAGTAAATATATTTTAACAACTTGGGTTAAAATTTATATTAAGAGTGATTATTGTGCTTAACAAGATGATGAGTTTGTTTTTATGAGTACAACTTATTTAAGGCTATTTCACCCAAAACCTATTTTTGAAAATTTTCTTCGAAGCTAATAAATAATATGAGAAAATTTGCGTGAGTGTGTAGTACCATTTATCTTTAAATGTATTTGTAGTTCTCCTGTTACAGTTCATTAGATTATGAAGAACATAATATTGTCTTGTTATTTTGAGTTTATTTTACCACAGTTGTCGCCTTTTATTTTATGTTAGGTAGTGTACATTTTAGGAGTTGTGGTCCATCGTTGGTAAGAACTTTGTCGGTTGTTATTGTTGTACTTGACTATGGTAAGTTTAGGTCCTTTATTGTTGCCTTGCCTGGATTCCCAACACTTTCCCCAATGGTCACGAGACTTCGTGCTCCCCGACATATTTTAGTTTAGATAGCCCAAGCGCCCACCACAGAGAGTTGGGTTTCACATTTATTTTAAAACAAGTATTTCGCTAAATCACATACACATCAAGGAAAATATTTTTTTAAATAGGCCCATTATAAATGTACATTAATGATTTAAATACATCCATACATTTAAATTTACTGCCGCACTTACTAAAGTACACCACCTATCCCTATCTTGAGCTATTCTATCCAGTCCACCTCATTACACCCCATCTCTTTCAGGTCCATTCTAATGTTATCTACCCGTCTCATTGGCGTAGTTAGCTAACGCGCTGGTTTCGTGTTGCCCAAATTGCCGAGGACGGGAATATCGAGGTTCGAGTCTCGCTCGGGTGAACTGTTTTTCTAAATGGTTTTCCACTCTCTCTCCACGCAAATGCGGGCTCACTTCCTCTATATTCAACCTTCTCAATTCCTAACCCATTATCGTAAATAGTACTTAAGCGTACAAGCCTAACGGGTAGTAAGACGCGGTGCTAAATATATCTAATGTTATTCTCCCAACTGCGTCTAGGTCTTCCCATTGGGTTTGCTAGCCAATACGCTGGACATGGTTTTAAATTCTCCCATTGGGTTTGCTAGTCAATACGCTGGACATGGTTTTAAATTCTCCCATTGGGTTTGCTAGTCAATACGCTGGACATGGTTTTAAATTCTCCCATTGGGTTTGCTAGCCAATACGCTGGACATGGTTTTAAATTCTCCCATTCGTGGGCATGTCCTGCCCATCGTAGTCTACGAGACTTGAATATCCTAACAATTTCTTTGGGTGAGTACATGGTATGTAACTCATCATTATGTAACCTCCTCCATTCGCAAGTATCTTTATCTCTTTTTGGACCAAACATATTCCAAAGCACCTTGTTTTCGGACACCCTTAATTCTTTTTTGTCATAGCACCAAATAGCTAGTACAGACCAACATCGGCGGACACGCGGATTAAACGTCAGGCTCCTCTGCTCAAGTTTGCCTTGTCAGGGGGGGTTAAGTGTTCGAACTCCGGCTGGATGTGCAGAGGGTTGTTCGTCCTAAATGGCTACCCACATTTCCTACAGTCAAATGTGGTTACATTTTCTCTTCATCACATCTTATTCATCCTTTACCCACTAGCGCTATTAAAATATGCATGATCCGGATGGGTAGTTATACAGGCTGCAAAAACAAAAGTGTAGAATATAATTAAGCAAATATGTTTGTATAGACTGTGGCTCACGACACGCCCCGAGTTTGTGAATCTGCCTCTTTGGCTATTTTGAGTTTGAGACCACTAACCTACACTGATAGGGTAGGGATGAGTAAGGTAGAATTTAGAGGAAATAAACCCACGTGGTGGGAGAATAGGAAAACAATTAGTTTTAAAAAAATCCTCAGTACAACCAGCTGGGATTCGATCCTCCATCTCCCATGTGTAGGTGGACTGAGCACTACTTTTGACCACAGGATACCACCAACATTTTACTCCCAAGGTGGATTAGGCACTGATACCTTGCAGTGATATTTCCTTCCCAGCTTAACCTAACCTAACTTAACCTAACATTTCTCCCCCTCGCACTAAAATTAATTTTACCTCTGACATACTTCACGGAGTAGCTAACGTTCAGATGGATGGCTTATATTGCACTCAAGTCTGCTGGTTAATGTATTCATTAACAATTAATATTATAGACTACTATGAAGGGCCCAATAAATCTGTTTACAATTACTTCTAGTCGAGTAGACGGTGCCCAATACACCTGTTTACAATTACTTCTAGTCGAGTAGACGATGCCCAATACACTGTTTACAATTACTTCTAGTCGAGTAGATTATGCTCAATACACCTGTTTACAATTACTTCTAGTCGAGTAGATTATGCTCAATACACCTGTTTACAATTACTTCTAGTCGAGTAGATTATGCTCAATACACTGTTACAATTACTTCTAGTCGAGTAGATTATGCTCAATACACCTGTTTCAATTACTTCTAGTCGAGTAGATTATGCTCAATACACCTGTTTACAATTACTTCTAGTCGAGTAGATTATGCTCAATACACCTGTTTACAATTACTTCTAGTCGAGTAGATTATGCTCAATACACCTGTTTACAATTACTTCTAGTCGAGTAGATTATGCTCAATACACCTGTTTACAATTACTTCTAGTCGAGTAGATTATGCTCAATACACCTGTTTCAATTATTCTAGTCTAATTTCCCAATCACAATCTCCAAATCTGACTATATAACCTAGTATATTCTGTCCATCCACCAATGAAATATTTACAAACCGAGTATATTAGTCACTGTACATCCAGAACCAAGGAGTATTATCACAACACAGTTGCGTTATAAACACAAGTGAACATAGGTAACAAAAAACAAGTATATCAGACAGAAACCTAGTAATATCACACAGTAACATAGTGACAGACAGAAAAACAGTAATATCAGACAGAAACCTAGTATATCACACAGTAACATAGTGACAGACAGAAAAACTAGTAATATCAAGACAAACCTAGTATTATCACATTTTACAGTAACATAGTCACAGACAGAAAAACTAGTATTATCACACAGTAACATAGTGACAGACATAAAAATAATAATCTCAACAGAAAACATAATTTTAAACTGCACTAACCCAGGCTTTCCGCGTCAGTCCGTAAATGAACAAAAACTGTAACACTTTAATATCAAATCTACAGTACCGAAAGTGTAATCATCTAAATAAATCGTGTACAACATTAAAAGTCTTACCCATTTCATAAGAATAAGAATTACATATAATGAGATCACATAACCGTGTATAAGTGCGCAGCAAGGCATGCACGCGGCGGCGTCATAAAACCCGGTATCGTTATACTTACTACTCAACCGTAAGGCATATACGGGTCTACATTATTACATCCGCATCATCATCAGTATAAAATCCGGTTATCACTATAATTGGTATGCAATCGCGGAGAAATATCATTATATAAGATGTATAAACTCAATAGTCCGGACTATGTCCACCTTTTATTTTAAACGATCGCTGTATTATAGACAGCAAAGCTGAAAACAAGACATCTGCATGAACATAAAAGTAGTGAGTACCAAAAGTTCTCAAAAGAAGATCGCTTCTTCAAACCCTATCCAACTTCACAAGTCCTACCTGTTCACTAGATCCAAGAACAACCACTTACATTCCAGTTTAAGTCATTTTTATATCGTATTACAATTTTTTTTATTATTATTTAGCACCGCGTCTTACTACCCGTTCGGGTTATACGCTTAAGTACTATTTACGCTAATGGGTTAGGAATTGGGAAGGTTGAATATAGAGGAAGTGAACCCGCATTTGCGTGGAGGTAGAGTGAAAAACCATTTAGGAAAAACCACCCCCAGTTCACCCGACCGAGATTCGAACCTCGATCTCCCCGTCCTCGGCAGTCGAGCTCAACACGACTAGCGCGTTAGCTAACTACACCACCGAGGCGGGTTATTATTACAATTTTTAAATAACATACTGTATAATTCATCAAATACATAACTTTTCTATGCTGCATACACAATATAAGAATTTTCTTAATTTCCTTGTAGTTTATCTATTACTATCGTTAATTCAAACTGCATTCAAACCAACCCCTTAGGACGCTACGCACAGCATCGCACTAGGTGTGAGACTCCCTTTCGACCGCTCGGCAGCCACTGCGTAAATACTATGTACAAGCTCATGATTGAAATAAGGTGTTGCGCCCTTAAGAGGCTATAAAACTTGTTGATCTATTTTTAATGGCATCATAAACTTCAGCTTAGGACTAAATATCCCAAACATCAAAAGCAAATGATTTTACCTCAGAGAAAAAAACACATAATTATATATAAACATATATGTGTATATTATGTATTTATACATAATTATTCGAAACTCATATTATTATTATTACCGCGTCTTACTACCCGTTAGGGTTATACTCTTACTACCCGTTCGGGTTATACGCTTAAGTACTAATTGCGCTAATGAATTAGGAATTGGGAGGGTTGAATTTAGAGGAAGTGAACCCGCATTTGCGTGGAGGGAGAGTGGAAAACCATTTAGGAAAAACCACCCCTAGTTCAGCCGACCGAGATTCGAACCTCGATCTCCCCGTCCTCGGTGGTCTAGCTCAACACGACTAGCGCGTTAGCCAACTACGCCACCGAGGCGGGTTATATATTATAATATGTGTATTTATACACAGTATGATTTGAAACTCTTGTGTACAAACTTTAGTGGAAGATAGGGAACACTAAAACAAACCTTTTTTCGTTGATGAATGTATGTCCGCAGACGTCACCCTTAGGTGCTGCAGGGGCACTGTTGTTACATAAATGAAAGGAAGAAAGTGTGAACAATATATGTATACCTCGTTCGTGGTAACTTTGTCCTTTCCTGAAAGTTAAAAAAGATGCTTTAAAGCACTTTAAATTAATACGCTTTGCAGATAATACGTTTTGTCCCTTTAACACGTAATGTAAATTCAGATCACTCGTCAAAGTGAAAAAAAAACGTATTTTTTAGGCGGATAAACACAAAAGTGGCATTTTACAAACTTTTTAAATGTCAGCAAAGGTGACAATTATTGTGAACAGACTAGATCAGATGAGCTACCTTTCGACTCTTGGGCACTTTCCCTGAAGAGATGAAGCGTTAGTAATGTTAAGTGACTTCCAATGTTCAAAATACGAGTTCGCCAAAGGCCTAGTGTCTTGTGAAGGATGTCTTCCGATGAAACGACCAAAGTATTGATGGTCTGCCCAACAAACCAGTTTTTAATCATCTGATGCATCTGCGTGCTTGCACATGTCTAATGTCTATGCACGTGGCAAACCGCCAACTCATATTTCAATCACGGTAGAGTAGCTTTTCACTTATCAAGACAATCAGATAATTTCCACTCCTCCATACCCTTCCCCACAGCGTCTTACTACCCGTCCAGGCTATACTCATACTTGAAATAATAGCTAGGGAAGTCAAAGGTATAAATGAGAGGAAATATTCCTGCATTTAGTATGTAGAGGAAGTGGTAAACCACTTAGGGAAAAAGTACCCTAAGTACCCCCACAATATTCTAACCCCGACCTCCCAGTAAAGAGAAAGCCAGAATGGATGAGCCTGACATTTAGTCTACGTGTCCACCGATGCGGGTATTATCGAATTGAACTCGCATTAGGGAACCTGATATGATGTGTGAACTATATGTTTTAAGAATATCAACGAGAATGTGTTTGTTGATTAAAATAAAACACTCATTGGCGGGGGCGTGGGTTAAGGAGTTAATCTCGTCTTGTTCAGGTTGCCGGTGACGGGTAGGCCAGCTTTCAAATCCTAGGCACTGATGGACATTTTTCCTAAATCGTTTTCCACTCTCTCTCCACACATATTTGGGTAGTTTTTTCCTGTTTATGTTTATGATAAGGGGATGCTTGCACCCCTGGGGTTCGCGCCGATCCGGGGACTATTAGATCCGGAAGCGGCGGGACACCCAGCGGGGCAGGGTACCAGGGGTGTAAAATACCCGGGGCGGACCAGCTAGTAGGATAAAATTAGAAGATAAGGAAATAGGGACACTCAGATAACATGGTGTCTACTCAACTTGACCAATGATATCCTCGACCTTTTCCCTGATTTCCTCTCATCATTTCCTAAAATCCCTGACTAAAAAGTATGTCTCATCCTTCTAACTCCCTCCTCCCCTCACTCCCCTCGTTTTTCTATTAATCTTTTCTTTTATGAATAATAATAAGTTTTAAAATTTAAATAAACATGTTTTTTTAAATTTGTATTGACATTGTTTACTAGGAATTAAAAATATATTACACAGCTACGAACAAAAAAATGACAGTTTGATTCACATAATTTACTGATTTAATGATGATTGTATTTCATATTTTGAGTAAAACAACATTTTCCCGGATTTTTATTGTAATTTACCAAATTCCCGACTTATTCCCGTTTTTTCCCGATCACTTCAAATTCCCGGCTAATTCCCGCTTTCCTGATTTTCCCGGACGGTAGACACCCTGTATAATCAACACTAAATTAATTAATATGATTTAAATGGGATAAACTAGCAAATTAGCGGAGGTAGAGAAACAATGTAACATAGGTCCTGAGTTACAGCCAGACCTCAGGACAGAAAGTTAGGATAAATGAATAAATAAATGTTTATGTTGACTTTTTAATATGGGGTGCAAGTGAGCGCGAATTTAGTGAGCTTTTTAGCAGTTTTTATAGCATAAAATTTTTTGGCCAAAATAAATCTAATTTTTCTTCTATAGAAACATAGAGTTTAGCTTTCTGCACGTGCTAATCTCAACAGTTTTTGAATATCTGGCATGAGCATGGTGGCATTTGGTGACAAACTTTTTAAATAAAGATAAAAAGTTGTCATTAAATTCCAGGACACATCTGACAGATATTCAAGAACTGTTTAAATTAGCATGTGCAGAAAACTAAACTATATGTTTCTATAGAAGTAATATTTGATTTATTTTGGCCTAAAATGTTTATGCTATAAAAACTGCAAAAATACTTCCCTAAACTCACGCTCACTAGCACCCCATCTTAAGTCTGGCACAAAAGCTTGAAATAAAAACTATTGTTTAAATGTGCGCGGCGTATTAGTACTTGTTTGGGCTATTCTAATGTTAACAATAATGGGGTAGTGATGAGGGAGGTAAAACTTGCTGAAATGTAACTATCTGCATTTGGGTGAAATAAAGAGTGGGAAACTATTATCTAAGAAAAACCTTACTGCAACTAGCTAGAATTGGAATATCAACCTCCAGACAACCACAGTTGTAGGTGTTAAAGGTCTTAGGGGTCCTTCTTGAGCCTCAAAAGGGACTAAACATAGTTTGTTGTTGTAATTTTTTTACAGCATTTTACACTCGTTCGGGTTGCATGCATATAATATAGTATAGTAAGAATTATAAAGGCAGGACTTAAGGTGAAATGTACCCACACTTGCGTGGAGGGCGAGTGTAAAACCATTTATTATAAACCACTCTCAGGACACCCAGCCAGGAGTTGAACCCCAACCTCACCATCACTTGCAAGCCATACTGAATTAGATAAACATTTAGACCACATGCACACCGGTGGAGGTTGTCATATCCAGGTCACCATAATATCTGATAATTCAACACGCTAATAAATGTACTTTCGTTTATTCATACGCTATACCATTTATAATATTTTTGAGAGATTCTGTGAATTTTGGCAGCTTTAAGACGAATGAAGGGTACAGGGGCAATAGGAGTCAAAGTCCAATTTTAACTCATATTACGTTAGTATTGCCATCTGTTAGACAATCATGAGAACTTTGTAATGCATATTAGATAATGGTTAAACGTTCTCTGTAATATTTAAATTTAAATTTTATAAAATAAGTATTTGCTTGGTTCTTTATGGGGTTTGAGATATAAAAGTTGTTGTCCTGAAAAATGTAGTAAATTATTTTCAAAACATATTAAATAAAGGATTTTTTAAATTATTTTTTATCATCTCGTCTTACTACGTATTCAGACTACACGCATTTATTATTACAATTACTCTAATGGGGTAGGAAGGAATCATTTTAGAGGTAAGCTACCCACTTTGCGTGGAAGGAGAGTAGGAAACAATTTAGGAAAAACTACCCTCAGTAGACCCAACCGGGATTCTAGCCCCCCCCCCCCCCCCCCCCCCCCCCGTCATCAGCAGACCAGTTTAACATAAGAGTGACGCCTTAGACCATTCGGCCACTGAAGCGGGTCATGTATTTAATTAAAACGATGATAACCTTTTTTTCAGGAAAAATCTCTACCATGCAAGTTCTGGTTTGATTTGTGTTGTTGGAAAGATTGGACATCCAGATAATTGAATTCCATCAAAAGTAAAACAAAAATTCCACGCGTCTTACTATCCGTCCGGGACATCTGCATTAAATTTTGTTTGAACATCCTTGATACACGCTTCAATGACAGCATGGTTTGAGGCGTCGCTCTCATGTTGGACTGGCCTGCTGATGAAGGGGAGAATGGCGTTTTAATTCCGGTCGGGACTACTAAGGGTTGTTTTTCCTAAATGGTTTTCCACTCACCTTTCACGTAAAGGTGGGTAAACTACCTCTAAAATGCTTCCCTCCTCATACTTACCCCGTTAGAGTAATGATCATAATGATCATATATGTGTTCAACCTGAACAGGTAGTAAGACGCGGTAGTAAAAAAACAAAACCTTGTTTACATTCAGATGTGTACCACCATGCTCAACAGTTTGAAACACTAAAAACAGAAATCACAACGAAGGAATAAGGGGGGGGGGGAAGTTATTGCAGAAACGTGAAACCTTACCTTATTCTGATTCTTGAAGATGGCGTTTTCGAAAATGTTATCCGGAGATGACAGCATCCCATTCAACACTCCCACGATTCTGTTTAATCACGAATGAAACCACCACGAGGGATACATTGTTCAGAGGAGTAAAAAAAAACAACTTGTAAAACCTCTCACTTAAAACAACAAAAACACTGGTCAACTCGCTAACAAAAGTCTCCTAAATTTAGGTTCTTGTTCCAGAGGAAATTTTTCTCGCACCCTTCCTCCCTAAAAAAAAAACCTCAAGCGTTTTGAATGAATGAAAAGAATACTTTGAATGACGTCACGCGCCGATGAGAGCTTTCTGCCGCGTACCCTTGTCGTTTGAAGGAAAGCGGCCCGCAGACTGGACTGGTCCTGTAAGACCCACCGCCGCTCTGATTGGATCAGGTGGTGGGGACGGAGAGGAGGGGAGATATGCTGCTACCAGGTAGGTAAGGGAGGGGTGGGACAGACCAGGATTGACCACCTGTGTTTACATCAACGGGTCCAGAGTTCAGACTGATACGTTTTACAGCCCGTCATTTTAACAGCCATTAAGCGAGATAAAACTCTTAAATCCATTAGAATATGTTTTATGACCAAAAATGCATGCACCTGTGTATAACACTGACATGGCGTAGTAAGTTGAACACAATCAACGGACCGGGTCAGCTTTGGTTGTATAGCTTACCTTCTTTTTTTTTTAAGTTGTACGTTTTATCACTAAGTTTATTTTTTCTGTCCTATGCATCTTTATAACAGTCCGGGCTTTCTACATAGGTACAATAATGGGCTAAGAACGAGGGGGGTAGAATTCAAAGTAAGTCTATCAACATTTTCTTGGAGTAAAAGTGGGAAACCATTTGGGGAAAATCACCTATTAGTACGCCATGTTGGGGTTCGACCTCCACGTCTCAGGAAATCCAGGTCTTTGAACGTCTGATGTCTTAAACCACATGACCACAGGCGTGGGTGCGCTAATTCAAAGCGCTGTACCTCCATCTGTTGAGAATTTCAATAGTGGCTTTTGTTCGGGTCCCAGTTGAAAATAAAGTTAAGATTTATCAAAGAAGGAAGTGAATGTCTGGGAGTATGCTCAAATGGGGTCTCAGATGCCAAATACATGATTGTTTGAGCTTGAGCCCTAAGATATTAAAAATTCGAATAGGTTATAAAAATTTATCTACACCACATTTATCCTGAATGTTATCAGACACTTTAAACAAATACAGAACTAACATTCCTTCTAAGCTACACCATAGTGTAACACATCAGGGTAAGCGTGTCACCTTTCAAGGTAAAATGAGGATTTAATCTAATTCAGTTTTCATAAGAAGAGCTTTTTAGATAATACAAACATGATTTTTGTGAACAAAATGTATAAGATTTTACTTTGGGCCTAGTATTAGTGTTATTTTATAGGTATTATTAATCAAACGTGACAGCTGCAGATCACATGAAATGACGTTTGAATACATGAAAGTAACTTTTTATACCTGGCTAGTATGTACAATACCTTTGTAAGAAGCTGGGGTATAGTTTCAATTGCCTATTACTATCTTAAGTAGTGAGTAGGATAAAAAGAAGGACTCTGGTAGCGTTTTATGAACAAGATGGTTGCTATCGACCCAGACCCCAAACCCGACCCCGGTGTAACACCTACCCCCAACGTCACCCCCAACGCCGGCCCCACTCGCGTCACATCTCTACACTCCCAAAGCCAATCACAAGCCTGACGGCTCCCACCACCCTCCCCAAATCCCACCCTTTATCCCCTATTTGACAAGTATCGACAGGTCTGGACAGGTCTTGACATGTTTGGACTGATTCCAACAGGTCTGGGCAAAATTGATTATTTGATTGATCTAATGACTGTGATTGATTTATTGATAAACGGGTGAATAAATTATTGATTAAGTCCGGATCTAAGAGGCCAGCCAAATCTTTAGATGGCCACCAAAAATTGAAATGGCTACTCCCATACCTAACAGGCAATGAGACCTGGCACTCTGACGTCCCCCCACCCAGAACTTATGGCGGTAATTCCTTCCACATTTCAGTAGCTGGTGGGGCGTATGGGTACAATTTGGCCTTTGACCTTTGACCCCGACGCTGATTGGTTGGATTTGGTCACGTGACCACGCCCCCTCACTCTCTTGTTGGCTTTTGGGTTCCTCCTCCTCTCCTCCTGACCCCTTTCCGGTGTTCCAAACATGTTGGCTCTTGTCCAAACTTGTTAGTTTCTGTCCCATTGCTTTTTATTTGTGCTCACTGGTTATTTATTCATTGGTTTTTTATGTCTGGGTAGGATTGGGACGGGGGCTGGAGTTTTTTATTTATTTATTGGCCTGCAGTTCGCAGCGTCGGGCGCAGGAACCGCGCAGCACGAACCTCTCCTGACGGCAGCGTAGCGCAGAATGCGACCACTGACCAGCTGACAGCTGTTCGACGCCCTTTCACTTCCCGGAACACACGACACAAACCTTTCCCAAAGACCACTTAGCGTAGAGTGTGAGAAATGGTTCCCGGCCGCAAGACCCCTTTCACTTCCCCTCACTCCCCCTCCCCAAGGCATGTGTCACAACCTACTTTGTAGTAAAGGGGTTTCCCTGTATCGCAACCCCCTATGTGGTAATGGGTTTGCCCGGTGTCGCAACCCGGTGCCAGTTTGGCGGCTCGACAAGAGAAGTCGAGACAAGAATAGATCACGACCTTGAATGATGTCGTAATCGACCCACCCCTTCCCCTAATCGGTGTCGCAACCTCACCCCACCCCTATGTGGTAATGTGTTTTTCCGGTGTCGCAACCCGGTGCCAATTTGGCAGCTCGACAAGACAAGAATAGATCACGACCCTGAATGATGTCGTAATCCCCATCTATGTGGTAATGGGTTTTTCTCTCAAGCATTGACACAGCTCTGACCTTGGAATGCTCAGTTAGGGGCCTCTATCCCCCACCGCAAAAGTCTACTAAAATTGGTTGTAGACCCGCCTTGGTGGCGTAGTTGGCTAATGCACCAGTCGTGTTGAGCCAGACCACCGAGGACGGGGAGATCGAGGTTCGAATCTTGGTCGGGTGAACTGGGGGTGGTTTTTCCTAAATTGTTTTCCACTCTCCCTCCACACAAATGCGGGTTCACTTCCTCTAAATTCAACCTTCCCAATTCCTAATCCACTAGTGTAATTAGTACTTAAGCGTATAACCCGAACGGGTAGTAAGACGAAGTGCTAAAATTAATTAATTAATTAATTGGTTGTATAGTATCGACCGTCGACATGTGCGGATGTAGGTATCAGCAATGGGGATGATTAAAAAAATGTTCCGGGGGGAGAAATACCTACAGTTTATACGGCGGTATTCAATTTCACCCTCTATAATTAGATGAGCCTGACATTTAGACGGCGTGCACACCAGGATTCGAACTTCGATATCTTTAGTACGGCTAATGTCTGTTAGAACGGTCGTACTTCCCTTCCTGCACCCCAACATTTTTCCGGTCAACCAGGTAGAATGCATACCCGCATTTGCTTCAAACGTCGATCACTGGCCATCTAGTGACGTCTTAGACCGTGCTACCATCGATAAAGCATACAATGCATTGTGATGGTAGATTGCTACCCAAGAATAAAGTGAAAAAAACGTTTTATTCCTCGAGCCACTGATAACAACAGAAAATATCATTTAATGTTCTCATGTGAAGAATGCCAGGCCTTTACCGTGGTTCGGATTCCACGTTAAAATGTAGGTCCTCCATTTCATCTCACAATAACCCTACCATTACACATTAGCGTAAGCGCGTATAACCCGAACGGGTAGTAAGAGCGGTGCTAATAATAATATATAGCTCTTACATTAATTCATAAGTAATATCGAATTTAATGTTCGCAACTATATTTTGATGAAATAATATATCAAAAACAAACAAACACACATAGACAAACACTTCCTTTTATTATTATAGATTCCTGTTCCATTAATATAGACGGGCGGCCCGGCCCACAAGAGAGAAAACATATATATGCAAGAATAATCTCAATATTGAGATTTATTCCCACTGTACCCCAAAGAGATTCGAACCGAATTATAGAGATGAACACGACAGCTGAGCACTGTCTCACCGAACTACAGTCCCAACTAGAAAAGCCACTATATCTAATTTCACGTATTCATACGCCAAAACAAGTGATCTGCAGCAACCTATTTTGATATACTATCAAAACCTATAAAATATCACCGAAACTGTAGTATTATTTTATAAATGTTGGCTGAAAAAGGTCACTTTGTGGACTCTAAAAAGTTGTTTTTCCACAGCGTTTTTACTACCGGTTCAGGTTTTACTACACTTATTCCCCTTAGTGCGAGCCTAACGACTTGTAGCCCGCGACTACCTATGTATAAAATATATTTAGCTATGAGAGGCTGAAACCATAAACAAAAACTTCCAAATTCCGGTATGGGCTCAAACTAGAGTCCCTTAATGACCGCGGGTATCGACCTAAATTAAAGCCCTCCTCACGCGATATAACCGTGGGGGTTGTAGGATTAGGGGAGGGAGGGGGTCGATAAGTGGAGAAGTCCCTTGTCCCCACTTTGAAACCGAACCAGTGACCACCCTCCTAAACCAAGGCCGTGCAGATTAGCATGAGTTTGCTATTTATTACTCTTTTTAGCACCGCGTATTACTAACCGTTCGGGTTCGCTTAAGTACTATTTACGCTAATGGACTAGGAATTGGAAAGGTTGCACCTGCATTTGCGCGTGGAGGAAGAGTGGAAAAACCCCAGTTCACCCAACCGAGATTTTAACCTCAATCTCCCCATCCTCGGCAGTCTAGCTCAACACAAATCTAGTGCGTTAGCCAGCTGCGCCACCAAAACTGGTATATATTACTCTGCACTCTTTTTATAAAGTTAACAATCTTTACGAGGCTGATTCTTCTCTATGTACATTTCAACCAAACCAAATATTATAACAGATTGAAAGAAGAAACAGAACCGCGAGTCCAGCTGTATTCGGAATTGGGAAGGTTGAATCCACATTTGCGTGGAGGGGGAGTAAGGAAATGTTCCAGCGTTTACGTGGAGCGAGAGTAGTAAACCATTTAGTGAGAACTACCAACAGTACATCTCGGCAGATATTCAAATCCCCCAACTTCGCCCAACACAGATTCGAGCCCCGATATCTTTCACCGGGTGCTTCATGCCCTGTAGTTGCCTATCCCGAGAGAAGAATATGGTGTTTCACCCGTTCTGTCCCTAAAATACGTTGTGACAGAAAGGCGCTGGCAATATATACGTGACAGCTTTACCGGAATAAAATATTAAAGAGCGCAGAAGTGAGCTAGCATTTGCGTAGAGGGAAAGTGAAAACTACCCCCCCCAGGTCCAAGACATCACTCTCGCAATATACTAAACTGCAGGGAGATTCGAATCCTGGTCCACTGGATGCCACCTTATTTGGTCTGTTATATTTGACATAGGTTTGCTAACAACATAATTACTTTTATTTTGAAAATTACTCCAAGGGGTAAGGACACAGAAGTGAGAAAGAGACTGGGAAGCACCGATCTTCCGGTAAAACATCATGACATGGAGTTAATATCGGGTTTCGAACCCCTGTAGTGTTTAGCTACCGTCATAAACATACTAGCTGTTATGCATTCAGTTCTATCACCTAGTATTGGCATATAACTGGTTGAAATGTGAAAACAGTCAAAGCTATTATTTATGATTACTCCAGCTAGATATCATTGACACCTGGATACGGGATTTGAGCCCTGGAATTTTGGCGCAACATCCTCGCTCATGTGATGTGCCTTTCACTTCACCCCACCCCGCCCCTCACTTCATCATACCCCTCTCTTCGTGAGGTCAGTGGGGGTTAGACCCACTCACGGTGGAAATTTGATGTCACAACAACCCTAGCTTGTTTTAAATGTTGAAAGAGAGTGCCAACGACCCCCTGTTGAAGACCGCAAAGTGGCTTGGCACATCGATCATGGCCTTCTGAAGGTCGCTGGTTCGGATGTGCTTTCCCCCATCCCCAAGGCCGCTTGCCACATAGGTTGTGGCCTTCTGAAGGCCGCAGGTTCAGATGTGCTTTCTAATGACAATTCTGTGACCAAGAATTCGATTTCCCCCGCTATAATTATATGAGCCTGACATTTAGACGGCGTGCACACCGGTATTCGAAACTCGATATTTTTATCACGGCTAATGTCTGTTAGAACGACCTTACTTTCTGCACCCGACCATTTCCGGTCGACCAGGTAGAATGTATACCCGCATTCTCTTCAAACGTTGATCGCTGGCCGTTTAGTGACGCCTTGGACAATGCGACCATCGATGAAGCATACAATGCATTGTGACGGTAGATTGCTACTCAAGTATAAAGTGAAAACAACCGTTTTATTCCTCGAGCCACTTATAACAACAGAAAAAATAATTTAATGTTCGCAACTATATTTTGTCGGAATAATATATAACTCTTGTATTAATTCATAGGTAATATTGAATTGAGTAACTTGAATTTAATGTTCGCAACTATATTTTGACGAAATAATTTATAACTCTTACATTAATTCATAGGTAATATTGAATTGAGAGTAGTGTTCGGGCCCTATGAGAACCCCAGTTCCTATTACGAGTCTAAACACTCACATCCTGTTTGAGTACCGTTATAATTGACCTACATTGCTCATGACAGCGTTGTAATTTCCCCCTCCAATTTTGACCTGCTTTTCACATCCGGTTAATTCCGCCACCCACATCTCCTCCCCCTAAACCACGCCCCCCGACAGAGGCCACCACAGTGGTTTAGCCCATTTGATTTTAATGTGTGCCCCAAGAGTTTTGGGTAGGGGAACGTGCAGCCTCGGCCACTCTTCCCACGACGTGCCAGCATGGGGGTTCAAACTCGGGACTATAATTAATCAGTCATGGTTTGGAGCTCGCTCCTCGGAATCCACAAATTGAAAGCAGCGGAGACTGATTACTAATGATTGAAGAAACAATCGAAGAGAGCATTTACGGTTAATTTCCCGTGGCCCCAGGGCATTCAATCAGGAAAATACCGGTCAGTTCCGTGACACGGATCTTTGTGTCACGTGAGCGCTGTCATTAACGATGTAATTATTTTCTAAGGTAAAAGGACTCCTATAGTAGGGTTTTGACCGGAAAGCACAATTACGTCAAGATACACTTGACAGCAAATTATGTGTGACTATTCTAAACTGTCCCTCATACCGATTCTAAACTGTTCTTCCTACACAAGAACTTAAATATATTCATACGGCAAGTCCATGATTTGACCATAAAGTTCAGCACGATGTCAAAAACACGGGTGAGAAGAGGCAACCACATGAAGAAGGAATGGCAAAGATTGGGGTTATTCGTCACTGGCTTGTTGTGCTGGTAAATAAGATGTAGGAACATTATTGTGTTGGAGGTTATTGGGAATTAAACTTCGTCAGGGTAAGGGTACGATAGTAAGGATGGGATATGTGAAGGATAGGAGAAGGGGTAAGTTGGGTCTACACCTCACTTGTATCACCTTGATGAAGTTGGTTGAATTCTTTTGAATTCAGTTGAAGTATATTGTAACCGGTTGATCTATGTTAAAGTCTGTTGAAGTCTTGATGTAGGTTTGAGGTCTGGTGAAGTGTGTTGATATATGTTGAGTACTGTTAAAATACTTTTGAGATCTAATGACCTTTGTTGATGCCTTGTGTTGTTTGTTGAAGTCTATTGACGGATGTTGAAATATGTTAAAGTCATGTTAAAGTTGGTTGAAGTCGTGTTGAAGTAATGTTGAGGTCTTGTTAAAGTATATTGTAGTCTGAATTTTATTTAACAAACTTTCTCATGTTTTTATGAAATATATCTCACTGCAAGCCCTTTCCAGACTCAACCTCACTAACATGACAAGAAAGCAAGTGCGACTATGCTGGAGGTAAATGAATTAGATGTCATCATGGTTGAGAACTCGGCTCTAACAAGCCATCATGAATGTAAGGTTAGAGAACTCAAGTTCGGAGTTCCCCCTCTATATTGGTATGAATATGCAACGTTTGGTTAGGTTAAAGTTAGTTTGAAATTAAGGTTAAGTTAGGTTGAGGTTAAGGTTAAATTAGGTTGAGGTTAAAGCTAGGTTAGGTTGAGGTTAAAAATTAGGTTGGGTCTGAACATGTTTTATCAAGTCAAGATCCATGTCGTACAAGTATAATACACAGTATTATAGGACTTGAAGGGTAGGACAATTGAGGCTAAGGTTAGGTTGAGTCTGAACATTTTAAAAAATCAAGTCAATATCAATTAATGATGATCCTGTGTCGTACAAGTATGATACACGGTATGCTAGGACTTGATGGGTAGGACGATGGCAAGACATAAAGGAGTGTGGGAGGGTGAGATAGAGGGCTACAGAGGAGCCTGTTATTAACTAGATGTTGCTGTGGTAGGGAACTCATCTCTACCAGGATATGAATCTATGCTGTGGTGCCAAGTTCAAAGTTCCTTTTGTATATGGGCCAAGTTCAGAGGCTTTGGTTAGGTTGGGTCTGAACATGTTCGAGAGCAAGTTACGATCAATTGATGATGATCTTGTGTCATATATGAACGATAAAGTATTATATGTATTGATACATTTACATTGATTAAACTTCCTAGGATGTGTGGTATGATCAATAACCTACGATTCAATGAATGGTTCATGACTCTGATAAGAGCTATATGATTAAATATTTAGCTTTAGCGAATTAGGTAAGGTCTGGCAAGATGAGGAGGAAGATAGATGCTTACGAGGTGAACCCACCCGGACAGACTCTTGCATGTATTCGAAAAATATACTGCGTGTGTGTTGTGTGTGACGCCATCAGTAGAGAGGGAGGTCATCATGCCTGTATGAACCTGCTTCAAGCTTCCGATGAGCTGGTGTGGTAAAGTCGTGTCGGCAGGAAAATAGGGATGAAGGTTATAGAACGGGGCTAATGCGGGTTGTTAAGAATGGTACATGTGAGAGAGCAGGATGATGAGGTGGTAACGGAGGCCTAGTGCCAGGACTCTGGAGGTAATTTTCCTTTAGAAGTTTGTTTGTTGTGTTTTGACGCTTGTAGATTAGTGTCTAGTGGGTATGTGAGATGCACCGGTATTTTCCTAGAAAGATCATGAGAAATCTTCACATCCTTGGTTCATGAGTGAGAATGCGTCTGAAAAGAGAATGGAGAAACTATAACATCTTGGATGAGGGTGGTTGGGGACGAAGGGTTGAGGAAGAGGGCGTGAGATTGGTTAACTCACGGTTTTCAATTCTGGGTGAGATGGGGTGATCCGTCAA